>CM067379.1:28819903-29419903 GCA_034510155.1 Eucriotettix oculatus
ATTGCTCTTCTTAATATATATAAATGACTTACTTAGATCCATGAATTCTTCTTCTAAAACTATACTTTTTGCTGATGATACTAGTATTTTGGTTACAAATAAACAAAATAGATTCATTTTCCATCGATCCTCATAAGAAGCCAAGCTTCATAAATGTGAAGAGAGTCTTCATTCAATACAGAACCTTGTCTGCTATAAAGTTGTATTATAGCTAACTAATGTATTACAAAAATATATTTACATTACTGGAAGTCCAGTAACTCTCCAAATTTATCGTCAAACTTGTCGTCATTCATAACAACTCGTCAATAATCTTCACACAAATCATAACTTTAATTAGCTTATAATTCGATATACCAACAATAGACTGATAAACGAAAATGCAGAGAAACTCGATAAACTATCGAGCAGATTCGAAGTTGGAAAATACACACCTCCCTCACTCCGTCAGTAACGCTACCATCTCTGGATCCAAAGATATGAACTCCCGTTTTCTTATTCTTTTCCTTCAAAAGAACAATAAAATCTTAATATTATTAAGATAAACAAAGGAAACGACTAATTTTTCTGATAATTCTGTAATAATGTATCAAATAATGTTAGGTACATTTAGATTAACTTCTCTGAAAAACTATATAGTTCAATTTTTTGGTTGAGTCGAAATATGTAATGGCGGATGTCTGCTTAAACCCATCCAAATAAAGTGGTTTGATTATAGTTTATGAAACTACTTAAAAGTGTGTCACTTAATTTAGAATTACTACTTTAAGGTTCCCGGTCCTAAATAATTAATCTTATGGTTTTACTGAAAATTTTGACCCGGGTTTCAAACTTGTGACAGACTAAAAATTTTATTGGCCTATAATCTTATTTTCAGGAAAGTGATTTTCAGATCTGATCACGTCATGTATTTACAAATAAAATTCTTTTAATTAAAATGTAAACTTGGAGTATTTCTTCAACCTTATTAGCAAAGGCAAATAATTATGGAATAAGTAGAACAGAAAAGTTCATTATTGTAAGTAGTTGAAGCCCTTGCCTCAAATGAGAATCTGAGGAATAATCTAATGTAAATTGATGTAACATAATGGGATTATGTGCACACGCGAGGGCAGAGTCTGGGGAACGGGATACATCCCACGGGACTCAAAGTTGGGACGCGCTCCAACCAACACTGTTCATCTCCTATTTATTACTTCAGGTTTAACGTATTTCCCCACGAGTCGTGCTTTCCTGTTTCTTTTATAAATGCTAATTGTATTGTCAGACTCGGTGTTTCACTGTTTGAGGACAACAAGAAGGTTTAAATATAATCGAAATAGTTTCATGGACAGGAGAGAAATTTTTGACATTCATACCTACTACCTTTTCCTTTAGTGAAGTCAAGTGTTGACAAATTTTCTAACATTTACTTGGTATGTTTATATACTTGTTTTTAAACTGAAACCGGGATAAATCCTACTACATGAAAGGATAATGATGAACAAACCTAAACTTTTTTTTGTGAAAAATGGAAATTTAAAACGTCTGTTTTATTTAGAACCGCCTTTTAACTTGACATCTTTTACAGAAACAAGACAGATTTCCAACTCGACTTTTTCATGATTATATCTACAATACGAGCTTTAGGAAACGTCATAGGATTATAGCTAAGATTTTTAGTTGATATAATTTGTGGATATAATCACTGACGGGGAAGTTTTACGCAGAATAAGGGAAGAGAGCACAATATGGAGGACGTTGACCAAGAGAAAGGAAAGGTTAATAGGCCACGTTTTGAGACATGAGGCGTCTTGTAAAATTAGCATTTGAGGGAAGTGTGTGGGTTAAGTACGAAAGAGGAAGGCCAAGGATGGAATACACGAAGTAGATTACGAAATATGTGGGATATGGCAATGAAAAGGTTTGCGCTAGATAGGTTAGCATGGAAGGTTGCAGCAGACCAGTCTTAGGACTGAATACCACAACAAAAACAACAATTTAATAGATTTTTGGTCAATTTCATTGTATTTTAAATCCAAATTTTGAAGTTAGATCTTAGCTTCACTGTGCGACATGTAATAATGCTGAATTGTTTTCCTTATTTATTATGATTTTAAGGTATGTAAAGAAAGAATTCAACTTTGTCGACGTCAAGTCGCCTATTCAATCTCAAATTAATTTTTTTTTTCATTTTTAGATACTCATAATGATTTTAATAGGTGCTAAAACATGTAATGATAAAAAAATAAGAAAGATATATTGGTCTGTAGTAAACGAGTAACAAGGTAATTCTATCTAAAATAATGAAATCAATCCTCCCTTACATTTTATTTTCAAGAGCTTAATGATTTTTTGAAGTTGGCGTTGACGTGTTGCGCGTTGCTAAATAGCTTCGAATGTTGACGGGTGTTGCAGAGGCACGCTTTACAACGTTGCCAGCTAGTAAACTTCCGAGATGATAAGTTTTGAAATCCCTGGCCCATTAGCATATAAATTACAACAGTGCAGGGGATACAGTAGGGCTACCTCAACAACGTGTTATAACAGAGGCAGCTCACACGTTTGTCACACCAACGGGCGGGACAATTCTATTCTCCACTCAGAAATATATTTTTCAACAGAAAAATTTAAAAATTTTCTATTCTTAGTACACGAGATCTTGTAAAATTATTCATTTCTGTTTTAAAGCAGTCTGTTTCTTAAATAACACGATGAAATTCAAAGGCGGCGGATCTTCAAATTTTTTGAAATGATGAATACAGGGGTTGGCCGTATATCCCGTTACGCTAGCTTGCTTTCCGAGGGAGAGTTGGTAGTATACACTCATACGCGAAAGTTGAGAAAAATATTATATTTGGGACTTACGGCAAAATTAACATCAACATATCTTGAATAACAAAGGGGTTGGAAATCTGAATAAGAAATGCAAAAAATTCCCAAATCTCTCATCACAATTCCAGCAAAAAATTGATTCAGAGGATTAGCTATTGGCCAACTGACGATAAATTTTACCATTGAACTGAAAAATATTAAAGTTCAAAATTAAATTAATTAAGAATAAAATTTTACATAATTTAGAAAATGAGTGACAACTCTTTTTAAAACTTTCAATTACTAAACTTTTCGATAACGAATTAATTAAAGGTAAATGTAAATGACAATTAAATGTGATCAGATTGTAAATTATAGTTGTCTAATTTATTAATAAATTATAAATAAGTTGTGACAGCAAAACGAGCGAGCTTCGTAATAAATGAAGGCAGGCAGACCACCAGGTTAGTTTTGCTAGCAAGACTGCGATGACGATGTTCCCCTTTGTTGCAGATTCACGATTCCTCTTACGGTGGAAGCAGCTCCGACGACGACGAGTCGGCCACAGGTCTGTACGGCAGACCAGACAGCTTCGGCAACCGTGCAGCCAACACGTTACTTTACTGCGGCCTGGGAGCGGTGGCCATCGGTCTCGTCATATCCTTCGTGGGGACAGGGGAGAAGGGATTCAAGACTCTGGAGCTGAGGCTCATCGGCCCGTCGCTCATCATCGGCGGCGTGGCCTGTTGTCTGCTGCGAACTCTCATGTGCCTCTGCCAGCCGATCTGCTGCAACAGACGTCGTCGCCGGCGACGACGTCACGGCAACGGCCACCACAAGTCCCGCCGGAGGCACAGCTTCTTCCACCCCTCTCAGTCCACCGCCTCGAAAGCCTGCGAAGACATCGCCATGGCCGACCACACGACGCTGCTCCTCCGCCCCCCCGGGCCGCCGCCCCCGCAGCCGCCGCCGCCGGTGCCGGTGCCCAGCACCAGCCTGTTCGTGCAGAACGAGCTCCCCGTCAACATCCCCAACCTGATTTGCAGCGACGACGAGGACGACGACAACCAGAGCCACAGGCACCTGCGCAGATACGTTCCTCCGCCGACGGGGAAGCTGCTCGACATAGAGATGCGGACTCTGCACTCGGATAGGGACCGTGAAAGTGGACCTAGTCACGACCGGTGCGTGACGTTCCTGGACGGGCGCGAGGACGAAACTTCCAAAGTGCCGCCGTCGAAGACCGCGAAACTTCGGTCTCCCGCTGTGAGGGTGGTTCCCGACACCGACACCAACACGGATGCTCACAGACTCGACAAAACCAAAGTAGGAGCAGCAGCAGCTTCATTTAGCGGTGAAAATAGTGCAGATCGTTGTTTACAGACCACTACGTCCTTAATCTCTTCCCCTCAGCATTCCGAAAAAGAAGTGCTATTGCATAGTGAAATTGTTCTTAGTCCAGCAAAACTGCAGCAGGATGTCAGGGATCAGTGACTGCATTTCAGTTTGCCTAAACTACCCAGCGTGCCTATAACTACATGTATTCAAAATGTACGTGAGAAGCCGAAACTCGCTTCAGGGCGTGACAGTTGTTGGTTTGTTCGTGGTTGGCTCCAAATTTGCGACTGAATATTTAACTGTCATTATTTGTTTAGTATCCGTATTTATAAAATGTAGACTTTACCAAATTGTTCAAAAGAATTTATTATTAAAGTTTGAAGTGTCATGAGATAAAATGACCAAATATATATATAAACTTTCATATGAAAAAAATAACTTAATTAAGTTTGCAACTAATTTTACACAGAAAAGTTAGTGGCAGGATATAGTATTTATTAATCATGTTGTTATTGATATTTATAAGAACCCGACGATTCTCTGCGTCTGTAAGAAAGTGAAATATCTCACAAATATTATTTCTAATGAAATATTTCTCAGTTCATTCCCATTATGTTACTTTGATGCTAACGCTTCACAGAATATTACCCATTGAACCTGGAACTCATCTGCGTGTCTGAACGCAGAGTACGACAAATGCCACCTGCCGGCGTAAACCGTGTCCTGTCCGTCACACGGTGTTGGTATAAGAGGTAAAAGCTCTGAGTTGGCACGGTATACGTGGAAAATAATCCAGCATCAACACACAAAACAAGTTAAATCATCAAGTATGGCATTCATTGTATCCCCAATGGCATGCATAGTGGGGTGCAATTTTTTAAGATTATGGAACCTCTTTAGAAAAACATGCTGCTGAATATTTTCATTATAATAACACAATCTTTACTTCCAATTATTGAATGCTTACTAGTGGCAAAGATACAGGTACATAATGTGTTCAACAAGTCATCGCGTACAATATGTGTGTGCATTAATAAGCTTTCTAGAAAAGGTTTTGCAATAGAAGCTAGAGAAATTTGCATGGTTTACTGTTATAAACAAAAAAGTATTCAGAGACCAGAGGTTAGCCTTAGACACTTGACAAATTTTTCCTATCAATATAAATAATAGCTAAAGAGTTTTGAGGCAATTTCAAAATGTCATTATTACAAATTGTCTCCTATTTCTTTTAAAACTGTTTAAACCTTAGCTGGATAAAGAGGAGGGGGAAGAAGTAATGGTAGAGAATGAAATTTGGAAAGTGTGGCATACAGAGCTTGTTAGTTCATTTTTTTCATTTACTTCAATTTTCTAGGAGGAAAGGCAGAAGCCAGATTGAAAAGATCAGCTAGATGCAACCTACTCACTGGATGTTCACAGGAGAAAGGTGGGACAAATAACTCTTTAACATACTCTGATTAACATACTCCTTATTTCCATTAAAACCACTCTAAAATGAGACTGTTTTATATGAAACCACAAATTTCCAAACATGCTTTGTTATTTGTAGGTAGAGAGAAGAGAAAATATCAGGCATTATTTCTGGTTGAATATATTTTACAAAAAGAATGCATATATAATTTCTGAGAATTTTGAATCTCTAGTGACTGATCATAACATACCAAAAATTACTAACTGATCCACCAAAAGTTTAAGTGCAATAAAGACTATAATAAATTCATTCAGAAAATGAGCTTAATGACTAAGAATTTTACGAAACAGGAAATATGTAACTGTGGGAATTTAACATGAACTTCCCCACCTTAAATGAATTATTTTATATTTATTTTAAAATAAAATAATAATAATTTTAAATACAGCTTCATTTCAGTTTCATTGACATTAAGTGAATTATCTTACATGTTGGATGGTTTGCTGATGAATAATATTAACTGAAAAATTCTTTATGCCTGAGACTGTTTCATGAACCATACCATATTCAGAAATGTATTAGTAATTGTCTCATTAATAATATTATCATTATTATTTTGTTATGCAATAGAATATAAAGTAGCTAATACATAAACATAGTGCTGCTATATTAAATGCAACTCATCCCAACCAGTGCACCATAGGGCCAGCCTGTCAGTTCCAATATTCATTTCATTCAAATACATTTCCTTAAACAAATGTAGATATTACGAGTAGCAGAACATAGAAATATAGTGCAGATCATATCTGAATATCAGATACATCCAAAGTTAAATAAGAGAAATTCAGATTCTTCATTATTCAGATAGGTGAATATTTCAAATCCAAGTGTAATGTATCATTTTAAATTCTTATCTAAAAAAGTAAGTTTACTTTTATTTCTAACTTATCCATCTTCTTGGATTAAATCTAGTAGGGTGACCATTTATAGTTTAATTATTTTAAACTTTATTCTAAAGTGACAGCCTCTGCATTAACTTGAATACTCGTATCTCACAATACAACAGTATTACTAAAAATTATAAATTGAATGAAATTCATTGCTTATTTTATTTTAGAAATTTCATTCTTATCATTGTATATTATTCCCCTACTTATTATTTTATAAACATAATCAAAAGCATAGTTCTATACATTTGAAGCTAACATTTTGAAAATATATTGTGAACAAATTTCAAGATAAAACTGAATTTTTATATTACACATCCTCCAGTACCGCCTTCATTTATTCACATACAAATGGGTAATATTCAGTGGCTAATGAAAAAAAAAACTGGGACTGTAATGAGACTCTTATATAAGATACATTCGTGAGATTTAACTAATCAAACACCAAACTGTGTTTAAAATTGATTAGAGAATATTACAAAATACATGACACATTTAACTAATTGTTTTACAGTTATTTTAAAGAATTACAGAATATATGTTCTCAACAAGTTTAAGATATTGATTGGAAAGATTATTGTGTGTCAATAATTCATAATTACAGAAAAATGACAACTTATTAATTTACTAATAATATTCTTCCATAACCTCTCAATGCTGTTTTAAAAGTGTATTTCTGAGAGACAAATGGAAAAGAAATGTATTCATCACTTGTTTCATAAAAGTTGACATGTACAAGTTATGTAATAAATAATGTTTGTTAATTTAGTAGTACATATTCATTGTTCTGGTTTTGTACAAGTCATAGAGGCTCCTTAATGATTGTATGGCTGCTTTCAACTTACTTAACCATTGTGGAATTTTGGGGCACATGACAAGTAAGAAATTTCTCTTCATCCTATTATTTGGATGATTTGCAGGAAGCAGTGGAAACCTGTATCAGGATGATTGAAAGAGGAATTCATCGCCAAACCTTGTTAATACAAGACCAGAGACTAGGAACAGTGCCACTGCATCTGGTGCAATCACAATATCATGATATGAAAACTTACATTTACTCTATTCATATTCAATCTTTGGTCATATAATTGATAATGGTTTTATACTTTAATATTATATATAATGTAAATATATAATTTTCTGTATGCTTTGTATTTTACAGTTACTATAAATAAGTTAAATTTGTAACATGCAAGTTTGATAAAGCAGTATTGCAGTGACATAGTGTGTATTTTGCCACTCTGGGTGTAGGTGAAATTTGCCCCCCCTCCCCCCCCCCCATTTTACAGATATTCTAAATAGCATTTCAGTAAAAATAAATTTGTTTTTTGTTTTTTATAGGGTCCAAATTTTTGTTCAAATTAAGTTATTATATTTTTGTGAAAATTTGCTGCCTTTAAAAAGTAACGCTCAGGGCAGGTGACTCACACCACACTATGCCTCTGCAATACTGTAAATTAAATGTTCAAGTGAATGAAAGTTTAAGACATAAAGAATCATAAAAAAACAATAAGTATTTCAAAAAAATACCTGAAAGCCATAATTGTTGATAAGCATTTTTCTTTAGAGTCAGTATTTTTTTAAAGGGGAAAATTTTCTGTATTTCTAGAAACATGAACATAAATATAAATGAGTAGAATAGGAGAGGAAGATAAAGAATGAGACTTACCATAGTAGTAAATACAGATTCCATCATACTGTATGTAAACTGTACCCAATGAAATCCATCTTTTAATGTTCATATAAGCCACAGTTTTCATCTTTCTCTACTATATATGTGATATCAACAGTGATTTTTTTTAAGCTCGTCGGTACAATATTGAGTGAAATTATAAAGTAAAAGAAAATTGTCATTATGTTTACCTAAGGGCATAATTAAATAAAGTGATTCTTGAAGAGTCATTGATCAATATTTTACATTATTCCATTACACTGTATCATTTCACAGACAAATCAGCTAAGAATAATAATTTTAAGTATAAGAATTAAAGACTGAAGAGTCTTTATCTTATTTCAAAATTCATTACGTTCAACTACTGATAAAACTTGCATAAATAAATATTTTACATTTTGTCATAGGTAATAAACATTTCTTTTAATATTGCAGGAAACATATAATTTATATTTGTACAATAAAGTATATATAAAATGAAAGCATTGAAATCTTTCCATCAGCAGTTTTATGAACTTGAAGGAAACATTACATACAGTTTGGAAATAATAGTAAGAATACATCAATTAAAATGATGAGGTTAACAGCTATATTTATAGATACTAATACCTTATGAATTGATTGAATGCATTCCCAGTCTGAGAAGCCTTATTGAGTCATATGTTATACTTCATGGTTTGATTGGCATTGTTGTAGAAACACATAAAAAATTTGTTCCAAAAGTAATTTAATGAACGGACTTACAACAGACCAAATTCTTAAATAATTATAGATTGTAATATTTGTTGAGAAATGAGCTTTTTATAAACCTAAAACATTTCCTTAAAAAACTGTTTTTGACCCATGTACATATATATTTTTTCAAAAGTTGTGCCCTATGATAAAAGCATATTTTCCACTCAGAATTGTTACGTATTTTTCTTGGTACATTTTAAAGTTGAATATGAAGACCCTAGAAATATTTTGTTAGTATTCCAAACAAATGTATGAAATATTGTTAACAAATAGCATGGCATAGGGAAAGAAATAATTTCATTGCAATGTCTCAAAGCAAGATTAACGAAAATCTACTGTTTACAGAATATATTACAAAATTATTAAAAGTGATATTTTATATGTCTTATAAAATATAACTAGTGTTTTGATGCAAATTCATTAAATAATTTAGTAATCATATATGGATTAAAATTTTGTATGAATTTGTTGCAATATTTAATAGTTACATATATATATATTTCCAGTTATGATGTACTAATTTGTATGAAATTTAAACAAAAAAGGCTGAATTCATAATACCAAGCAATTGACATCTATATGATATACAAATTAACAAACTTTGAGAAAGTGTGAAACAAATAGTAATCTAATATAAAGGTACTATCTTTTGTGAGAACAAGCTGTTAGCATGAACTCAATACCTATGATACTGTTTCTATAAGCAGATCTAATGGTTGAGACAGCAATATCACAAAGTGAAACATATAAGATTATTAATTTTGATGGTGAAGTGAACAATGTTCACAAATACATTTAAATATGAAACTATAATAATTTAGTGCCTTTTGAAAGTTACCTATTAATTTATTCCACTACTATGTTTGAAATTAAGCTCCCCAGTAGATGTAACATGTATAATTAGAAAAATTAAATTAAAATTCAGATTACCAAGAAAAATATAAAAACAATTGCTTATATTTTTATGATATAGCTATAAGAAACATATTTGCTCTGTTCTCAATATGTTTCCAATTATAACACAATTCAATTAGCAATATATATTTGCTCCTATATTAACATAACATTAAATATACAAAATATGCTCTTCCTGCAGCACTTGTTTAAGTAAATGGCACTTATGCTTCGGTTAATAGATTACACATCTGCTGAATGAAGCTTACACATCGTGTGTTCTCATTTCAATAACTAAGTTCCATCAATTCTTATGGACATTTTATTTTCCTTATATATCATTTTTATAGTTTATAAAATATATTGGTTGCTCTTCTATTGATACACTAACAATATAAATGAAAATGAGTCTGGAACTGTCGTGTTAAAGTTAATAAAATGTTTTACTACTATATCGAATACTCTGTTGAAACTCGATGCATAGTAGATTCTGTATCAAACAATGTGAGCCAATAATATTTCTTTGACATGCATTCTGTATAACAGTAGAGTTTTGGTAAATGTAATTAGCTGATTGATTCAATGAACTAATAGATACACACTTGTTCAATATTTTTCACATCAGCTCAATGGGATATCTGATAAATAATAATAATAATACAATAAGGAATCAATAGGAATCAACCCAATGTTGTTCCTTAAACTATTTAAATGAAGCTAAAAATTTGTAACATTTTAGTTAAAATGTAAAAGAAAGTTAATTTTAATGATAAATAAATTTCTACTGAATATAACAAACAAGGAAATGATTCAGTATATGAATGATCCATTTATCATCACTCTACTGTGAAATATTGCTACATGCTATCATTTCAGATTTTTACATAAATTTGATATATCAATGTATGATTGAATTAAAAAGTAAAGCATATGCTAATTAAATGTTAAGCTCTGCAAGTAATTTATTTTTACATTATAATTTAAGTACTTTGAATTTTTGTCAATATATAGAAGCTTTCATTTCTTGCTGACAATTTTGAAAACACAAGATGGGAAGTTTCTTTCATAAGTCAGGTATTCTATTACAGATTTATCAAATTTTTAAAGAAAGTAATTTAATTAAACCAATAAATAAGGGAGTGGTGGTATGTAGAACCACTTATTTCTGTATATACATGGATTTGATACATTGTTGAAAATGATAACTACTGACTTTGGTAATTATTTCTAATCTTTGTGCTAGTTTTCTTTTTTTTTCAACAATAAATAATTTAAGTTCTAGAGAATGATGGTTATCATAATTGAATTGTCCGCAGAAAAATATTTTTGAAGACTGATAGTATTGTTCTAACTGCTCTTTATTTGTAATTTCATACTGTTAATTATAAAAATAGTTTATATTAAAAACAGGCTGAGGAACCTCTGTTTCTCAGTTGCTATATATTGCTTCATAAGTATTAGTTTTTATATTAACATGATCAGGAAACAAATGCACAGAATAAGATAATTTCTTATTTATGTAATTGTATGTTTTAAACACATCCAGTTTTGACTTTTCTATCTGTATTATAATTGTTTACAATAACAGGGATACAGAAGAAAATGTGGTTTTAAGCATGTTTGTATAAGTACCAATAGCATCAAAATAATAACAATGTTTATTATAATTGTGACAAAAGTTACATAAACTCAAAATATGTAATACAAAGACATTACTTTTATTCTTACTACATTTGTTAGAGATATTTTATTTTGATTACATACAAAATTATCTTATTTATGTATGTAACTATGAAATAAAAGGTAAATATATTTTGGGTTCTATTATTCCAATAAACACTTATAATTCCTTCTATTGGGTCATTTAAGCAACAACTTCAAAGTGTTAATAAAATTTCTTCCTAAAATAAGTCACTCACTACTGATAATGCCCTACATCAAATCTGCAGACACTGTAGTCAACTAATATCAAGAAATATAATAATTTCTGTAACAGATGATGAAGTAGCCAATAACCAGAAAATATTTCTACATTATTTTCTACCAATTGGGTAAAAATGAGATGGATTGGATTACTTCTAGAAAGTTAATCTCATAGTTGCCTTGATGTGTGTGCATTACCAAAGGATACAGCAATTTGAAAATTTGTACACTTTTAAAAATTATTAGCATTTAAATTCCCTTATCATGTCTCAAGTGCTCTTAATAACTAGCATTATTCAATTTGTGAGCATAAAGAATTTAAAATATCAATAATGTTATGGGGAATAGTTGCATCAGAACTATTATAATAAAATTAAATTTTGAATGATTAGGTTTTCCTGAAATATTTTGAACCATTTTGCCCTTATTTTTATTTATTTATTTAATTTTAATGAAATGTGGTGGACAGCCTTCCTCATTACAAAACTAATAAAATCCTGAAGTTGGTACTGTATGTGTACAACATCTCAACACTGATGGGTTAAATGAAAGAGGGTTGAAATGAAAATCTAATTCAATTTTGTCAGTAAAAAGATGTATCACCCTACAAAGAATGAAAATGGTAATAAATATTTATAATAGAAAGCATAAAAAAGCATGCAATACTTTTTTACTGTCTCCTATTATTCTTTTGCTAGTCACTTATAAACTACCTAAAAGGTATAATAAAAATTATTAATAATATTTTAAAATAAATATTACTTGAGAAGGAAACTGAAAATGGGGCACATATTCCCACTAAATATAAAATCCTTTGGACTGTCTCAAAGTAGGTCTGTACTTTCATTCTTCTATGAGTATTACACAGGTCTTTCTTCTTGTATATTCATATTTTAATTAATTTAGCAACCTGATGCACGTTTTCTTGATAAGTTCATCTTTTGCGTGACATTGTCTAGAGTTACTGCGGCAAGTCCTCTCTCACTTCATTTTGAGAGCAATGGTGACATAAAACGAAGGTGTGCAAGTGTCACCCTCTAAAGACATCATGTGAAGGAAGATACTTACACAAACATTAAATTAATTGCCTCATTAAAAGTAGTAGTTGATGTCTCACTGGTGACAAAGAACCCACCCAAGTGAAATATTTGTTTTGTGAATCTCTCCGTTGTCACACTTTTAAATCGGCACTTCTTTGTGTTGGTTCAGCCATACTTCCTGTGGCTCCAGGACAAGCAATTTTTGGTGGCATCTCTGCAGCAGTCAAATTTATCATCTTGGAAACTCAAAGTTCCTTGTCACTGTACTTGCTGCCATCTCCTTCTGGTATAAACCTCTATAAATTCAGTCACATTCCCCTCCCTGTAGAGCAGAACTGAAACTGTTGACATCAACCACTATTGTTTTCCTATTAGCAATACCATTATATCTGTAAAAAAACTATTTACAGAATATTATTGGTATAAATTTATATTCTCATTAATTACTCAGAACACATTTAATTAGCAATACAAATAATTGTTGCATATATAAAGTACACTTAGAAAAAATTGTCTTATGCAATGCAATTTTAAAATGAAATTTACATTGCATTGTATTAGATTTGTTGAACTTCTGATTTAAAATTATTTTAGAGGTACAAAAGTATTGAACACATTGAAACTGTATTGAATAAAGTTACTCAACACACACACACTTTTTTCATTTAAAAATCCAAAATATTTTAAATCTGGAAATCAAATTTTTTGAATAAACTTATTATGAATATTATATACTTCATGTTGTTGTTGTGGTATTCAGTCCTAAGACTGGTCTGATGCAACCCTCCATGCTAATCTATTTTGTGCAAGCCTTTTCATTTCCTTATAACTAGCACATACCACATCCTCCCTAATCTGCTGAGAATATTCCATTCTAGCCTCCCTCTTCTGTTCTTACCCCACACACTTCCCTCTAATGCTAATTTTACAAGACCCTCCTGTCTTAAAACGTGACCTATTAATCTATCCCTTCTCTTAGTCAACATTCTCCATTTTGTTCGCTTGTTTAGAACTTCGTTTGGGATTCTATCCACCCATCTGATTTTCAGCATTCGCCTATAGCACCACATTTCAAACACTTCTATTCTTTTCCTTTCCCCAACTCCTATCGTCCACGTTTCGCACCCATATAACGCCACGCTCCATACGAACATTAATATTCACACTTATATTACTCGTAAGTAAATTCCTCTTTTTCGCGAAAGCCTTCCTTGCCTAACAATATTTGTATATATATAATCACTGGAAATGTCTTCCTAACTTTCTGATCCTCCGAAAATTTAAAGAACTCCAAACCTTACAAGGTGCTACCATCTATGAACCTCAGGTAAGTCACCTAGTTCCTATCTTTCTTTCCTTTCTTTATTAATTATATATATATATATATATATATATATATATATATATATATATATATATATATATATATATGAGAAAATACCCTTTGGAGAACAAGTACACAACAGTAACTTAATTTCACATCTGGTTCTAATTGCTTTATTCTCACACATTCCTTATATGTATTAAACAAAAAGTTACAAATTTTTCTTCACAGTATTTCAGAAATTATCCAAATCCTGGACAACAGTCTTCTCACCAAGTAATTAATTGTGACATTCCTTCTAATCCTCCAGACTTTGGTTCTTTATATACACCATTCTTGTAAAGTACAATTTATACAACAAATTTTCAGAGCTGTTGTCCACCTTCCACAGAAAAGATTTCACTCATTCTCATAAGCATTTTTCCATTTTACAGCCCATTCTTGAAGATATTGACCTTAAATTTATTGTTGTATATATATAATATAATAAAAGTATTTAACACATTTGACCATAATTGCAGTTGTTCATTTAATTTGCAAACAAGTGCAAATGTGTTTATTCTGCTTATAATCAATTGCTTCCATTCTCCAAGGTGTTCTCATGGAAACTACTGATGGGGATTTCATTTTCTTTCTCTTGTTCTTCAATTTTAAATTGCAACGCTTAACAAACGGTTACAGCAATAGTCAGCCCAACCCTTAGACAGCTACGTCAACCAAACAGGCTTTCTCACAAGTAAGAAATTTATATTCTACCGTGTCACTTAGCAAGAGTACATATCTAGATTTAAGATAATCCTAGTTCTTTCAATTTCTTCATCTCCATCTGTATGTAGGCTAGGTGTGCCAATTCTTAAGAGTTGCAGTTGCGTTATCATATGAAGTGTACTTTCATTTACATGGTAATCTTGCCCAAATCAAAGTTCCCATGAACACTTCTATAGAGTAATTATTCACCATTCCAAACCATAATAAAATATAACACTGAAGCCTCACCCCAAAATTAAAATCAGACTACCCAATTACATCTCAAATGATAATTTATTGCCTCCTGTCAATTCACTCTTAAAGAAACAAGCCAAACACCACTAGCATGACAATCATAATCAAGTAATACACTGTTTGTTATAGAGAAGCTTTACCAAGACCTGCTTTTACCGCATACCAAAGCCTGTAACAAAGAACTTCTGCAGGAGCTAATCAAGAAGAAATGAGGTATGGATATAATTCTACTCCACCAATGCAGTGACATACAGACTGGATAGAAGCCGGATACAACTTACAACATACGATAGATTCGCAGTGTGTGGATTCTACCAAGATCTATATGCCACACAGACAAATTCCATGAGCCATAGAACAGTCCAAGTGCAAATTACACAAGTCAATTTGTAGCCGATGTCATTTAATTTGGTGTAGGAAATGGGAAACTTCATTTACAGACTACTACAAAACATAAATTGAACAAAGAAACATGCACATTGTGTGCTATTCCTTTATTATAAATTCACATTTCAAATCCACGGCATCACACACTCCTTAAAACATAGACCGGGCGCCACTCGGCACTATTTTAAGACTTACGTTTACTTCCTCACAACTTATACATTAGAAAGAGGATATGTACATATTAGGTTACAAGGTGCAAGAAACACAAACCAAGCTGAACAACTTTACCCAACCATGCATAAATAGAAAATACCTGACAAACATGAGGATTTTTGAAAGGACTTAGAAGTACATATTTTTGAGCCACAATTCACAACATTTTATTGGTACCTGAACACATTTACATATAGTAGTGACAATTTTCAAATAAATAGTTTTGACTGCTTACCTGATCAGAAATACAAAAATTGCATCAGTTTACAGAGATTCTTAAGTTTATCCCATTTCTAAATAATATCAGCATTCATTTCAATTAAACATTTAATTACTTAAAATTAAATTGAAACATGTATGAAACAAAGTGCAACTCATGATCTAGCTGTAGCAACTGATTCCTCAATATTTAAACAATTTTCATTATGTTAAAAAAATTTAAGCTGATAATAATTTGACACCAAGTTTATTTATACTTCATATTTGATGGGATATGTCTGTGGCAAGACAGCATTTCAGAGGTGATTATGTTACAATATGTTACATTTCAAAGACATATCCATATCATATTGATGTACGGTTATATTTCAGTCGGTCTGTAGATTACTTGAAATACATAACTTTATTGTGTCCAACGAGATTTCATAGTTTACATAATAAAATTTTATGATTGTGACATTCTATAACAAATACCCAAATTTATTTGATTGCTTTTGTTTTGAATAAAAAATGATACTGTAGTATAAGCTTGTAATTTTAAATTTAATTTTTAAGCCACACAACCATAACATTTGGTATATTATTTCAGAAATTGAACAAATAAAAGTGTTAACTATTAATTATTTACATAAATAATTTGGGCATTCTTAATAATAAAAAAACTATATTTCCAAAAAATGGGAATTTGTCAAACTCCAGATATCATTTATTTAACTTACATAAAAATAAAGAGTGCTATTTTATTATTAACATTACTTATATAAATAAATACTCAAGTGTTGTGGTAGTTATTAATAGAAATATTTCAAATGCAATTTTCAAAATTTAATATTTTATGAAGTAGACTGTATGAATTGGTAACACAAAAATTTCCAAATTTAATAAATTATAGAATGATAGCATAAAGGTGAAATAAACTGCTACGCACATATAACACCTTTATACCTATTTCAAACTCACAACAAATCCAACATTTCTTACAATCAAAAAAAAAAAGTACTGCCAATTAAATGTCAACCAGCCTATTCAAATCAAACATAAATATAATATTCAAGCATTTAACAAAGTTTTATAGTCGTCTGTCATTATATTTTGTTAAAAATAGTTTTCACAGTATATATTTGTCACATCAAATATCGCTTTGGGTATATTGTATTATTTCAAAATAAAAATGTAACTAAAAACAGCAGCTCTCATCTTCAATGTATTTTCTTTTTGGGTGTTATCCATAACCCACATTTAATTTGAAAATAGTCTCTTGTCACATTTACAATGTTCAAACAAAGCCAAAATTCTTTGTTTTGATTGCAAGTAGCAGTTTATGTCGTAAAACTGCACGGCTGCTGTAAAGTGGTATGTATAAACGAGAAATACACGTGTTAGCCGTAGGAAGATGTGAATCATCAGCTGGTCTAATTGTGACACTTGGCATTGGTTGAAAACCATCTTCACTTGCTGGTAGAGCTGGTGAACCAGTCCAAAAATACACCTGAAAATTTAAAACACATTTAATCAGTCAAGCATATGTTTTTCGCTAAAATCACAGAGTAATTTTGGTAATCCTCATATTTCATGATAATGCCTCACTTTCTCCTTTTTTTCCCCAGAGTCACAGACAAGACGTTCAAGGAATGCTTAAATACAGAAAAGCTTCAAACACAATATAGTTTCTTATTCAAAATACAAATAATTTTATTTTGTGAGATTTAGAATTGTACCTGACGACACAAAATAGAATTATCCGCATATCTACAGTAATACCTAACAATAAAAGATACTTTTAAAATTTAATACCAGAACCTAAACTTAGGTGACTAGAACTGACAAAATGTATTTAAAAAAGCTGTAATCTCACCAAGTCCTGTCTTTCTACATGGGTCATTTTTTCAACAATTGACCAAAGCCAGCGTTTGAATTTCACTAATCTTTCACTTGGCTCCCCTGATTCATCATTGAAGCTGGTGTATGATATGAGGACAGCAACATTAATATCTCCTACACCATTGAGAAGCAATCGCAAGTCCTCAGCTGTGAGACCATCTAATGATCCTGCAGGTAGTACATCAAATACACCCGTGCGCATGCTCTGAAGAGAAAATGCATTTTAGTACTTAATTTTAATTTAATAAGTACTTACATTAAATAATAGCAAAACAATTAAAGAGAGTTGAGTAAATAATCAGGTAACTGATGACAGTAACGAAATATTTATGTATAATTTAGATATAATTAAATACTAGAGAAACTGTTTCTTACTTCCAGGGCCTTTTCTTGAACTTTGATCATACGACACTCTGCATATTTCCTAACATAATCATAAACATTCTGGGCTGTCACTTCCATGTCACGGCCACCAGGAATGAGTTCCAAAGAACCTCCACCTTCTTCAACACTCAAGTCAATACTAGATTAAAATAGAATTATTTAGCAAAGCAATTTAGGAAACTTGATTCTGAGAAAATAAAACTGAATATTGTCAAAAAGTAAAACACTACTTGTGAGTATAAATTATTGCAACAGAATGCTGATGCAGCATTGGAATGTCAATAAATTGGCCTTAAAGAAATTTCAACAGAAATATTTCAGTTTTCCTTTCTCTAAAATTATGGATATCATAACAATTAATTAATATTTTACCTAATAAATGAGATGTATATTAAAATTACTAATAATTTAAATTACAGCTAAATTCAAATTCAGATTATTTTATCAAGAATATTTAGAATATCGGCATACCTGAATGTAAGATCTAAAGCTGAAAATAAACTATTGCTATCTTTGTCCTTAGTTTCAGCATCAACTACAAGCTGCCTCAGGCTTTCATATATCACAGGATCAAAAAATGCCAAATCATGGAAACGAATTGGCCTCCCTAACAAATACTTCATTACATGACGGTTCAAAAATATTGGACATAATTCATTTTGAAGCAAGCATAATCCTAATAACCTGTAAGCAAAGAATACAATATTTTAATTCCATCCAAAAAATACTTTAATATTTGCAATCTTACAGGTGACCTGGTTCACAAATATTTCACAGAACTGTAAAACAAGTTTTCAAAATGATAGAATAAAACTGCTATGAAAATAAAGCATGTGTTCTATGGCAAAATCAAATAAACACTAAAAGTTTACCAGAAATTTATCTTAACAAGAATCATTATACTTTGCAAAATATAATTCAATTTTAATTTAACTCAAGTAATTATTAATTGACTTACAATTTGAATACTACGTACATTACACATTCTAAAGTTTAAGTTCTCAAGGAAAATATCACATTTATTATTTATTGGTAACTCAGTAAGATTTACCTTCCCACATTTCGGAATGCATTAAGTCTTTCAAAACTTCCTTTCCCTTGACGTGGTGAATAGAAGCCTCTTTTACCAGGGCTGTAAAAGAGAGGAGCATTGTCTTCATTTTCTTCCGTCGGTTCTTCAGCTTCAGAACTTCGAGAGGTACTTCCTGCGGGTTTTTTTCCTCTCTCGGACAGGCTGAACACATCAAGATCTACAAAGTATAAGTTAAAGTTAATTCATACACAACCTAGTACAAAATAACTTAAATTAATTTCACACAAAGCTAATGCAAATTAATTTACTTTCACATTATCAATAGACAACTAGGTAAATATAGTTCAGTTCTTATGATTATTTAAAAATTTCACCATTTTAAATTTTTTTTAAAATCTGGGTACTAATTACAAAAAAAAGTAACAGAAGTACCAATAACTGGCATTTTATGTAACCTTCAAACATTTAACAACAACATAATAAAAGCCACTCCTTGAAAACTCCTAGAGGATAAGAGCAATTAAGAAGATTAAAGGACTGCAAACCTTACATTCTGTTAACAAATAGATGCTAAGATCTGCATGTCACATGCAGGCTGAATATGATTTGCAAGCAAGAAAGGCTCACTTATTTGACATAATCCATATAAAGTCAAAACAAACTGAACCATACAAATTCTTCTGTAATGTATAGCAGTTATGAAATGAAGCAAAATAATAAAAAAATTGTGGAATATTGGATAAACAAATTAAAAACATTAAATATATAATTGGATTATTCCAAATTAATAAGCATTATTAGATACTTAAAAATAATAATTTATATAATGAAACCCATTTTTATAATTACAGACAATATTAATATAGGTTCCTGATCCCGGAAAATCATATGAACAAAATATCTCACCCAATAAAGCTTCTGACGCTAACTGCTCCTGACTATGGCTCAATATGAGATCGACAGCCTCTTCAACTTTGTGGCGAAGTGCTTCTTCTGAAGCTAACAGCATAAGAAGTTGTGCAGGTGTTAGTTCCAGAAGCATGCCAGTTATTTTACCAGCAAATGAAGGACGCAAAGCTTGCACCTTAGGATATAGCCTTTCACCCAATTGCTGCTGGTGGTGAGTTAGATGTTCATTATTTCCATTAGTACCACCTTCACTTGGTGCTGAGAAAGGTCTAGCATCATAAGAAAGAGATCGCCGAGGCTCACGGCAGCGAGGCTGTGATCGTGGTGTCTACAGTAATAAATAGGCGTTATAAGATGTTCTCTCATGGAAATAAAACAACATTGTATAATAATAGTAATATGAATAATGACTTAAGCATCAGTTACATACATTTTGCCCAGTATAGAATGTAAACATGTATATTTGAAAAATCCAAATGAACTGATAAGGAAAATTGTATCAATAAACTTAATAAACTAAGAGTGAAATATAGACCATGAAAACAGAAAATTACTGTTCAACATTTGAGCTTTAAGCTATAAATATTTTTAGATTAATCTGTTTGTAGATGAATGTAGAAGTAAAGATCCTTAAAAACATTAATGGTATATAAAATAAATTATTTAATGTGAGGTTTTGGTCTTAGTTTGCTATATTCTCTGATTACACAATGCATATGTATACTAATTTTTTTTACAAGTGCTGTATTACATTAATTTGTAAAATTGCCCACATGTTAACAACACATAATTCAGAGAATTCCTAGCTATTCAATTATAACATAAATTACTTTGTCACTTTATTAATTTATCATTCAGTATATATAGATATATAGCCAAGCTTGAATTTAAGTTGAAGTGCCACATCTCTCTTTCCTTCCCATATCAATTGTTTTAATTTGGACAATATCACATTCTTATTTGTATATTTATTATAAATTACACGTTGGACTAACTTAACATGAAATTTCTCTCTTTTAACAAAAGTTAACAGTTTAGTAAAACTAGTATTTTTCACACACAGAAAAATGTAATTGTATTAAAAATTAAAACAGATAGGAGAAGCAGTAATTATCAGCTTACTTGAATGTGTCTCCTCAGAGTATCCCTGTCTCTTGAACGCAGGCGTTGCAAAACATTGTACTGAGCATATTTTGTACCAACTTGCACAGATTCTAGATTTGGTAATTTCTCATTGGCCAAGAGAGCCTAAAATTGATATTAAATTTTTAAATGTAATCTAGCAATACAAACTCTCACAGAGAATTTACATACATTTATTTAATATTTCAGCTTTGTAAATAAAAAAGAACGGAGACATGAATAGTTCACTTATGAATTAATTCACATTTTTATGATTACAACTGTCATTTGAATTATGAGAAAATTAGAAATTTTAAGTTATATTCAAATGAATGGGTTTATTTAAATCCTGAAATGTTTATTTGAAAATTACTGATACTTATATAAAAATAAATAATTAAGGTCTGAAAAGTGACATGGCAAACATATGCATAAATATAACTCACCTCTGCAATTGCAGTATAAAAGCTACGTGCTACACCTGATCCTTCCCCAGGTTCATCTTTAAATGTAACTTTCACTCGATTCACAGCCAATGGAGGCTGAGAGCTTGATGCTCTTCGGTGGTAACTATTGAATTGTGTATTTAATTCTTTGAATGTCTGAATGATTAACTGTGTTCTATCTCGTTCAATCTGAAAATTAAAATTTATTTAGTCAGTCATTACTGTTAAAGCTTTCATTTTACTTTAAAATGTTTCAAATTAATCATAATAAAAGTAATGTTAATCTCTATATTTTTTAAAAAAATTGTGTAATATACAATAATAATGATTAAACTCATACTAATAATAGGAAAGTGTATCACATTTGAAATTTGACTATAAATTAGTTATTTTGTTTATAGGTATATAATTAGAAGTGTAATAATATCGGTAGACATATGCAAGTTGGGACAACAAGAATTATTGAATGAATTTAATAAAACTTCAAATTTAATAATTTACAGGTTAAGAGTACAGCAATTCGCTATGTTCACTTCATTAACTCCTACACAGAAAATTGAAGTTTTATTTTGTGAAAAATAAACAATGGCAATAAAATTATAATAAGCTGAAAGTGAAAACACAGCACAGATAAACTCATCCAAATATATTTCTACTTGGTTTCCAGCACAGAAAAAATTAGGGGCAATATGATAAATATCTGTTTCTTCAGTTCATTATACAACCAAACTTCAGACATTACCAATTACACCATTTTTCTGCAATACCGCCAAAAACAATCATTCCCTAACTTGTGAAATATAAACTATGCTTTTCTGAAATTTTAGCATAAAATGAGAAAACCATACATTGACGTTCCACTATGCCTCAAATAGTAATCTTTATTAATACTTGTATAATTGGTCAATATAGTATGTTTAAATTTAGTTGCTTTATCTTGAAGGAAACTGTAATTTAAATTTCATCATTATATTCACCTTGCCAAGAGTGAGATCCCTCTGTTGTGCATTTCTTAGCTTCTCCATCTCACGGCGAAATTTTGCTTCTTTTACTGGGAACCCACCTAGCTCAGAGACAACTGACCCAGGTTCTAGGCCAACATCTTCCATAAAGACACGTCCAAATAAATCCAATGATAGTCGCCATCGACCCAACAGAAGATCATGAGATACAGATTGACCAAATGTTGGTTGAGGCCTGTGTAAATAAGCAAAATATTTCAAAACATGAGAAAACAATAAAAGGGGATTATAAAACATGATAAATCATGCCAGTCAACAACTATAATTTATTTGGAACATAAGCATTTGAAGCATGAAAGAGGTAGACTGGTATTCAGTTTCTGTCTTAAAGATAGACAATGGCATCTGCTGACAAACATTCTGATTTTGCATGGGGCTACTTATAAACCAACCTTCTTTGAAAAATTATACCATACATAGCCAGGGTCGAAGTTTTGCTATTAAAAACTGAAAATGTACTGTTTCTGAACCCACTGGTTTAAAGAATCAGTTTACCAGCTTAATTTTTTATCCCGCGAGATTGTTTAATTAATCAAATTTCCTTATTCAATGTGTGTTTCAACTGTAAAAGTTTTATTTATTCAACACATTTTTTATTTAAATTCTAAATCTTTAGTATCTTTGTACATAAAGTTATTATAATAATAGAAGTATTGTAACTTTAAAGTGTGGTTGAACTTTAATGTGTGTATTGAATTTGTAATATTGCACTTTCTTTACCTACCTAACATGTTCATTTGTTCTGCTTGTTTCAACAGTAACATTGGCTGATATATCTTGGTTGTTCATGCTATCTATCCCAGAATTATCCCCAGACTGTCTGGGGTCATTAGTGGGTACCATGAGAATATCTGGTGCATCAGTTCTATGAGACTCAGACACCTGTATAAAGAAAAATATAAATAAAATATTACAACATTGTTCATTTACACAATATTAAAATGCATATTTGTAAAAACTTTACACATCATTAGTAGTCCAATACATAATGAAATGGTGGTGTTAAATTATTAATTTTTTTTACACCTTGAAGTGATACACCCCCTCCCTTTCCCACACCTTTAAATCAACTTGTCACAGGCTGGAAATACAGGAATGACACAGTAATAAGCCCGTGGACAAGGAAAATACATTTGTTACTTTGATTTTGATCTCCAGGAATTGTGATAAGAGAATTTTTTTAAGCATGTGTGTAAAATATAAGAGACACCTTTATGAGAAAATAGAATGTTTTAAACACAAGATCAATACTCACAGCTGTTGAAGCTGGACCAGCACGAACAATGACACTTTTAATTTGAGAAGTTCCTTGGTCATCTGCAGCAGTGTTACCATTTCCATCAGCTGTAGAAGCAGCATTAGCATTATTATTAGGACCAAAGCATGCCATAGCTGAAGCAAGTGCTGCAGCCACTTTATGTGGTGACACAATAATGGGTGCACGCTTTTGTTCACCAAGAACTAAATGGTTGTCATCAGGGGCTCCCTCAGAAACTATAAGTTATAAATAATAATAATAATAATACTATATAACCTTCCCTTTCGTAAAGTAACACAAACATATTTACAAATGTATCAATAAAAGGAAAGAAAGTCCTGACTCACCTTGTGGAACAGCTGGTACTGGAGGATCAGGGGGTAAATTGGTAGATTTTGACCCACTTGGACCTGGTTTACTTAAATCGGCTGGCCCTTCACAGGTTGGAGGTATTGTCAACTTTTTGGCTAATGCTAATCGTGAAAATGGTCCCCCAGAATCTGAATCTGATACAAAATCTTGAGAATCATCATTATCAACTTCCATCTTCTCAACTACAGTGGGAGCTGGAACAGGTTCTTTACTGAAAGACAAATCTTGTGGACCTTCTTCAACAGCAGAATCTTGTGGAACAGATGGTTCAACAGAGGGTGGTAATGCTTCTGCAATTTGTTGAGCTTCTTCTTCAATTTCACGAAACAAATGGTCAAATGCATCAAAATTTGACCTGTAAAATAAAATGCAATATGTTATAAATAAAATCCTTTGTGTTATTCAAATTTTCTATGAAGACTGAAAATCTATTTTCATAATTCTGTAAATTGAAACAATTATTGTTTAGACCATATGAGCTACAATTACAATACTATAGAATCAACCCTAGTGCTTTTCAAACAGGAGGCAATATGACTTTGAAGCTCTTCCTTGTGACATCCCATAAAAGTCTTGGAACATTTTCACATATTATTGCTCAAGCAGCTTGGCAGCAGTAAGGTTTTTTTTGTCTATTATTAACTTCTCATCAGAGAAGGTAACTATTATTATTCATTGCACCAATATTCATTTAATATTTTAAAAACTGGGTCACATACACAAATAAAAATAAACAAATCTTCAAATCAATTAAATTATGTTGTTGTTGTGGCATTCAGTCTCTAGATTGGTCTGATGCAACCCTCCATGCTAACCTATCTTGCGAAAGCCTTTCTTTACATTTCCACATAACTAACACATACCACATCCTCCCTAATCTGCTGAGAATATTCCGTTCTTGGCCACTCTCTTCTGTTGTTGCCCCACACACTTCTCTCTAATGCTAATTTTACAAGACCCTCATGTCTTATTAAAGTTAAAAATAACTAACCGTGAAAATGGGCTCTGGTCTTTACTTGAGCCCGGTTCTTCAGGTTGATTATTCCGACTAGTTCCTGGAACAGGATTTTTATCAGGATTTGATGGATGGTGTTGTCTATCCTCTGGCAGAGAAGTATTAGTATTAGTTGATGCACAATGTATGGGGCCTAGGTGTGTTGAACTAACAGCAACTACGCAAGGTGCTCCTGTATTTGTATTTTCAGCAGTTCGTACAGATAGTCCAAGCCGAGTAGGTAGAACTTCCAATGGGTTGAAAAGTCCAGGTGCTGTGGGCACTGCAAAAAAAAAAAATTATTATGCTGGGTTACATTATAATTAATGCAATTAATTTACAAGGAATGTAATACTTAGTTTTTAATGTGGGACCAAGCTCTGAGAATAAATCATAAAATAGTGTTAGCATCCAACCACCATCCATGCTTCCAAAAATTTAAAGAATATTGTCCCGTTCATCAGAAAGATAGGAAGACATTTCCAGTGATCGGCTAACCGACGACTTTCTGATGAAGAGGGCAGTGCCTGCAAAAATTCAAGTACTCTAAACCTCACAAGGTGTCTACCATCTATGAACCTCAGGTAAGTCACCTACTTTCTATCTCTCTGTCCTTTCCCTATTAATTGTTTATTTTCTACCCATATCATTTAATGGAAGATACAAACAACAATGTTACTTACAGTAGAAATAGAACTATTAGTATTATTTGGAGATTACTCACCACCAGAAGGAGGAACAGTGATGGGTTGTTTGGGCATTCCAAATAGCTCTTCTCTTCGGGCATTTGGTTGCAACAGATGGGGTTGATCAGCAAGCGGCAATGCCTCAGACATAGGGGTGTCAAATGGATCTGGAGGAGGACATCCCAAGCACAGAGTTGAATCAGAACGTTGAAGGAATGGATTTTTTCGACCTTTGCCACCTGGTCCAACACCAGATAATCCTCCTGCTAATGGTGGCCCAACTACCTCCTGTTCATCAGCAGAATCAGTCTCCATAGCAGCTGAATGACTAAGATCATCATCAGCTTCCTCATTATCATTTTCATCCTACAAGTAATGTAAAATTGGATAAATTTATTGTTAAATTGTAAATTATAGAAATTGTTGGCAAGTTGGCTTTTTAGGAAAAGAAAAAATACTTCAAAAATTATTTAGATTTATGAAAAATCTAACAATGTAAGTTCATGGTTAATAACTTTTAAAAAAATTGTTAACTATGAAGCAGTGTATGTCAATGAAATTTGTAATAACCTGGGATCAAACCAAATTGAAGGTATTGACATGAATTTCACATCTAAAGTGAACATTTGACAAACATTTCAATTACTGTCTCATAAGCATTGGTCACCCATAACAAAAGTTGTTCGAAAACATAGAAGAGTTAGTTAAAAATAAACCAGAATTTTTGTTTTTAAATTTGTTGGTACATTTCTCCCAACAAATTGGAAGTTTTTATTGCCATCATCATAAAAAGCGTGTTTCACGTCAATTTCAACAAGAAAGTTCCAACAATAGCATCATCAAATTGCTAATCAACTAGCAAATTTTCCAGTGCCCAAATATGTAGTCATATGGGAATAGGTCAGGACACTAGTGAAGGTGCTCCAGCATTGTTCAATATATTTCCTTCAATTTTTAGAGTATTAGATTGGCTCTGTGGAAGCGGGCACTTATGTGAAGCAGAATTACACTTATAGATAAGAAATCTGCAACTTTTCCACAGATATGCAAAGTTTGTCTCATTCAATAACAGGCAGCATTAACAATGTTCACAGAGAAAGTTGATGTGCACAACTGCTTTGAAGTCCCAAAACACCATTGGAAAGGCCCCATCACTTGAAAAATGAGTTTTTGCTAGTGTTTGTGCCATTCATACATTTGGGTTTTCTTCCAGCAAGTATCCCCAAATTGTGTTTTTAGTATTCAAACAACTGTGGATTATTTGACACCTTCACATTGTGCAACATGAGGATGAACCTGTTACACAATGTGTAACAAACTGAAGCACAGAATGTACAGAACATACTGCAGTGCATGCGAAGCAGTAGACAACCCCTCCCCACGCATTAGTAGCAATAGTACAGAAATTCCCGTTCATATTTGATTCAACCTAGTATTAACAAAATAAAAAACTAGTTTATTTTAAATAAGACCAATGACAGTTAGTTGGGCCAACAGGTGTAACCTTGAAAGAACCAATTGCAACACATGCAACTTTAGTAAAATACTGCTTGCTTTGTTATGTGACAATCTAAACTAACTCTACATGGACAAGAAAGAAGTCCAATTTAAAATGGACTATACTATGAATTCTAGTTCTCCATACCTGGTCATTCCATGATACTATAGGTAGCCCATCTCTTAGAACACTTGCATCTGCATTGTCAGTTCCAGACCTCATATAGTATATAAGAGCATCAAAAACATATGCAATATGTTTCAAAGCAGACACATCTAAAATTGGCAAGCTATCCAAGTGTTCACCATTATGAGCTCGCATAAGAGATAGACAGTAGGATAGGAACTCTCGTCTGGCTGAATTAGGATCTGAAGCTTTAATATAAAAAATTTTAATAAGTTCACACTAGATCAATTTATAATAATTTCATTTCAACTTTTAAAATGTAAATGATGATATTGTAAACAGCATGATTATGAAATTGTTTGTAACTAATTCTGAACTTAAATTATAAATTCAAAATGTACCCTCTCTCTCACGTGCAGTCCTTGGACCATCTGCTCCAGTTGCAAATCCAACAATTCGGGTACTAGTTGAAGAAGTGACAGGTGTAGATGTAGCAGGATTCCTATGTCCACTACTACCTGCTCGGTTACTATTGTTTCCGGCACTGCCTCCTCCTCCCAGCACAGATAATGATAATGAAGCAGGGCCCAGAAGCCCACCCAATCCTCCAGCTGCGCCAAGTCCTACACCTGAGGTCTGATGTAAAGGATGTCCAGGATGTGTTGGGTCAGATGTATGAGTCAGAGAAGCTCCAAATCGTAATTGAGCTTCAGTTGAATCCATAACTGTTACCAGCCAATCCCATGTTGGTTTTAGTCTGTATTCTAGGTATAACTGGCAAAAGAATAGCAAAAAATACATATTTCAAACATGTTTATTCACTATCTATAAATATATACAATTGTTTATTGTTCATTAGTGGTAAATGAATAAAACTCGCTCATATGATAGAGCCTTGAAATTTCAGTGCATTACAAAAACAACGTAACTGTGCAGTGACAAAAAGATGAAAATAAAAAACGACTGATTGAATTATTTAATTATTGAAAACCGTTAGTTTTTATCTTGTAATTTAAATTAAGTTAGCATTATTACCTGGAGGTTCAAAGACTCTTGATATGATATATCCAGTGTGCGAGGTAGGGCAGGAGCTAAAGCATGGTAATCCTGAAGCATTGTAAGTAGATCAGCTATTTGGCGGACTACAATCCCAAAAGCACGGGCCAAGCAACTAGCTGTTGTTGCCATAGTAACTGGTTCTTGGCCCGCAGCTGCTGCCGCAACTGCAGCAGTAGCAGCTGTGGTTGATCTTCTCAAAGATGAAGGATCAATGAACACTAGGCTGCTTCCACCTGCAACACGCACCCCTGCCACACTCTTGGCAGTTAGCACAATAGGAATTTGTCTGCCTAACAACCAGTTATATTTAAAATAAAAAGGATTAGTATTTTTTCCTAATAATTAAACTCAAATGAAATATAAAGAAAAATTTATTCATTTAATTATTAATGTATATTAAATTTAAAGTAAATAAAGCTAAAAATTATACTTTATTTTATATATAAATATGCTTTACTTAATTTCAAGTTTGATACCAACTACTGGCTATTTTGAACAACATACAGCATGTGGTCAGCCAGCACACAGATTGACCTCTCCTAAAGGAAGTTATCTAAAAATTTTAAGAACTTCTTCCTGTTATACATGGTGACATGGGATCTCTATATCAGATAAGTCACCTATGTCTTTTACATACCAATTATTTTAAGTATTTTTGGTAATGTCACATCCTCATAACAGTACAGAACTGAATGCCAATCGCACATGTATGGTTTAGAAAGCTCTAAGAGGAAATCAAAATGGCTTTATAAAAATATATAAACATAATTACCTCCTGAACGTGCACCAGATTCTCTGCTTCGTATAGCCCATTGCATTGATTGTGGAGCAAGATTATTACGATGACCGTGTCCAGTATTTGAGCTAAAACAGTTTTCAATTTTAGGTGAATTAAATTAACCTATCGACTTCAAAAGAGAAGATGAAGTAATGCAAGCGATAAACAATTTCACAGCAATGATATTATGTGATCAGTACAAGGTATTAATTGAATGAAGTGGAATTATTTTCAATCTACATGTAATTCTTATTTACTTCAATTGATTTAAGATATCTGAACAATATATTATAAAATTAAATATAAACTATAATAAGAAGCAGCAAGAGAACTAAAAGTAATTTGAAGTAGTTCAGCACTCCCCCTTAATTAGGCAATAATCTAATATTGCTGATAATTTGAAATCCTAAAATATAAAACTAATCTAACACAAAAGAAACATAATTCTCAGATTCTGTCAATGATTTTAAAACTAAACAGGACAATTTTGAAGTGAATTTAGTACCTCCTTCTCTCAAGTTGTTCATCTGTCAATGCAAATTCCTCAGTGTCATGTTCATCAGATTCTCCAGCTTCTGATTCATCATCTTCCTGCTGACTAGATTCAGCAGAATCATCTTCTGGGAAAAGTAACAGCGAAGCAATACCTACAACACTCAAGAAGCTGATCACACCCTCAAGTAATTCAATACTTAATCTATGTTATATTGAGAATAAAATTATCACTTCATTCTTAGAAAATTTTACTGTTCTTATATATAAATTTCACACACACATATAACCTTTAATCTCATTCCATTGAATTGGGGAAGAAATCACATATGGTGAGCATGAAGAATGGGACGGCACACCTGTGGAAGTTTGTCTTAGCTCTTGCTGGAGTTTCTCTCCAGAGTGAGAATGGGACTTACCTCTCTGGTTTTTCGAAATTCTCACATGCCAAGGCACCTCAATCATATTTAGGTGGTGTATGTTCCATGGTCACAGACCTTGGGTTTACTGTAAAAGTTGTCTGCTGATCCTATTGAATCAGTCAGCCAGCTGCCTCCTAAACTGGTCAAGGCACAGAGAGTGGAATGCTGCGACACTATAGCAAACTCATCCCCAATCTTTCAGAAGGCGTGAGACAAGTACCCAATAGCCTAACTTACCTGATACAGGATTTATAAGGTTTGCCCTGCATCTCTTTCAGGTAAATACTGGGTAAGATACTTAAACTATAGCCCAGGTCTAGTCAACCCTGGGCTACCTTGCTCTACCTTCCACATCCTCCCTTTAATTTCTTTCCTATGCTATGAAATAGAGATTGCCACTTGAATACCCTTATGTAGCCTGTCACCCTAAAATGAACATGACCTTTTCTTGAAAGATTATAAATGGAGATTATCCTTGGCCAAGAAGGTTGCAAGGAACATTAACATAAAAATAGAAGTGTATTGTAAGATGAAAACAGTCCACACAGTACAAAAATATTATTGTAGCATTATCTATGTACGGTATCTAGAATATTACTTTGCTTGAAAAAAAAGGCTACCTGTCTCATGTACACCAACTAGTTGGAGGTTCCTAAACTTTATTTGCAACAAACTGGATTGTTTTTGAAAAAGCTCTTTGTAATCCTGTTAAAGTGGTGTATTGGTTGCTACCATTATGCTGTTTTTATTTGTAAAACTGTTTCTCTATGCTAATTAAAAAAGGCGACATGGTGGTAGTTGCAAACATTGTAAGATGTATCAATGGAGTGCCAACAGTAGCAATAAAAAAGGAATAAACATATCTGGGAGAGGTGAGTAGATTAAAACAGGAGCTTCATCAATGTTAATGAAGGAATTAATGTCAGAAGACTCTGCATCTTACTGAAATACACTTAAGATAAACTACATGCAGTTCAAGGAGTTTCTTGAAATGAGTGGTGGACTTATCCAAAAGAAGAATACATATATGAAGAATGGACATTGTGTAAATGTGAGAAATCAACAAAAAAAACTTGTTCCTTTCCCTATTAAATTAACTAGAGTAGTGTAATCCTTAATGAAGTAGGATATATAATGAACAATTTATTGAAATAATTAGACATGTTTGTTATATGTCTAGAATACAATCTTTCAAGTAAATGAGAAATGTAAATCTAAACAAGTACCTGTATCAGAACCAGCTGTAGCACCTGTTTGAACACTGCGTTGAGCTGATGCAGCATCCTGATTACTGTGATTGTCATCAGAATCAGACTCTGTTTCAGCTAGAAGATCTAGTTCATTGTCTGACTCTCCATCACCCTGATTATCACCCCCAATTAAGTCTCCAACTTCTCCTTCCATAGGTTCTCCCGGTACAGGCACTCCTCCTGGTCTTTCTGCATTATCTTCTTGTTCACTACCTTCACCATCACCATCTTCAGCCACAAGACCTATTAAGGAAACAAAGATAATAGTCTAAGTAAAACATATGATTTAAGAATATTCAAAATAGTTACGGTTTAATATTAAAATAAATTCAGTAAGATTATCAAAATAGAATAAGGTAAAGCAAAAACATACCTTCAACAGTGTCACCATCATCCATTAATTCAATAGTTCCAACAGTTCTCACTCTATTTGCATTGGTAACTAGTCCCATTGGTCTTGACGCATCTCCGGAACGTGAAGCACCATTAAGGTTTGAACCAACAGTTCTTCCAGACCCAGACAAGAAACTAGTGTGAGGAGCAAGTGGTTCGACAGAAAACAATTCTTCTGATACCTACAGAATAAAATTTCTTATTTTCACACAACTCAGAAATAGCAAGATCTGATATTCATGTAATTATCAATATTTCTCAGTATATCAACAACTGAAAGCTTTTATATAGACAGGCATAATTATATAACATAGATGAAAAATAGTATAAGTAGTAAAATCAAAAATATTAAATAATAGTTCCAAATTCTTACAAACACAATTATGATTATAACAAAAGCTCGTAGTAAGCTTATTGAGCAGTAAATAAAAGTTTTTTAAGAATAATGGTAGACTCTGTTGTAATTTACATGTAAGAACAAAGTATTGAAAATGAAAATAACATTAATGAATTGTTACGTACAAAGAGATAATTTGAGGTTAATAAACAAAAAAAAACTGGGAAAAACTAATTCTTGTACTTACTCCATTGATAACTTCAACTGTTGAACTTAAAAGTGTAAAGGGAGCAGTTGGCCGAGCAACTCCATGTCTGACAGGTGCGATCAATGAATCTGCAGTTTCACAAAGTTCTTCAACAGAGAGCTTTATCAATGCTTGAAATACTCTTTTGCACTTGACTAACGGTTGTGACATGCTGTTGAGACTGAAAATGGAAACAGAATATTACTCTAAAATGTAATGCCACTATTTTATCTTAACAACTTCTACACTACTTTTAATGTTGTTATTTTCAGAGGTTAAGGAAAATCAATTTTGAGGAAGGACTGATGTATATCTAGTAAAACATTTAATAGCCCAAATGATAACTTATAATGGTTTGCCTATACTTGTGGACTATTTTAGAAACTAAAACTTTTTTAGAAGTTATAATAAATTAGTATTTGTGCATCAGTTGACTATTAATCAAAGACATATACTTCAACAATCAGGAACCATGCAAAACGGATGGTCTGTTTAACTATTTAATTTTAGAATTTCATATTTGTATCGCTGGTTCCATTGAATTTTAAGTCAGCCAAATGAAAACTCCAGAAAAACTTAAAGCAAAATTTATTGTTACTTTCCTGTCAATCAAAGGTATTGACAATATGCTGGAACTTGAATTATCTTTCCTTGCTATTTAACAGGACAGAAAATTAGTACTATATAATTCTATAACCATATTTCAAAATTTTGATAACAGTGCTTAGGATTTTTTGGTCATACTGAAGAAGTAAAATTTTTTAAATAACAAAATTCCAGGAAGAATGCAAAACAAGTTAGCAAATTAATTCTTTAAATGAATAAATAATAAATACCTCCTCCTTTTTGTAGTATTAGGAGCCAATTCAATACTGAATATAACGAAAATTCTTGCAACAGAGCGTACAAATCTGCGTGCAACAATTTTAGCATCTGCTTGTCTTCCAGGCACACAATCATTTTGTAGCTCACGAATAAGAGTAGTAAGCAAAGTGTCCAGCATCTAAATTCAGGGAAGATATAAAAAAGTATTTATAGCATTCAACTTCCTAACTCTCTCACTTGTTAAATGAACAATATCAATCCAATTTAAAATTGTAACATGCAATTCAAAATATTGAGCAACGAATTATTAAATAAAGTAATCCCATCTCAATACATGAAATCAACATATTAGAAAAAAAGTTAAATATAGTTGATAAGGTTTATTTCACTTTTACTGATATTTCATACTTTACAAAAAACTTGGAAAAACTCACTATACATAATAGCCATGCATCTTGGCATGTCTTAAAGAAAGAAACACTAACCATTATCAAAGTAGAGTAAGTAACGATTCTCAAATCAATAAGTATATTAAATAAGTAAGATGAAATTGTTGCCATGTAACAGTTGATAATGTAAATATTAACTTACAATTATATAGTCTGTTGAGCAGTTTAAAAACCAATTTTTTTAATAACAAGTATACAATACAAAGACTACATAATCTAAAACGTAATAGCCTTCCGTCTCATATTATTCTTTTAACTGCAGACATTTATTAATGTTGTTTTATTATAATTTTTTTAAACTATATGAAAATATCAGTATCAGAGTAAAAAATACCACAAAAGTAGAATACTTTGTGGGTTAGCAGTCAGCTAGATAAATTTTAACTAGAAAATTTAAACTGAAGTGCACTTATTAAGAGCAAAAGCAAGCTGCAAAAATTGAAATATTAAATATCAAAGACTTCCCTGGTGAATAGAATTAAGAAAGGCTTTTCAGTTTCCAACCAGGTCATATCCATGAACAGTGACATTTCAACAAAAGAAGAAGACAGTGCCGGTCATAAAAACTATCACTTTACAGAGATAACTCAAGTGGAAACCGAGAAGACTTTCCTAACTGAAAATATAAATTCTGGTCTATAGTTGGACTTTATATTTTACCAAATATGTATTCCAACATGCAATACTTTGGAACAATTACTCCCTGCCAATAAGCTCCCAACATTTGCTCTACTTTAATTAAATAAAATTGTCAGCTTGAAATATACAGCATCATTCATTCAAGAAGTAACCATGGCTCGAGCTCTCTTCCCCAGCTTCTAATAAGGCTGAAAATGATTGTCATATACATATCAATGTCAATTATTTTCATTGTAGATTCTTTCAGAAAAGACACTTACATATTTTATCAAAATTTCAGATGAAGTACATGCATACACAAAAATATGATGTCCCTTACCTGATAAAGCGAAAATAAAAATTTACAAGAAACGCCAAAAAATAATAATAGTCTGCCTGATCCAAACAAGAAGAAAATGATAGAACATTCAGAAATTCAAGAAACAAATTAGTCATTTTCTACAGATTATTTATCTTCGCCACTTCTCGTATAATAGTTATTTATTGCACAGTGACATTTACACAATTGTCATTGCATTGGAAAATAGTAAACTGAAAATTATAGTGACCAGCTTCTCTAAGAATGTTACATAAAACCACTGATGGAATAAATTATCATAAAGTTAAAATGTATAAATACATAAATATATGTATAAATAAATATAAATGTATAAATTAAATTTAAATGTATTGAATTTTAATATTAAGGAACTAATTGTTAGTTGTTACCTCTGCACTGCACTTTACTAGTAAGCAGTAGGTGAATTTATCAAGTAATGTTGTTCCACTTTGACTTTGAAGAAAGGCTTGATCTTCATACACAGATTGCTGATGATGATGCGATGGTGGAGGAGGTGGTTGTGCAGGTGGAACTGGGGAGGAGTTTTCTTTAACACCTGAAAAAATTGAATAACAAAATTCTTCAATTTTTTTTCTCCGAAAAAAACATTTTAGGGTATTATAATACATATGTTCTTGTAATTGCCAGGATTTCAAAAATAAATTAGATTATTTTTTGTAAAAAAAAAATTCTTGCTTCACAGATTTTGCTTACACACAATGTTGATGATACACAGAAATCTCAAAGACTAATAAAGAAACAGCCATAAAGAAGTAATAATGAACCAGAAACATTGACCTCTTATCAAAATTAAATCCACACTACATAAAGCAACGAAAAGCAAGGCGTTATGGTTACACTCAGAAGAATCAGTTTTCTAAAGAAAATGTGTTTTTCCAGCTCCAATGTATAATTCATGTATTAAACAGACAATTTTTTATTTGAATTTGGGGAATACAGGAGAATAAATAGTATATTATGTAATACTGAACAACTAAGTATGAATCAAAGAATCTATAAGATACGTCAACTTTTAAAAAAAAATCACAAAGCATTACAGATAAAAGAACTAACTTCAAAATCACTAAGTAATAATGAATGAAAAGAAATATATTTAGGCATACAATTAAAATCATTCTAAAGAATTAAGGTTCAACTTGTTAAACTACTATGCAAAATAAATATTTGTATCATGTTTCATATTTTCAGATTTATTGTTAAATAGTTAAAAATAATATAAAAAGTAAATCAGTTGTCTTTCAAAGGTAAAACACACTAAACTAAAATGAAGAAAAGACATAGATATCTTTAAATAAATTCAGAATAAAATACAAAATGTGATTACAAGCAAATTGGAATACTCCTGAAAAAAATTATGAACAGCTGAAGAACAATAGTAAATCAATGTTGAAATAAAATAATAAAATGAATTCCTGTGTTTTGTTAACAAGTGCTGACTTATACCGTGACAAATTCACATAATTTGTTGGTACCTAATTGATAATCATTTTTAAGTTATAATTGACACAAATGAAGCAAGTATGATGGATATAATAGAACTGCAATTTATTTACAGACTAGAAATAATTTAATTTCATGTTTAAAGCTAAGTAATTTATTTTTAAAAATGTCAGCCAATCTACAACTGCTTCAGAAAAATGAGGCATAAGGAGTTTTCTGTTGATAAAATTTATAAATAGATTCAAGTAAATAAAAGGAACATTAAACAACCTCAAGTTCTTATTTTCCCCATTTTATTGTCTTTATAATTAATAAAAATATGATTTAAAACAATACCTGACATTATCATTCCTCTTACTGCTGACCAATCATTCAGAAGTCGTTCAAGTGCTCGTCTACTGAACCGAGGAGGCTCCAAATCATGATCTGGCATATCTGGTTCTGCAACAGGTATGCACACTGTAACAATAAGCTCTAGTTGTAGCAATAATTCTGTATAAATTCTAAACAAAAAATAATTTACGTATCTATTCACCTAGGTCAGATGATGGAGTTTTTCGACTGGAAGCAGATGCACTTCGAGGCCTCGATGACCGGTATTGTCTTTGTTCCAAAGACTGACGTCCAACAGTTTGAACCAAAAATAGCAAAATACTCTCACCTCTGTAATAAAATTAAATTCAAGTTGAATCAGTCTGCAGAAACATAAAAAGTATAGCTGTGCTGTAGTATCTTAACATTGTTTTATAAGGACATAAAATATATAACCATTTAATTCTTACCTATAAATTAGCTTAAGAAAAATTTATAACACTGTTTTAGTGTATTTTTCAAAATTTTATGTTTTTACCCAAGCAGAACTTACCGGCCATTTGGTTGAGAAACTAGGTCAGTATCAGTTACAAGGCGACACAGTAATTCATAACGTGCTGCCTGCTGGCCCATTATAAGTGCTTTACATTTACATTTTTCCCAGCAATCACAATATGCAGTGGGTGAAGTTCGTTTCAATTTGCAATCATGTCCTTTATGACACACACGTGCACATTCTGTGCAACAACACAATGATCCCGTCAGGCCACAAGTACGGCATTCAAATATATCCTAAGAAGATAATAATACACTACTATAGCATTGAAATAATTATTATAATAATATAAGATGCATATCAATTATTCCCAGCTATGAATGCATATTTACAAAGTCAAATTCATCATATAGTAGCAAGCAATTATAATTTTTAAAATACAAAATAACTAATTTTTTCCATTGATTTTTATGATTAAACATAAGAATACAGTTTTCAAAGCACTTTGTGGAATAATAAAGCTACAAAATTAAAAAGTTTCATACATGTTATATTTTGAGTTTAGGCAAAGGCCATGAATTTTTTGATGGAAAGTTCAATATTTTAACCAAAATAAAGTAAGCCTTTATTCCTGTAAATTTAAGCTAAAGTCATCAATACATTAAATCCACCCATTGTAAAGTTAAAACATCAGATCAGGACCTTCACGTGTTATCTCACCTTGCAGCCTCCAACAGATGGATATATCTGACATAACACACGAAACTTCCTTATCTGATGTTTTTTTATTACAACAGACTGATACAATGTATCGGTGACTTTTGTATAAATTGACAGGAAAGACATACATTCTTTCAATCATAAAGCCACTTTGAATTTAAATAGAATTTTTAACTATGTTAATTACTAACTTGATTAATATGAACATCACCAGTCCAGGTAAAACTGCATGTATCATTACAACAAACAACATGAAGAGGAGAATCATCAGCAGCTGAACCTTCAGGATAAACCATTGCTGCAATTTGCATTTTCACTTTTGATGAATCTTCCTTGTTGGCAACTCGTTGAATGGTATCCAGCAGGGTTATTGCAGCAGTATAAGCTCTAGCAGATACAGCCAACATGAAAGGTGTTTGACCCTGTGCATCTCTGTTAAAATTGAGATCCAAATTAATTTAAGCATTATTAAAATGTTACTAGTTATAAATACCAAAAAATAAAAGGACTGGAAAGAGCGGAAGAAGTTACCTACTGATTAAAAAAAATTGTAGGTAGTGTTCTTCAAATTTTCAGAAGCTTCCACCTCCCTTTGTCAGGATATACTTGCCATCTTAAACTTCAAGTAACCCACCACCTTTCTCCCTCTCTTTCTTATCCTTATCAACTGTGTTAAAATTTTGACAGCATCATATCCTTACTTGTATGTGTGTACACAGACAACAAAATCCATGCTTGTGTATATTGTGAAGTGAAATGAAAGTGTTTGTTAAAACTTGCGAGTTTTTTTCCTAAATCAAAGCTGTCAGTAACATATAATACTAAACAGAAAAAACATGCTGGAATAGTACAAACCACAATTATGCTCAGTCCAAGTTCCATGAACTAATAGATCATGTGTTACTTTGATTTGCTACTGATGATAGCACAGAATACAAGAACCTAAATCAAGCTGCATCATAACAAATACTTAAAAGTATGAGATCTTTCTGATGAAAAGAATAGTTCTCAAGTTTGTCACACAGGTCATGAATGTACATTGTTTTGACAGATGGCTAAGCAATATTGTGCACCATTTAACAAATATACAGATTGATTCCTTCATTCTTCATTCACAAATACTTACTTAGCTCGTAGTAGATTGCCAAGATGAGGGGACAATGCTGGAGACTCACACAATAACCTCAAAGCCATAAGAGCATTGTTCTTACGCTCTACTGGATCAACAACATACATATTGTTAGTATTTGTGTTTGAACCAGAACCTGTGAAATTTACCCAAAAAATTACTTATTTGTAACCATAAAATAATAAGGAATTATGACATATATATATATACATAAATAAGTGTATTAAGATCACTTATTAGTTCTCAAAGTACTATACTATGTATTCTGAATGACTACATTTTTTTATGTTACTGTAGGAAGAGAGATTTTTCTGTAGATTATAAATGTTTAAGAAATGTGATTCTGCTATTTACTTACTTTCATACTACAAAATAAAGCTATTTTTAATTTTGTTTGCAAATGAGAAATTGGATTTTTGAAAAGAACTTGAAAATCTCACCACTAGCCGTAGGCTTGTTATTAGAAGTATTGGAAGCTCCCAGTCCCATTAAACTGTCTTCATCACCAGAAGTTGGATCGAAAGTTTCTGGAGGCCAACTAAGAGTGGGTATTGGTTCATCTGGAATAGGTTGATGTGCACTGCTATCTACAGCCATCTCACGTTCTGGAACAGCATCTATTATCAACCATGAACTGTATGAGGCTTTCAAAATCCAAAAAGAACTTCATTCTGGTACTTGTAATGTCATTGTACAGAGCATAAATAATAAATGGTAGTTTGAAAGCAAGCTGTGAGATAACAATTAAGTAATACTATATTAGTATTATATATTCTAGTTCCACTTTACAAATAATAAATCTACAGAACACATGGTTATAATAAAAAATGGCCATTACTTACCTAAGTCAGAGTAAGACAGTGTGCAGTATAGTTCTCCAGATGTAAGAATTAATAATTTCTATAGAGTAAAATAATCAGTCAAATAATTACCTGATCGAACTGCTGCTGTTGCACGTCTCATCATTTCTCTTAAGCTCACAGAACGAGAACCTAAAGCATTGGTGATAACGTTAATTGATTCTAATCCAGAGTTGTTGCTGTTGTTAGCATCTGAAAATGTACAAAATGCTACTTTAACTGTCAAAAATAAATTACAAAATTTCTTTACAAATTTATATAAAAATTATATAATACCGCTTAAAGAATAGTTATACTTCAGGTATTTACTCTTAAATACAACATGGTGAATTCATATTTACTTACGTTTTTCACATGCTATTAAACTTCATATATGTTTGAAATTATAAAATACTTTCGGTCATAAGTAATCGTAATCATTCAATCATTATGAACTAGTCAAAACTTTAAAACTACAAATCCTTTGTCATCTTAAAATGAGATAAATACTTTCAGTTTATATAAAACCAAAAGTATATTATTACTTTTGTAAAAGCTATTCCCAGGAAAATAAAAATATTAAACAAACAAACTTAAGGCTCAATTGAAAAGCACATATATATGCGTCAGGAAATGACGCAGTCATCGGCTAGCCCATCGCTGGAAATGTCTTCCCAATTTTCTCATAACGGGGGAGGTGCCTCCGAAAATTAAAAGAACTCCAAACCTCACAAGGTGCCTACCATCTATGAATCTCAGGTAAGTCACCTACTGTCTATGTCTCTTTCCTTACTTATTGTTATATATATACTTTCTTACCTTGTTCGCCATCTTTATTGGAAGTTGGAGCACACATAGTAGCACATGCATGTAGTATATTCCTATTCCCATCACACCGCTCATTGAGTATGGCCTGAAGAGGACTGTTACCTAAAAATTCTACAAACATTTAAAAAATTTATATGTACTAAAACACATTACTTTAATTAAGTTAACTGATTTACTAACACTAAGTAATGTAAAAACATTTCTGAAGTAATACAATTACATTTAGTTTACTATACAGATGAATATGTCTGATATGAGACTAAAGTTCCTCGTGTTTAATTTACAATAGACAAATATTGTAACTGTGACTTCTCTTTTAAAATGATATAAATAAAGTCTTATTATACTTATAATACAATGAATTTTACCACTGCCTCGCTGCTCAAGTGATGATAAAACAGCTCGAACTCCTTCAAGATCACAGCGCAGTAATCGAGGTAGTAACAACTGAGGTTCAACTGCAAGTGCAAGCAAAGCAACCTGACTCTTGACACCAGCTAAAGCCAAGGTTCCTGCTCCAACACATCGCACTGGTGGCAAGTCCAGCCATTGAGGATCACGAATACTGTCAGCACAATCCCTTGCTAAGGGGTATAAAGTGCTGTTGCCATCACGAAGTATCACAACATTATCATTTCCCTGCAATATAATTGATATTGAAGTATTATTACATAATTTAGATCACATAGAGAAAAATATTTTCAGACAACTAGGTTTTAAAATTTTCAAATAAGACTTCAATTTAAATGTAGTTAACGAATTTTGTCAAGGTTAAATAAATCTTACTGGATGAAAAATGAAACAAAAACTTTTCTATTGAATAATTTGAGGTACTTTCCATTTCCCAAGCCACTTGTGTCAACTATAAAATGCTACATGTACAGTAAAATCTAAACAAATACCAAAATCAATAATGTATATAAGAACCAAAACAAAACTCATACCATTTAAATCTGACATTTTCAACAATAATTTCCAATAATGTAGTTCTAATGTACTAAAATGGTATAACATCACTGACAATACCATTTGCATAGATTTTCAATCTGCTCGATAATGAATAAGATTTGAATCAACAGAGGTTTCATTCAATCATTTTAATGGTATTTATAAACTGCTTTATTAATAATTAAAACATTACCTCACCAGCACTGATGAGACTTATGTTATGAGGCTCTAGTCCAAGGAACGACTCAGTATCTGATGGAAACTGACTCTCTTGTTCAGCACGGCCAGTGCTCAGATTGTAAACTATATAGCTAAGTTTCTGACCAGTTTTAACAATAGCATGGATTCCTACAATTAAAAAAAGATTTAATAATAATACTCAATATTAATTGGTTTATTTAAAACTCTGAATAGCATACAAAAAAATGATACACAAGAAATCTCTTCAACTATTAACATACCAACACCATCTACAGTCACAGCCAATATGAGACCTCCTTCAGCTACACTGACACGGCGTGGGATACGTTGGAAACAATCTGGTGCTCTAGATGTCGTGCCAGATTTTATGACCTAAAAAATATTGTATACAAAAAATTAAATAAAATTGTTTCAATAAATTGCATTTCAGAATAATGAACTCCTAGCAGCTATTGGTAGAAAATGAAAAAATGTTAAATGGAATGTTGGAGGGTATGAAGGCTGCTGGTTTGCCACATGGAATGAGAATGAACATGACAAAAACAAACAAACATGGTGGTGGGTAAAGACCAAAGAAATTAAGATTGGGCAAGAAAACAGTCAGGTGTGTTCCTTTAAATATCTGGAAAGTGTGGTCCCCAATGTCATCAAGAAGTGAATGCATGCATAGAGATGGCGAAGAAAGCTTTCAATAGAGGAAGAAATTATTGTGTTATGTATATGGTAGAGAGGTAGGTGACAGGAATGAATGAGTGGAGAGCTGCCTTCCTATGGGCAGAAAACTGATGATGATGACTTGGTAATATATTTACAATCTGTTAAGAACAGGCAATAATCTGTATTAATAAAAATAATAATGTACATTTTTTGTATGTTCATCCCTTATTCATTCCTATACCATTCATCCGATTGCCATTAAGTTTAGTGAGATGCTCACACCACATGTTTCTGTCAATTTTTTCATGTAATTAGTTCCTTCCTTCGCCCCTTTCAGACCAAAATAGGTCCCACCCTCAAGACAGTATCAAAAAATTCTCAACAGATGTCACACAATTAGCACAAAGTTTTCTAATAACCTTTTTTGTCTTCACCAGGTATCTTGTATTGAAATTGTACAAGGTTCATATTGCATGTTAAGTGATACGATAATGTATCTATTAAACGTGAAATCTTGTTTAGATTTAACTAATACTTCACTCCTTACTTAATAATTATACTTTTAAATTAGTTTATATATATATACCAAGTTTTATAAATCGCAGTGTGAATGATTGAGGTTCAATATATAACAGAAGGACCAGAGCTGTGCACATACTTTTTTTTAAGTTACTGTGCTTACTTAAGGAACCAGTATACTACTGAGTTATCACAATTTTATTTTGAGATTAACATTCACTCAGCTCTCATGTAGTGGAAGGTGTGAAAAAGTAAAATTTCTCAATTGTGACACTTTCACCAAAGGTTTTATCACATGCTGGCAAAGAAATTACTGTTGAATTAAATACTGCAGTTGACTAATAATGCCAGGTACCCAGATAGTTATTATTATAGATGATAAATCCCTTTTTGAAAACAGTCACATATCATTTTATTGTTATGTTGATTTACATTAAAATTTGTCAATAATAAACTCAGGAGCTATCTGAATATTTAATGCAAAATGTAGATAAAATAAATAATATGTATAATAAACTGGATAAGAAAGACAGCAAAAAGTAATTGACTTAACCTTAAATTGATAGTAGGAGTTGACAGTCTGAAAAAGGAGTCTAGACTTTCAAATCTTCACATTTCGTACTTCCCTGCCATTGAAGCTTACTATCAATTTAAGGTAAGTCAATGAGATTTTTCTATCAAATTTATTCATGCCTATGGCATACAAATTGTAACTCATAGTTTTAGTAATATTGAACAATTTTAATTTAAATCAACATGAAAATAAAATTATAAGTTTGTGAATTTGATAAGTCAATACCTGTTCTTTACATGAAATACTTATATTAACTTAAGTTGAACTGAAAATACTGTTACATATTAATTAACCAACTTCTAAAAATCTTTATCATATATTAAAATATTTGTGATAACCTAGATTATTAAAATTCAAACCTGTAATTCATCCTTCCTCATTAGACGACAATCCTGAAGCAAGTTTACAGTATCATCACTAGACATTTCCTTGTTATCCTTTGATTCCTTTGAACTAGGAAATCTAACTGCAACATGGGCTCCATCTACTTTCAGTACTCTACCTGCAAATGTCAAATATGGCATACAATAATTTCAAAAGAAATTAATAATTGAGAACAATCATAAAATAATGTTTTCCCTTTATCTCTGACAAACATTCATAAGAATATTCTACAATTAATGATTTTTCAAGTTAACTTACTTAGGTTTAATATGAATGTCTCCATTTTAAGATATTTACAACTAAGATAATTTGAGATTAAAAGTAATCAACCAAATCCTTAACATTGTCAGAAGAAAACATAAAAAACATTTATTTCTTCGAATATTAGTCAGTGCTAACAAAATGTATGTACATATGCTTTACTCACCAATAGGCACACTTTTCACATCTTCAACAAACACAACATCTTTCAATTGCCATTCTTCTTCATCCTTCTTCTCGGTTTCTTCACCTTTGGGAACAAGACGCTTCTGACGTTCTAATCACAAAGATTCAAATTTAGCATTTATTTAATTAATAATAGAAGTAAATACATTGTAATAACAAATTAAATTCTGGTTGGTCACATGTAAGTGACCTGAAAGTATTACATGGTGTCTAAATACAAAGAAATATAAGGAACTTTTAAATAAAATTAAGAAACAAATATAATTTATGAATAATTTTTTGTCTGCGACAGCAGTCTTGAGTCAAAAGTAATCCTAACATTGACCAGCGAGCTACTGTTTCTCTGATTATATCAAAGTCAAATAGTACAGAATGCCTGTGATTAATTTTGATGGTACAAGAGTAAATGAAACACTTGCCATATTTCACTGGAATACAACAACACAAAGTTAATATTGATTAGGTACTGCAAATTGCAAAACCTGTGACACTGATTATTCAAATAAGCTTGAATTTTTTTTTTAAGTTTTCCTACCTTGACTATTCTAATATCATTTACATCTCATTTAATTTTGGAGTTGAAACTGATTTTAATGGTTGATTGGAGCAACACGGCCATCCATAATCAATTTGTCACAAAAACCGAACTTAGGTAAGGAGTTTACTGCCAGGGATAAGTAAAACAATTCTATAATCTAATAATATACTGCACAGAGAGTTACAATTACATGTTTACTTGACTCGCTTAGGGCACAAGGAGAAGAATTTCAAACTTCATTAAAGCACCAGGGATATTTCCACTCCCTCAGTGCATCAGGTTAACCAAATTTATTTTTAATTAAATAATAATTAGTAAAGATTTAAATATTACAGAAAAAATTCAGGGAAGTTATTTTGCTCTTTTAGCTGCCTATTATGTTTTGAAAATATTACTGGCATTTTCTTAATCTTAATCCTAATGAAGGCATCCTAAAACCCAAGATTTTGTCCTGAACATGTTGAAATTACACATTATTAAAGGAATAATTCAATTTTTTAATATAAAAATATGTATACATTATACAGGAGGACACCATAAGACTTAGGAGAAGCATGTTAAAAAAATGCTGGGAAGCACAGTCTAATACTATTTAAAGGATTATTTTTAATGTACCAGACTTCTTAACTCAATGTAAGTATTGTGAGTCAAACCTGGTTATCATGAAATAAATCCTGTCAGGATTAACTTTAACAGGTTTTCCCACAGAATAATCAGTTAAAAAAGTTTGTCGACAATCCCCATTGACATGTTCACTTGAAGATGTCAATGATGATTGTCAACGAAATGTCATGTATGTTAACGCCAACTTGTTCGAAACCCGAGACCTTTCCAATGTTGTCAGTAATGGCACATATTTAAAAAAAACACACACACACACACTTAATTATGTTTAAATATCATGTTGACCAAGAAATATTGTTAAATTAAATATTGAATTAGAATAATAGAAGTAAGTACCTGTGCAATGCCAGGCACCCAGTAGTAGATTAGTCAAATTACTGTCCCAGAATAACAAGTAAAAGAAAAATAATAGACAACAAATGGCCATAATAAAAGTACTTCTACCAAAAAGTGATACATGTAAATGTCCAAAGCAGATTTGAATAAAGTAAAATGGTCAATAAGTATAATACAAAGTACGTATTGATATTGATTGTTGCCTACAATTTCTAAGATTTTATATTATCTCAGAATAGAAATATAATAATTAAATATAAACAATACTAATCTACTAATTATTTCTTCTCATAATGCTACATAATGTGAAGAAACATACTTACTATGACTTGTAGTTATACTCCCAGTATCACTGCATGTGCTTGAAGCAGGTGAGGGTGGTGGAGGCATATCTAATCTATCAGCAGTTTCTTTGTGGCTGCTTTTGCTAGAACTAGGAGCTGGCAGAGGGCCAGGAGGTATAGGAACATCACGTCTGTCTGGTGCAGGAGCAGCAAGAATTTTAAAAAGGCACAAATCAGTTAAGTTCCATGCAGCATTTAGAAGTTGTCCAACTTTAGGAATTCCTCCAGAAATGGTAAAACCTAAATAAGAAATTTTAGATATAGTACACAAAAAGTAAAATTCAGTTAAAATTTTCTATACTGATTAGTAAAAAGAAACTAAATTTGTGCACCCTAAATTTTTTAAATAAAGAAGCAAAATATCGAACCAATTGCGCCTGGCTGGTACATTGGACTGTTCTTCATGCAAACTTGACTTCCACAAACAATATCAGCAGTGGCAGTTGATGGTCTATGTTTCCTTGTTTTAGCTCTGTGTTTTTCCCAAAGCCGTTTTCTTTGTCCAAATGGCAACACACCCCTTTAAAAAGACAAAAAGAATGTAAAACATGTATTAAAACAATGACAAAAATAAGCAGCAGCTACAGTTGGATGAAAATTTAAAAAGATTGAAATAAATTATCATTAAAATTTTTACTATATACAGACATAGGCTGATTCATTTGAATAGTTAATATTAGTTTATGTAAACCAGATGGCAGTAATTCATTTAAAACTACTTCCGTATTTGTTTTTCAAAATATAAGATATACATTTTTTTAGTTATAAGTCACAACTTTTGACTTCCTTGGATATTTTTGCAACTATTAAACATAATATACATAAAATAATTACAATAACAGACTCTTGTTCTTCTGTTACTGATTGATCTAGATTTCCACCGTGATATAGCTTTTCTTTCTTGCCTTTTCTTCTTTATCCAGAATTGGCTTCCCCATCCGCTCTCCTGATGTTCTTGCCAATATTGTTCCTCTCTCCGAATGTTTCTCTGATTTCCTTAATCTATTTTCCCTTTCACCATAAAATCTTCAACTGCTTTGCATTTTTCTTAAAACCAAGCCACTTTTGGCTATTTTGCACTTTGTATCTACCTCATTCTTCAACCTTTTGTACTGCTCTTTACCATTTTCACCTCTCACATTTTTATATTTACGTCTTTCCTCAATCATTTTAATTATTTTATAATATAGCATATTTCATAATATAAATATAATTTTTTTTATATTAGAGAATAAAATTGAGGTTCCAAATTAAATTAAATGTCACAATACAACACAAACAGCAACAAATAAAGTTGTAGCAGAAAAAATCAATATACTTTTATACTATGTTACATAAATGTTTGCTCAAATATATTTATGATGGTTTAAATGTGAAAAACTTTTCTTAGGAAGAAATACATCTGATTATTGTTGATACTTAGAAGTATTGGAAGTAATAATAATTATGAAAGGAAGTTTAAATCAAATAAATTAACAACCACTTTTTATTTTGATTAAATGAAGAATGGTTACCACATTTGTTTTTTTTCCCCCAAGTGTTACATTTTGAAATTATAATGAGAGAAAATGTTACAAAATGTATAATAATTCAACCTCAACTGCCTCCAAGAGCAATCAATCAAAACAAAAACTGCCTATAAAAACTGGTCATTAATTTATTTCATTTAATCATTTTAATATTTACTATTTACCAATTAGTTTAGTTGGAAACTTTAATAATACTGTTTACATACCACCAGTAAAGTGCACCACTTTCCAGGCGAGCTACAGTATACAAAGTACATGTATGCAATGAAACAATCCTGTCAACGGAAAATTCAGAAAAGCTCTGTGCTGGGTGTTCTAATCGAGCAGAGGCATGAGCCAGTAGTTCATCCAACCAAGTGGCTACTTTTCCATTCTCAGTTGCCACTGAACATCTAATAACTGTGCTTGATATGTGAACAATCCTTTCAGATAATAGTCCCAATGACAAAGTTTTAGGATGATGCACATTCATGTTCTATGAAGCAGAAAAGCATATAGTTGAAATAACTATTAAGAGAATATATAACTATTACTAAATGTTAAAGTGATCATTTAAAATTCCCAACTATTGGATATCATTTGTTTTATATCTATCTGGCAAAAATTAAAAACTGAAGTAGGAAATACTGATTTAAAGATACCAAAAATGCTATTAAAATTAGATTATTTCTGGAGCAGAAACAAATTAAACACTGCACTCCACATAGTTCAGACATACTGTCCTGAATACATACTGAGGTCCCCAAAAATTACAGTAGATGTTACAGCTTCCCAGCCTGATGACCCCATTATTGATTTAAGAAAGTAAATTAGAAATACAACTGGACTGCAATCCAATCCCGACCCCTCCCAAAACATCTCCCACAAGTTACTTCTCTTTCCTATCCAATTTAATATTTTGATTTGTCATCTTATTTTTACACATATCAGAGAAGAATTTACCTCTAAATGTTTGTATGGATCTGTTTCATTCCATTTCCACTGATACAACTGTCCACTGGTAGACACTGCAATCAATTCACTGTGCAATGCTGCAATCATTGAAAATTGAGGCAATGTTTCAGCTCCCCTTTCTGGCCAAAATTCAAGGTCATCAGACATCCACAGAGGACTTAGTGCAGCAAATTCTTTCTTTTTACTTTCTAAAATAACAAAAGTTTAATGATAATAAATATGAAAAACATAATAGTAATATAATTATAGATGGTTCTTGTAGCTTTATCTACCTGGGTCTTTATCCCACGTTGAATCCCTTAAAGCAGATTCAAGCCATCTTCGTGGACCATAATATTGTCTATCTCTCCAACGAGAAAAGCTATCTCGCTCTCGGTCCCGATCTGTTTCACGATCACGATCCCTGTCTGCATTTAATCGTCGACTGCTAGAACTTCCTCTACTAAAATTCAGAACAATTATACTGAGTAAGACATTGCTAAAAAAATAACATGCACAAATGTCTGTACTATCAGGTTTAACAGGTTTACACTTAATTAATTAATTCTAAAATTGCCAGTAGTGATATTGTTAACAACAGTAACTATACATTTATGATAATATTTTAATAGCGCCAAACACATACTATTGGTAAATTGCAACTTAAATATACCATATAGAGGCTTGTTTTAGTAGTATTTACAAATAAAATGCAAATAAAATCATAATATTTTCTTATATTACTTTAATTTTAAATCTCTCTTACTTTCTCATTGCTGAGTAGCCAAACATATCTTCAGAAAACATAGCATCTGCATCTATTATAACCGAGTGATCAGCATGAAAGCCTCCATCCAAAAGGGATATTAGATCTTCTGGCACATACGAATCTGGAGCATCATCAGCATCATCTCCTTCCTCATCATCTCTACTCAGCAAATTATTTACAGCCAGGTTTACATCCAAATTTGTCCGCTAAAAATCCAACAAGTTTTACATTTGTAAAATAAATTGATTGCTTTGATATTAAAAAATATTATTACAGCAATTTACTTAATTTGAACAATTTTAATCATAGACATCTATTCTCAATTTAACTTTGGATCAACTGAGTCATTATCATAAACTAAGAATGTTAGCAAATCAACACTTCATTGAATTGTATATACTCACTTATCACTTTTTTTAGATACAGAAAAAATCCACTTTTCACAATAAAATCTGATACAACATTACATTACTAATAAAACTGATTGCAGGTGGCAACATTTTGTAATTTTGATCAAAACATCAAGCTGTAGTTAATAGTAAAGCTTGTTAAAATGCTGAAATAGTTCAATAAGGGGAAAACAAATTTCGACGTTTTTAAGTATAAAACCTTATAGTAACAAGTAATTATAATTATAGACTATTTAAGATCAAATGAATTGCTATTATAAATTAAAGACTCCAATTATAATTATAGCACTGAAATACCTGAAGTTCCCTTATAATAAGATTTCGGCTCTTTCCCTGTAAAACAACTTGTGCTTGGGAAACTAACTCTTCTGGTACATATGGAGCAGGCACAATTGGTCGGGCTCCACCTCCCACTCCACCGGAACCTCCACCAGCACCCATAATCACACCAGGAGCACCCCTAGCTGCTCCAGCCGCTCCCCCTCCTGCACCTCGCAATGAAGCATTGGTTCTAACTATACGAGCACGACTTCTTTGTAGCTGTCGTCCTCCAGAGCTTGAACTAGCAGCAGCACCGCTTCCTCCACTGCCACCTCCAGTGCTACCAACCTTGTTCCCACTAGCACCACTCCCACCATTTCCTCCATTTCCACCACTGGAACTGGGAAACACAATCTTCATATTTGAATTCTTTTAAAAATAGATGTATGCATTACTTGACTCTACCAAAAATTTAAAAATGTAATCAGTAGCTAAAATTTTTAATGTCTTACCTTTTGGTAGGGTCACTTTTAGTAAGGTCCAATCTATCAGAAATAATAGAAAATGCCACTCGGCATACTCTGCCATCATCGAGAAGCAAGGCAAAGTGTGTTGGGCCAATAACAATTTTCTTCACAGGGATCTTTAAGTTGTTCAATGCTACTGGTGTAACAACACCAAACCGGTTAAGCTTTTCTGAAACTTCCTTCAGCCTGCAAAGAAATATAATTTCATAATGGATTTTGGTCATTCACAAATTAAATGACTTTGAATATGAAGAAGTCGTGTCACATGATAATGAATGATACGCTATATCAAATTATTAAATATTTCAATTGCGCAATAGTTCAGTTTAACATGCACAGAGTGAATGAAAATGTCCTGTAAGTATTACGATAGAACTAGTCCAAGACAAAACGGTGGCCATTGTACATGCATTCTCTGCCTTATCTGTTCAGTTTTGTTGAAACGTCCCTTAATATTTCAGGAAGGGAAGCTTTTGTTTTCAAATTTTTTCACCTACATATTAGTATAATATACGTCAATCTAATACACTTTTACAAATGAAAATCAAACATAAACAATTTTAATATTGAATAACCTTAAATAGTTCAAAAATATTTAAAATAGAAATTAGACTATATAAACAAATATATATGTTCAAGATGTTTTTATCAATATTGCCTAGGATAAAATTTGATTCTTATAAATATTATATTGAATGCAATTCTTCTAAAATGCTCGATGTTGAGATCCATTTTTTTTTGTTCTGTAATCTTTTCAATTGCTTCAATGAAGAATTGCAAACAACTGAACACCAATAATTTGTATTGCACAATTAGGGGGGAATTAAATTGCAATTCAATATTCATTAATAAAAATAACCCCATCTTGAACCATTTACCACTTTTCAAGAATGAATGACAAAAAATACTAATACACAAATTTTAGGATTACATTTATCTAACCATTTAATACAACATACAAGAAAATATAAATTGTAATGTAGGATTCAGTTTCAAGTAAAGCAAAACGATCCAATCTTTAAACGTAGGTTACTATTGCTTTTTTCAACGAATTTGCACAGTCATTCGTATACTCTGACTCACAATCCTAAGTATTTGGTACTTATAATCTAATATTTAATGTTACTCGTTATTTACAATAAACATTTAAACACAAAACAAACCAACAAACTGTTAATTAACGATCGCGGGCAACATGGAACTACATTAACATGACAAACTCACACGTTACACAATAACCAACCGGTACAAGCAATGAGGACCAATAATTAATTATCTTAAGATTTTCACACCGAATAGAGACATAGCTCTGAAATTCGCAAACTCGGCGAACTACAACACTCATTAAATCCAATTGAATGAAATCAACATAAAACATATCACACACACAAATGTATTACCTATCATTCAGCTGATCTTCAGTTCCAGGTAAGGGATGAACAACGAAGTGAAGAGAAGACATTATTATTTAAGTTCTTCCTTTACAAACTAGATCCCACAACGTCACAAATCTATTACACATAATTTCACAAACCACTTCAACAATTAGATCGAACAGCCATATTTTTCGGACAACGACGAAACTCCAACACGATTGTGCTGCGCTCTTTAATCCTGTTACGTACCAAATTTCCGAGATCTTAATTATTAACGAAATAGTTGCTTCATAGCGTTAATCTGCGTGTGACGACGGTATTTGACCTGTATCTACGTTAAAATTTTCTTCAGATAATCTATTCAGAATCACTAGACAAAAGGATTATTTACATTGCGTCTTTGGAAAATTCGAGAAACTAACAGCAGACTCGCGATACACATAAGATCTGCGCGCAATATTTAAATGGAATATTAAACTATTTACAGGACAGTTGGTCAAAAAACATAACTTTCCTTTCTTTTAGTTCTCATCGCGAAATCTTTTAATTTTATCATTGAAAGGCCCTTGTCAACTCCAAAGATATACACTACACATGCAGTAATACGATCTTACGAGAACAAATTAAAAAAGAATCATTTGGATTGTAGGATACTCATCAAATACAGAACAAATTGAATAAACATGGCACACAAAGTTTCGTTCATAATTTTTGAACTTGTATAGTTCATACTGAACTTAAGATCTAATAGTTAATGAACCATATGTTTCCGAACAATTCTGAATAAGCAAATATGGGCTATCAGAAATCCTGAAATGAGTATGCTAACGATTTTGAAAAGCGATGAAATCTTGAAACAGAAGTGTAATGACAAAGTAACAAACTATAGCGCTTTACATATCTTAAAAGCACACTAAAACTCAGATGGGTAAAGGGTACTTTCTGAAACATGTTTAATTTGGTGATGGTAGGTACACAACAAGTAACTAGATATGCATCATGACAACCAAGAACGTTGGCAATAATAAATACCAATCTTTGAAATGGCGATAAAAATGTCAACTTAACTGAAATTAAAAATGTACTACAGTTAATGTAGAGTATTTATCGTCAATTTAAGGAATACTTAAGTGTTCTTAAACACAGACGATAGCACTAATGAGATTTATTTATTAATAACTACAGTATTTAGAATCTTCATATTTATACTATGGTTTGAATGTGTTTCCTTTAAAAATAAAAGTGGTACTACTATACATAAGTAGTAATATTACAACTCCCACTAAGTACTCATAACAATCCATATTACGTTTGCAAACAGAGTGTGTGAAGTTATCAGCAGAAAGAAGCCGCTAGATATTACCATGCGTAATTATTATCGATCGCGCAGTATCATTCATTCACCGTATTCTTCTCCCTATTGGCGACTAGCATGAATACTTCTAATCAGAAAAGAATATTAAACCTAAATCAACAACTAAAAATTCAAAATAAATTAGTTTAAACGGTCTAATTATTGAGAAAAAATTAACATATGTATATATATATAATTAAAATAGCTGGATGTGTAGTTCCTTGTACTTGAATATATTCAGGTTCGATAATAAATTATTAGCATAATTTCTAAGATGCGAACACATATTTATTTGATTTTCCTCAACGCACAAATATTGTGGCCGAAAGAATTTGCCATAAAATTGTATTAATTTTTTATGATTCAATTTAAATCTATTTCTGATTAATAGGACTGTAGAATTCATTTATTTCAACTTATTTTGGAAGGCGTTGTGGGGAGGATAAAATAAATAATAATAACACTTTCCTGGAACGTTTAATTCCTAGAACTTTTGCTAAATATTATAAGCAATAGAGATAGAAAAAATAATCAATTTCATTTTAAATCTGTGGAGAAAAATTAAGGTGAAAACCATTTGAGAATTAAATATTTGAAATACTAATCTAGACATTTCTGCAATTACGATATTCATATTATTTACTAAATACGTGTACAGTGAAATGGAACCAACAAATTTTCAGCAATCGTGACAACTCACTGTTAAATTATTTCATACTTGAAGTGATTATAAAAACACTTTAGGTACAACTATTCCGCAACTAACACCCAATTCACATCTACAATAGAAAACAATATATGTGAAACCAAATACCCATATATATCCCTTTTATTTAGAATTCTTTCTAAAATTCTTGAAAATGAATTTTTTGGTAGTATCCGATGTTTATTTATTGCTGTTATCTTTAATATTATTTTATTTCTGTGAATTCACTCTACATATTGCGTATTTAAAATACCACGCAAATGATTTGTCAATTTTAATTCAATATTTGAGTTGAATTGAATTCTTTATTGGGGTCAACTGTTAGATTGTAAGCTATAATGTGATATTGTGATTGACTTTAGTATGTAAAATGTGGACAAATCTTATCTTCATGACTTAAAATACGATGTTCCTTTTTATTTGTTATTAGATTACATTATGAAATAATCAATTGTGTATCGATTGTTTTGTGATATAATTAAGCACTAATGTATTCTTCTGCACAATCTTCCAATGTAAAGTTATTATCTTTGATATGAGTGTCGTCTGCTCTTATGTTCTGGATTTTGTTTACTAAAATTTTTGGTGTTCATTAAAATGTCTAATTCTTACTTCCAATTTTGTGTGACAGTTTCCGTTTATATGTTTTTATTTGCCTAGTGTCCATAAAAGCACATCGTATATAACGCTTTGGTAAAATGCCGAATGATGAGATTGCTGTTTTGTGCTCAAATTCAAATATCGGAGAGACACATGAACGAGAATTTTATGCCGAAGAAGCTGCTCAAGTTTGTAAGCACATAAGTAGAAGTTATGAATGCCGAAGTATTACACTGTATGATACAAATAATCCGTCAGAATTCGATACCCAATGGAGACGAGAGATTATTCATAGAAGTGGAAAGTCTGGAAACGTCAGAAAGTATATAAGAAGCCAGTCTTTGTCAGCTTTTCATCAAAATAAATACTCAGCCGGTGAAATTCGACTTATGAGAGAAAGATTGCTTCGTACTCATAAGGCCGCTAGTCATGGATCTTTTATGCAACTTACACGAAGTCAAAAATTGACATTAACATCTCTAGCATTAGTTGATTTCATAAGTTTCTGTTCCATGTCTATAATGGCACCATTCTTTCCTAAGGAGGTTGGTATAATGTTATATTGTTGAGTATATTCTTCTGTTTCTTATATTTTTATCGTATAAATTTGTTAACTTCAATGTAAAGAAGAAATTTGTATAATTCATATGTTGTATGGACTGCCTTGCCTGATAGAATGTGAAGTTCAAAGTTTTGGTGGAGTTTCCTCCTTCAGGAAACACTCTCCTGTTACTTTGCTTCACATTTGAAGTATATATTCTGTCAAACTTAAATTTCTATTAAATTATTGTTACCCTCTCTCTCCTGTCCCTATAAATTAATTGGAACTGGTGGAGAGTTTAACCCCATCCTCCGATTGGTGCTGTGAAAGAAAGGGAAAACTGCTACTTAATTACAAACTTTTAATTCATGGGTTTCAAAAATCTATATAACAGGAAGGAAAAACTTTCGCTATATTACAAAAGTGTCAATGATAAAGCCTATAAATTATTTACAAAGTTGGGAGGGGCTTAATCGTGACATATTAAGTTTGGGGGATAACTTTCCTCTTTAGCCCTTTAATTTTATCCTTGTGTCCATGCTGGAATAAAAATTTAATATTTCTGTTGTGTCATTTTAAAAATAAAATTATTAATAAAGTAAATTTACTCTGCAGGCTTCTGCAAAAGGAATGTCAAATGCTGTATCGGGGTTTGTTTTTAGTTTCTATGCTCTTGTCATCTTCATTTCATCACCAATATTTGGAAAAATTGTAAGTTAAAGTGTTTTGTGTAATACTATAAATTCATATTAATCAAAATTTCCCATGTGAATTGTTTTTATGAACAATAAAATATAATGATTGGTCAAAAATAAAAGAATTTTAATTAAAATACATTTAGTTTCATTGCCCAGTTATGTTTACAAGGCACTGGTATGCTCTAAGAAAATTAATTTCAAGTTGGTGGTCAATTTATGCAGAATTGAATACTAGTGAACAAAATTTTCAAAAGATATTTAGGATAACATGGTAATGAAATATTATGCATTATTATTTATTTTCAGTTACCATTTGTGGGTGCAAAATTCCTTTTTATGGCTGGTATGTTTGTAGCTGGAGGGTGCAATATTCTTTTTGGGTAAGTCATGCCAAATGTTACTTTTAAGCGATATATTATTATTATTATTATAATCTGTTACTGGGAACAATTGGACTGATAAAAACTGAAAAGACAAAAAAATATAAGTGGCAAATGTTTTAGTAATTATCAACTGTGAAACTACAAGAATTTTGCCTTATATATTCCCCAAACTTTTTACCTTCTACATAATATAAAAAATATAAGGTATTTAATAATTTCTATAATTTGGTTTTAATTATTTGTTTTGTGAGATATTTATTTATTTTCAATTCATACTATTTGTAAAACGCTTTACCAAGCACTTTTAGAATTAAATACTACCCATTTCCATTGTTTAATTGTGATTGAGTATAGATTGGATATTTGATGAATTAATTCCATCTTTTCCAAAAAACAGGATGTCAAAACTAGAGATGTTTGTCTTCAAAAGTTTATGCAAACTAATTTCAATAACTACTCTTTAGTTTCATTAAATAAACAAAATCATTAGTGATTATTTTAAACATTTCTTCATACTCAGTTTCCTTTTTGATTACATATGTGATAACAACTCTTCATACTTCATTAAGTTCCATGATAATGATGTGTGTGTCTGAAATGCATTATCCCATTAAAAACTTCCCACATTTGAATTTCCTTGAAACATATGATTTAAATTATCATTATTAATTATTACTATTTTAATAACTGGAGTTTATATTACTCCACTATTTGCTGACATTATTTCAAGTGAACAGAAATAGGTCTTTCCTTAGAAATAGAGAGGAAACAAAATCAGCCAGACACAAATAAGTTATATCTATTTTAAGAAAATATTAAAAAATAATATAAGTTGAATTAAAATTTGAGCTCATAAAGGGTGTATGCGTATAAGGAATGGCTAAAATCTTAGGTAATCAGTGTACTTATTTCCTATTATATCAAATCGGTAACATGAATTTAGATTTCCATTTTATGTAGTTTATTTTAATTTAAAAGGCCTATATTTTTGTTTCTAATTGTAATAAAATGAGAGTAGGGCTGCATTTATATCTAAGCTACACAAGCTATAGCTTATCACCCCCACTCGATTGTGTGGTTTTATCCTGAAGAAAATGTGACTGAGAGCAAAAACAAAGTAACAAACCCTTGGTATTAAACTGATCACAAATTAAAAAACCAAAATTATATTTTTAATAAAATTTAAATCCAAATTAAAATATTATTTTGGTTTTTTAATTTGTGATTGAGTTAAGACCAAGGGTTTTTCGTCATTGTCATCAAAATTATAATCAGTCATTTAATACAAAAAAATCCTTAAAAATATGATCTAAGTTATTTGTCCAACTACCACACACTATGGACTTTCCTTATTGCCCACCCAATTTTTTTAGCAATATATGCATTTGACTAATTTGTCAACATGGACCAATATTTCAAATAGTTTGGGGCACTATCAAGTCTAAATATGGCCCCGAACAGTAGCTACAATTTTCTAATATCAATTGAAGCAACATTTAAACTAACCAACATGTCAGAAACAAAATAAGAAAATAATATAATGCTTCATTACTTTTCCTGCCAAATTCTAAAATTTTACATGAAGAATATATATGATTGAAATGCTGCACACAAAATAAAAATCAATTGGCTATACTGTCAAAAATTATCTGAATAATTTAAATCAAATTTATAATACAGTATTTTTATCATTTAATTTAACAGAAGCCACATGTTTTTCATTGTTAATATTAAGTATAGTTGAATATCAATTGTCTGAATGTTGGAAACATCAAATATCTAAACATATATTTTCTCCACTAATTTCAAGGGCATTGCTTTCTTAATACACTGTTCTTTTAAAATCCAATATACTAAAGGTTCTTAACTGACTAAGTACAAATTGATTAACTGCAAGATTACAGGTTTTTCCTGAATGTTAACCCTGCACTACCTTTGTCTTCAATAAGTCTGTTCAACAATATTCAGATATATGTTTTACAACTCTCTCTTTAAAACTCTAGATCTTCATACTCATAAAGTTTCATCTATTACCAATTTGTTATTTTATACTTGTGTACCTGAGGAGATTCAAAGAAAAGGAATAAAACATGTTACTTCTTATTAAATTGTTTCTTCCTTATTGGCTAGTTGATTTTATTCATAATAAAATTGATATAAAATTTCATATCTACATTCCTTATTACCTTTTATTCACTGATGTTCTAGGTTACTGGCTCATATTGAGTCATATGTGATATTTACATCTTATTGTTTCTTGGTCCGAGGCATGGAAGCTTTGGGTGCAAGTGCATATGCAACTGCTAGTTATGTTTTTGTGGTTGATGTATTTCCTGACAGCATTGGAACAGTTTTGGTAAGTATTGTTCTTAGGTTCTTGTAAATGTTAGTACAATTATTAACATTTAAAATGTTAATTCTTTTACTAACATTTTTCTTTTTTAAATCTTATTGTTTGTCTCTGTTTACACTTCTATGCTATTAATTTTTATATTATTTTATGCTTCTTGAAAGAACTTGTTTCATAACCCTTTGAGGAGAGCTTCCCAATTTAGGTACATAAATGACAGATCATTTTACCTTTGTAATTATAAAAATTTAAGTGGCAATTTCTGGTTGTGTCAACCTCAGAATCAATGACTTAGGAATAGACTTAATGTAGTATTTTATTTTTTTAGAGTGGTCAACCCCATTTTTCCACCTCATAGTCTTAACTTTTTTTCCCAAAAAACCCAGAATATTTGACTATTCAGAAAGCTTTCTTTTCAATTTTGGATGTATATAATACTATGTATAGTGTAATACCTGATAATATATTTACCCATTGTCTACACTATTCTCAAAAAACAAAAACAAAAAACTTATAAACAAAACCTTATATACGTGCCCATTGGACAGAACTATTTAATCTGGAAGATGATTGTACATCCCTTGAAGATTAAAGTTGTGTTTAATTGTAGGCTTTAGCTTTCATATACATATAATCCATCATATCTTTCTTTCCCTTCTGTCTTTGTTACTTACAAAAGTTTGGCCATTTGGTATATTATTATTACCATAATATGTAAGAATATTTATATTTCCATGTTGGTAAGTTATTTGTGGAATAGGTTTGTTACACTTGCTCATCGTAATAAGTTAGACAGTACATGTTTGTATAGTGTTAAAATATTTTTCTTCATAATTTTCATTTTCAGTCTTTTGGGTCGGGTTGTGCATAAAGAACCTCCACATTTGTCTAGTTGTGTACCAGTCCTTTCCTTCAATCTATTTCTTCTTCTTATCCTCTACTGTTCTATATGGTTTCCTTCACCATATCCATCTCCCTTTTAATTTGCCTTTCTCGTAGTCTTTTTTGTGTTACATTTTATAGCAAATACTTTGGAACAGTGTTTAAAATATTTAATTTGAATAACGTTTTACTGACAAAATTATCTTTGTATAATAATTAATACTTGATCGTTAGCATATGAACATTTTTGCAGTAATATTTATTTCCTGTGATTATTGTGAACCATAATTACTTTAATAAGTCTATGTTCTAAAAAGTGTTACATTCTACTAATTTACAGAAAGCTATAGATACAAATAATTATTTATTTAACATTTTATTTTCTTTTACAGATTCTATATATATTTTAATTACAGTGCATTAAAAATTACAAATGGAAAATGCATTAACAGCAAATTATTTATTGTTTCTAGGGTATACTAGAGACATTTGTTGGATTAGGAATGAGTACAGGACCAGCTATTGGTGGGCTCTTGTATTCGGTATGTATATCTGTTTGAATATCTGTATATTGTTACTTATTTATTTTAACTATTCTAATTCTGCTAGTGAAATATTAGAAAACAATTTTTGTTATTTGTATTATTTGCAGTTTTGGAAATATTAACAAACATTCTCTTTAATTTTTTAATATATATATAAGGACAAATTTTCCGGGTCTCTCATCCTCTTCCTTGAAGAAATTTTTTTGTATGTCTGTAATGTTAAAATAGGAAAGCAAGTTAGAATTTGTCGTTTATGTGAGTATTGAGGTTGTATTGCATTGGGTAGTAAATTTTCAGAAGTATCTATGTATATGATGTTGACATTATTAATAAGTAGACAGGAATAATTGGCTATGGCCCAACAGCATGAAATTATCATTTTAAAACCTTAATCAGTATTATGGACATAAGGATAATGAAAAAAGGGTAACTATAATCTAGTTGCTGCATATGATAGGACGGTAGTAATATCAAAAATATTGTGGTAAACATTAAATTTCAGTCTAGAAAAATTGACAGAGATCTGAATGAATTTTGAAATATATCTCAATTGATTATTAGCAGATTGTAAATTATATCACAAGGCTCCTTTCAGGCCTGTATTTACTACTGATGTCTGATTAAAACATACAACTTTTAACCTAAAATTGAAAGTTTTGTAGTTTGATCAGATGTTTTAAAAAATTGTTAATGAATTATGGTTGGAAAACCTATTTTATATTCTTCTTTTAACTTTCCTTCTGTAGGAAGTGATTAATCTTAAGTTATCAATATGACTGTTAGTCATTATGAATAAATGAATCCAAATTTTCAAGTGCATTTGTTTGCTGTGGTATCAGTACAAATTTTTTAGCTGTGCTGCAATGTAGAGGGCATGCATGATTTTTGTTGTCTTATCATCATGTCCAGAGATACATTCAACCCCCAACTTATCATCTGGTCAGAAGACATGAGATGGGTAAGCAAGAATTAGTGTTTATTTTATTAACATGTTGATAGAAACATTTAAATCATCCTTTTTCCCTTTTTATGTCGTCACTTTTAGACACCTTTTAATTTCGTCCTCTAATTTCCATGGTTTTGCTACTTTTATTACCCTCATCTTCTTGATCAAGTTTGCTAGATTACTCTACAAAATGCTGATTGTATTAACTCATAACCTAACAAATAAGGCTTCACTCTCTGCTTCAGTTTCAGTTGAGGGTATCTTTCTCTCAAAGAAAAATATATGCATGACTACATTATTCAATGCAGGGCATAGCATATTGAATGCTTAGAAGAAATAATTTTAGTTTGTGTATGGTAATAGTATGCGAGTATCATTTGTTTGGTGTACTTTACTTCCTTACTTAGGTAATGCTTCTTATTAATACTCTAAGAAACAAAAATTTAATGATTAATGTTTTTCTAAAACAAGACTTGAAATATGAAGTGTTAAATGGGTTGTCAATGCAACTTTATTGGTGGGATTATGCTTCTAACAATTGCTTGTTATAGGTAGGAGGGTTTCAGCTGCCCTTCTACTCGCTTGGTGTGCTCATGGTGGTTATTGTACCTGTCAACTTGTGTCTTTTACCTTCAAGTGATGGTGAGTTCATACTTCACCATAATTGAGCAAAAAGACACCAATTCCAATTATTTTTATATTTGTCCTTTGTACTTTGTGCACTTGAAGCAATTTTAAATAGAAATATGTCCCTTATGTACATATTAAACTATGACTTCATTTAATATTTTTCAGATAAAATTGTTATACGCATTTAAAATTTCTGGAATGATTTTTAATTATTTATTGATTGTAAATATAATCAATAAAAAGTGTTTTATAAATTCTGAAAAGATATTAAGTGACAACAGTATCCATTCAGAAATTTATTACTGGTGCTATAATTATATATATATATATATGGGATAAGTGACGAAGTCACGCATTTGATAATTGGATAGAAAGAAAGATAGACCCAGGTTCGAGTCCTGGCCACATCGAATTTTTTCAGTCTTTCTTCCTTCTTCCATTCCCTTCTACGCTTGACATATGTATTTCCTTGTGCATGATTCCATGCCGTACATATGATTTAAAGAGCGAATTTCCTGCCTTTCTCCCAAATATTTCTATCTTTCTTTCTATATATATATATATATATGAGTCAGGAAATGACATTGTCATGCTTATTAAAACAATTAATGAGGAAAGGACAGTGAGATAGAAAGAAGGTGACTTACCTGAGGTTCATAGATGGTAGACACCTTGTGAGGTTTAGAGTACTTGAATTTTCGGAGGCACTGCCGCCCTTCATCAGAAAGTTAGGAAGACATTTCCAGTGATCGGCTAATATATATATATATATATATATTTCTCAAATTAATGGTTTATAAATTTTAGCAGTACATATAATAAGGTCCTTAATTATTATTTCTAGTCACAAAGTATGAATATTAGGAAATTATCGTTAAAAACTTCCTATAGAGTGTGGTGTTATATGGGTATGAAACATAGATGATAGGAGTTAAAGACAGAAAAAAATAGAAGCTTTTGAAATTTTGTGGTATAGAAGAATGCTGAAAATCAGATGGGTGGATAGAATCACTAATGAGAAAGATTTGAGCAGAATAGGGGAAGAGAGAGCAATATGGAGGAAGTTGACCAAGAGAAGGGATAGATTAATAGACCACATTTTGAGATATGAGGGTCTTGTAAAATTAGCATTAGAGGAAAGTGAGTGTGGTAAAAACAGAAGAGGGAAGAAAGAATGTAATACACTGAGTAGATTAGGGAGGATGTGGTGGCTATGTAGAAATGAAAAGGATTTTGCAGGATTGGTTAACATGGAGGGTTGCATCAGACCACAATTTGATTGCAACAACTTTCTCCCCAGGAAACATTTCTTCTATTCTATCTGATACTCTGTAAAATAAAAAAAAAACATTGGGTAGGAAGTGCAATTTTTTAGATACATATCTTAATGTTTTTCACAATTCACTTCATAGTGGTTTCTGTGCAGTAAATTGTATGTTTATATGATGTACTTGATTAATGAGTTTATATAACATATTTAACTTCACTGAATTATACTCATATGTTCTAGAAATGTGACTAAAATTTGTCTAGAGCATATTATTTATAAAATTAATTTATGTATTTTTGTTTTAAAATACAAATTATGTCAATTTATAATTGTTATGAAAGAGGAGAATTAGTTGCTTACATGAAATTGAGTGCCAGTGTTGCCACATAGGACAGGAAGCAGACCAAATTTTCAGAGGCACTAACCTCCTGTAGTTATGCTCGTTTGCTAAATTTGAATTGTCTTTTACAAAATGTATTTTTTAAAATTGTAATATTAAATTGTTTTTCAGCATGTTCCATGAGCAAAAATTCTGGCTCAATCAGGAGTCTTATGAAACTTCCATCTGTGATTATTGTTAGTATGGTTATTGTTGGTGTTTCAAATATATGGGGCTTCCTAGATCCTACATTGGAACCACATCTCAGGACGGTAAATGCTATACTTGAATTATGATTAATGTGTGAAAGGAAATGACCACAATTAATTCTTAAGTTTGTAGGAATTCCTGTGTGAGTGTATTTGATCATTTAGGTAAGATACATTCATTGTCACAAATGGTATAATTTCAGTGTAAGTAATATCGTTTCTCCTGTTTAATGCAGTTTGATCTCTCTCCTGAGAAAATTGGACTTATCTTTCTGCTGTTCTCTGCCCTGTATGGTGTATTCAGTCCAATTTGGGGTTGGCTTGCAGATCGTGCCAATAATCATTGGTCTATGATGGTATGCGGACTTCTGTTGTGTACAATTGGCCTTCTGCTATTGGGTCCATCACCACTGTTTCCGTTTCTCAAAAAGTAATCATTAACATATTCTAGATTACTTATTTTGCAGTGCCTGAATAAATTGGCTTGTAAAGTAGTTTAAGTTCAATTGCACAATAAGAAGAATAAGCAAAGATTAGTGAATTATTGTATGTCACCGTATTACATCTTTAATCCTATGCTTATAATAATGTAGAATATAGTTGTATATTGTCATCTGGACACCATTATTCCTGAAGTTTGTAACTTTGAATTTATATTTTAATGAGTGATATTACTTTAATTTGAAAACAATTAAAATCAGAATAAATGTTATACTTTGTACTGATCATTGAGTTTTGGATGGAAAGCATTATTTCTATTGATGATTCATGTAACTTCTATTTACTCAATACTTTGTTTGAAAATTTAAGTAGAATTATTTTTTAAGAGCTAAGGCTTTCCTGGTGAATTTGTTTCAAATACAATTCTCGGGTTTTAACCCAGGTCAAAGTTTGTTTGCACAACATTTTGACAGTAAGCTCCGCCATTGTCTTCAGGAAGACAGTCGACTTGCTGTCAAAACGTTGTGTAAACTAACTTTGACCCTGGTTGAAACCTGACAATTGTATTTGAAAGGATTATTTTTATATATGTACTTGTGTTCAAGATTAAATGTACATATATGTATGTGCCTATACATATCCAAATCCTTTGTATTTCAGGACACTTTGGTTGAATTTGCTTGCACTATCAATATTAGGAGTTTCTGTAGCTCTTACATTACTCCCAACTTTTCAAAGTGTCTTGGAAAATGCAATGTAAGTAAATTAATATTATGATAATTATTTGAATTAGAAATTTTGAACCAAGTATCCAATATTTTTAAAAATAGAAATATATGACCTGGTTGTCTAATATATTTTATTCATCTTTTTCCATGTAAATAACTATTAGTTTTGTGTCTGTTCTTGTAATAATTTACCATTATCATTCAGCACATAAAGCTCTCATGGAGTTTTAATGTCATACCATTACAAATTCACATTCATATAGGATTATTTTATATTTCTATACATCACAGATTGAAAATCTTGCTTGTACTTCTACTTCTATTTACTCATGCCAATTTTAAAGTTACCATTTACATCTCGACAGCAAGACAGATCTAGTGTTCTATACCTGATCTGAAGATACCAATGGGAGTTTGAAATTTCTAAAAACCTATATTACTTATAAGAGAATGTGGGCTTTCCCGGTGTATATTATGCATGAACAATTCTCGGGTTTTCTACACTTACCCGGTTGAAAACCCGAGATTTGTTCATGCATCTATATTGCTTACATTTGACAATTTGTTCAGTCTATAAACTTGTATTCATGTTACTTCTTGAATCATTTTACAATTAACTGTTTTAACATATAATAAATTAGTAGTACTGTAATGATCTAAGTGTTATGATAATGTGTATATTGCTTTATTATTTTTCAGTGATGGTGGATGTAGAGATGAGATAGGAACCTACAGTATGGTTGCTGGTATATGGTCCTGCATGTACTCTTTAGGGTAATTATATTCATATTTCTTATAGAACAACATGTAATGTGTCTTATATTATTACTGATAGGTAAGTGAGCATCATTCATTGAAATATACAAGTATTGAGGAATGAAAATTAGTTTGTTCCATTGTTTTGATTTTAAATTTCATTATTCATTCAAGGACTCCTATAAAAATAGGTAACACATTTCAAAATAAAGCATAGATTTTTATCAAAATTAATAAATAAACATTATTTGTTGCTATAGTGTAGATCCGATTTACAATCTGATAGAGGTGGTATTATTATTGCTTAATACATCACATGGTGAAAATAACATTGGCTAATAAAGATTAAGTTTACTCCTAATTTTAGTGATAAACATTATTATTTAGTTTAGTATGTTTTCTTAGGTTAGTATCTTTTCTGCCTTTCAGAGAAGTTATAGGCCCCTCTGCTGGTGGTCTTCTTGTTGAACATCTTGGTTTTCCTCTTTCTTCAACAATTATGGCAGGGCAAACCTTGATAATAGTATGTTTTCATTTTTTAATTATATAAAGTTACTGTAGTTATACACTGTTTGTTTAAATGATTAATATAAATTCATTTTTAATGTTTAAATGTGGCATGGAACTTAAATATAAAATAATGTATATACAGAACATTAATTTATATATGAAAAATTAAAACTATAAATATCATAACCTAGACTCATTAGCCATCATTAGGAAACATAATGTTCCATTTTACAAGGTTTACCTGCTGTACCTTATACATTTCTAATACAAAATTATGAGACAAACCATGTAAAAGTCACTTTTATCACTTGAAAAATTTTTGTCAACTGTAGTAAAACTTTCTAATTTTGGTTATTATGTATATAGATCCTTGTTCTTTTCTCAGGCTCTTATAGCACTCGCATTCTTCTCAAGGAAAAGAAGGCAGCAAGTGTCGCAGGAGATAAGCACTGATAGTGGTATCAGTGAAAGTTGGGAAGAGGAGAGTAGTCCACTATTGCCAGAACATAATTCTAGTAGTAATGACAGAATTCAGTATTATGGACGGTTAAGTCGTGATGACAGCACTGAAAGTGATACACGTTATTCTGTTGCTGTGACAGCAGGTGGTGCATGTGAAGTATAATTTTAAAATTTATCACAATGCTCAAAATTTTATAAAAAAATCCTTTTTTATATTGTTATTAAGAATACAGTGATGCATCAGTATTTGAAAAATATACATATATAAATGTATATTTATATGTAGGAATAATTTATATATTGGTATGATTGATTGTAAACTATTAGAAAGGAAAGAATCTTATATGAAGCTTTAACTAATTTGAGTAATGTGAATTGTCTATGGGAAATTTTTTTTTACTTGTAGATTTATTACTCATTAGATCTATACTATTAATTTAAATATATATACCATGTTTTAAAGTCAATGTACAAATAACTATTAATTTTGTATGAAAATCATGCATGTGGCAGCATGAAAATTACTCTTCACAACCTAATTCTAGGAAATCAATTGACATTGTGTAAATTGGTCAAAGGTGCACAATCTCAGTTCAAAGAGAGAAGAATTGCTTCCAATAGAATCTCAGCCAGAGGCCATGAAACTAAATTTAAAAGATCAGAATGGAAAAATTTCAATTGAATCCAGGACCTCCTGTTTGTTGAGCAGCTTCTATCACCACTGATATATAATATCTTTAGTTAACAATATGCCACCATAAAAGTCACTAACTATAATCATTGAGAGCCACATAATTGTAAATGGATGTTTTAGGATGTTTTAAACTTTCTGCCATTAAATATATAACATATAAAAATGTTTGTGTCATTTGTCTATTTTCAATCATCTGTTAATCTTTTTGTTTTGCTACTTTCACTTAATTATGTAAACAAATTTGTTACATTTATTAATAATAGATTAAGAGAGGGAAAAGTTTGCTTTGTTAGTGTATTGTGTGTGCTGTTTAATGGTGCTGGACCTACTGTCCTAAGGAAGGGGGGTTTAGGCCCTAAAAAATGCAACATGTTTTTGCTTCTCTGTCTGGTGACACCAACTTTTAATTTAAAGTAGTCATCCACTCCCTGTCTCTTCTTTCTTATATAACTGAGTATAAAAGTGGCAGCCTCCTGACGACTTACCATGGGTGGCATGGGAAGCAGTAATATGTTGAATTTTCAAGAGCCTGAGCTCTATTATTCAGGATAGGATGTCTGAACAGTGTTATGGTCAGATCTTCTTTGATTAGCTGACCATCAAGCCATTCAGCCATTTTAATGATTTTATAGTTGTTGTGAGTAGACAGTAATTTAATATATCTTTTTGCTATTGATAGCTAGTTCTTTACTAAGAATTTTTGAACAATACAAAATTTTACTAATGGCTTGTTTTAGAGAGTTAAGCTTGATTGAAGACTGATATTAAGTATTACAGCTGAGTATGAATGTTGAAAAGTTTGTTGACTTGTAACTATTGTAAAAATATATAAAAAGTCAGAATTAACTAGTCACTTGTCAAGTAATATTAATGCCATCGGAAATATGAAAAATAATCAAATATTTATTATGCATTTTACTGCTTTGAATCTCATTGTAGGTACTTGAAGTATACTTGGTCATTCTACTGTTAGGGTTTGAAGTTGAGTAAAGAAGCTTTCTACACAAAAATATATGGCTTTATGTTTATAAATATAAGCCAATTTATGAATTGCATCTTAATTGAATAAGAAATTCTCGGGATTTCACCCTGGTTATGTCATTTGTATAATATAACATTTCAAAGGCTAACTCTGCCATCGTCTTCAGGTAACTGATCAGACGATGGCGGAGTTAGCCTTTGAAACGTTGTATTTTGCAAATGATATAACCTGGTTGAAATCCTGAGAACTTCTTATTCAGTCTATCCACCAGGAAAACCTACATTCTCTAGCATCTTAATTTTTAATGCTGATATTTTGTCCTTTTTATTATAACCATAATGTATGTAGGATACTTTAAAAACTGATTAAACAGATTGCAATTAATCATTTTTCTATATGAAATTAGATATTATGCTTGCTCACATTGAAGATATATACAAATAATTCCATTTTTGCAATGAAAATTCTTACAACATACAGGTGTGATTTCCAACACCTTTTTAATTTTACATAGCATAAGATGTGAAATTGACACATTTCTAAATATTTCTGATGCTGAATGTGTATAGATTTATGTAAATAATAATTCATTTCAATACAACATTGGAAAATTTGCCACACTCTTAAGCTATTGCAATAAATTTATATAGTTGCATACAGAAAGCTGTTGAGTATTTGACTTTTCTAGTTACATATTCCATTCTAAAGTTAAAGCATTCATTTGAAAATATGTAATGTACTACTAATCTGGTAGAGTAAAAAGCAATTTTACAATTAATTTATTTGAAAACAGAAAACATGGTTTTGGAGCAAACTTTAGCCTCACTTGAGATTAATGACCAGGCAGGCTATGATATGGCATTCTAACATGTTTTTTTAACGTTATTAGATTATAGAGTATCTATGAATATTAAATACATTTACTGTCATTAAACTGCAAACTTGTTTCTAGTTTATGTAAATTGATTGTTTGTAATTTGTTTTAAATATGATGAATACAGATGTATTGCTGTATTCCCAATGAATATGTTTGTTATGAGCCAAACTTAATGACTACTAAAAAATGGCCAAATGAATGTTTCTTAAATTTAGTTTGTTACAATGTAATTACCAACAAAATTATTTTATTGTTTCTTCATGAAATAAGATTAGAAGAAAACTAGCAAATTATGGTATGAAACTAATTAATTTTGAGATTTACAAGGTATATACTTCAAAATGTTAGTTCACATGCATGCATAATATATAGTTCTCACTTCCTCATAATCTTGAAGAATTTACTCATAAAAATTGTTTAATTTTTTTGAATTAATAAAGGATATAAACTTTTAGTGTGAAACATTAAAATTGTTCATGTGAAATACCACAACAAAAATAAAGATATATGCTAAATTTTCATGTGTTTGATTTTGCCCATATTGTATATTGAATGCTCATATGAGAATTATTATGTTTTTCATGAAGTATAAAATTATGATAAATTTCTGCAAGTGTCTTCCCCTGGCAGTTTATGCCTGTATCATTACAATGTACAATAAATTTTATACTGAAGAGTTTACAGCGAGACTTGCATTGTTGTTAGCAATCAACAAGTGTGCTAAGTATTGTGAAGTATATTCGTAGCCTAGAATTTTTCTAATATACTTATTATATATAATATAATATAATATACTTATTATATTTTCTAATATACTTAGAAAAATTCCTGTAAAATGTATGGCTTCAACATAATCAGTGCAATTTGTTTACAGTGCCTATAAGTTTCAGAAAGTTAAAAAAGCCACTTGCACAATTCTATTAAGAAAGTAATTATGTAAAAAGGATCTATCAAATCACCGTCTGTCCAATAGGAATTGAAAATCATCCTCCTCTCAACAGATGTCCCGTAGAGAACGTAATGGTATATTTAAATTTATTATAATAGACAAGGGGGAAGTTCTATTTTTAATTTAAATTAGGACAAAATTTTTCATGTTTAGTTTAATATAAAATTAAATTAATTCATTTTAAACAAATATTTAAATACAAATTTTGGTGTCCATTAAATATGCCACAACTTAGCTCAGCATGAGACTCGATCTAATAAGAGTCATGAATGTAGGGATTTATACAGCAGTAAAATCGTCATTACGCTTTTTTATATTGGCACTAACAAATCTGAGTCGTTTGTGACGCGGCTGCTTCCTCCTTTAGCACAGGTAATTAGGCTGTTCCCAGAGTTCTCGTTCCGTACCTGGTCTTCCTTCCGAGAATTCTGGTGCCGGGATTACGAAGACGGGTGAGGCCACATTGCTGCACCCTTCTTACCCCGATTCCAGGTAATTGAGTGAATGGACTTCCTACTGCTGCTGTCTTCTCTTGGTTTTTTAGATCCCCCCCCCTCTCCTTTCCCTCTCTCAAACTCTATTTTCTAGCCACCATGGTCCAACTACAAAACTCACTCCTCTCAAGCTTCTTCTTCCGAAATATTTCCTAACAGACTAAGTTCTGTATCTTAACCTCTGTAAGTCAACTCTACTCATGCCCCCACCATGGGGGTGGATGGCGGATCACATGACACCCCCCCCCCCCAGCACCAATCAAATGTCCAGCCAGCTTGGCCCGCGCATATTTCATGGAGGGAGATGCGGCCTTCGAAGTTTCCTGTGTCAATGCCCTGGATCCAGGTAAAAGTCCTTAATCCGCGAAATCCCGGATTTCACCCGCGTAAGGGTTCTCCTAGCCGCCAAATTGGCGCCTGCTGCATGTTATTTCCGTCTGGTTGTCACTAATGGGGAATTTTTCAACTATAGTGTGTAGAATACGTCACAGGTGGAATAAAATGGCAATCGCAACCTTCATTCATTACATTATCAATATTCATCTTGGGCTTGCATAAATTCTTGCTTGTATACTTAGGCCTACGAAGCACTGTTTTATATCAATGAACTAGAGTTGAAAAACTCATTCCAAACACTGAAGTCATCTTGTAACGTTTTTGAGACTAAGTTAATATATTACACTAGTGTTGCAATCGTTTTCTAAATAAAAGTAAAGTTCACATCTCAGCGAAGAAGAATTACTCTCTCTTGTAATACAGGGGGGAAGGTTTGAAACAAGAAAATCTCATGAAATTTTATTATGAAGTAAACCCGTGCCACAATTGAAAATGCAAAATATTAAAGCTCATTGTAAACTGGTTGAGAAGTTACGCGCCTCTCAAAAGGCCAACTTTGATATCTTGTCAAATAATTTCTAGATGCCAGATATCTCGGTTTATCGATACAACTTCTAGGACAAAATGCAGTGGTATGATCAAAATAGCAATACGTATGGTCGTTCTGATATCTGTTCAAGCCAAAGTTGCCACAAAATTTTGTCATGGCAAATTCTGTCGTCATTTTGGAGGTCAATGACTCAGCAGAAAAAGATCTATATGCCACCATATTTTGGAAACCGGGAGAGAAAGTACCATATCATGGCGTACGGTAACAGGAAAACTGTTATCCTCATATATCTTGAGATATTCCTCTTGAAAGTTGACCTGAATGATTTTACATGTAAAAGTAGCCAAATTTTGGGTTAAAATATCTCAAAATAAGCCACTCCCAATTTTTTGTAAAAAAATTGTACCATTATAAAGAGCAGCCTTTTATGTACACAAAACATGTCATTTTATGTTGGGATCTGCTGGATATAACAGCTATAGGCTTCTGAAGCTAACCAAGTTGCTGCGTTATTGATCTCGTGTCAAATCAGTTCTAGTGGCCAGATTGTAGTGAAATTCGACTTATCGGCATAGCTTATATCCCAAAATGTAGTGGTATGTTCAATGAAGTAGTACAGCTGTTTTTTTATGAAATGTTTCTCTCCTAAATTCACCACAGAATATGCCGACTACGCAGCAGGAAAATACCTATACCCAACAATAATTTGTCAATGCACATATCAGGCACCAAATTAATAATTACGAAACATAAACGCTATTGTTCTTATATTTCCAGAGATGTTGCCCATGAAATTAGACAAGAAAAATCTTACTTTGAAAAAATAGCCATATTTTATGGCAACATATCACAATGCATGTCACTCGTAATTTGGTTTTAAGTGGTATCAGAGCAAGTTCTTATATATCACGAAAAACGTTTAATCGTGTTGGGTTCCAAACTATTAGGACTATTCCATGACTCTGAATGTAACGTATTTTGCTGCGCTCTGAAAAGTGGGTTGACTTTGATCCTAAGTCACATCAATTCTATGAGCTCAACAACTATACGAAAATCTTAGTGATGAATCTGCTTTTTACATTGAACAGATCTGCGAATAACAGTCTGCCGAGAAACGTTTTAATGTCAACCGGGATAAAATATCAGACGAGGAGTGCCTTGGAAGTTGAAAGTCCCTTATGTGCACATATATGGATACACTTCGAAGAATTCCGTATTTATACAGGCTTGATGTATGTTGGAAAATTTCATTGCCCTCCGCAAGTAGCTGCGGTCGGTACAGAATAACAAGAAATAATATACATGCAGCTTATAATAAGCATTTAAGATTTTATTGTTGGTGGTCGATAGTTCATGACGTATCGATGTAGTCTGCTGTTCTGTTGAGCTGGCTGTTTAGATTGTAGGTGGGGCTCGAGGCGAGTGGTTTGGTGACACGATAAAATGAACGACAACGAGTCGCTGCATGAGGCTGTGGAAGGCGGGCACGTGGATCTCGTCAAGGAACTTATCAGACAGGGAGCTAATTTGGAAGCTGTAGACGAGTACGGTAAAAGACCGTTACATCTGGCGATTATACACAGACACGACGAGGTGCTCGACATTCTCATTGCCCACAAATGTAACGTCAATTCAGTTTTCCTGGGCAAAAGTTGTATCCACGGGAAAACAGCAAGATTGTCGCCATTGTACGTGGCCTTAGAGTGCAGAAACGCGACTGCCTTCGAAGCCCTGATGGAAGCCGGAGCAGACGTGAACGCGGCGGACGCGGAGGCGACTCCCTTACAACTATGCGCTACTTTGAACCTCACGGAACCTGCCATTGTTTTGATTAACAAACAAGCCAGAGTGGACGAGATCCGCGGAAACATGAGTGCGCTGCATCAAGCCGTCATCAAGGGTAATACAGAAATGGCAGACATTTTACTTTCCCACGGTGCTTCGGTCAATATCAAGGACATGTACTTAGGTGTCACGCCATTACACCTTGCTATCGTTAATTGTGAATTAAAAGTGGTTGAATTACTTGTACGCCACGGAGCCGACATAAACATGCAGGGCAAATATTTAGATCCGCCTTTGTTATTATCCATAAACAGGAACAATCCCGCAATTTTGGAATGCTTACTTGTTAACGGCGTACGCATAAATCATCACGAAAATTATTGGAACCTGTTACAAATGATGGTTGCGAGACCCAATACTGCAGACGTCTTCAAACTTTTACTGCAGTACGGATTACGTTTAAATGGAAGAATGAATCTACATACAACGCCACTTCACGCTATAACAAGTGAAAGCGACAAAGAAGTAATCAGAATCTTACTTGATCACAACGTAAAGATTAATTTGGCTGATAAATACAAGTTGTGTCCCATACATTACGCTGCATTAGCGGGGCACGTGGACGCGGTTGAATTATTAATTGCCAAAGGAGTGCCCGTCGATTGTAGTGGTGTTAACAACTGGACGCCTCTCTTCCTGGCTGCTGCAGCTGGTTACGGAAGACTCGTGAAGGTTTTGCTCCTGAAAGGTGCCGACGTGAACAAGAAAGACAGCTACGGACGAACACCTTTGTTCTATGCCCTTAGGGGTCTACCGTTTTTTCCTCGACTATGTGTTAGTCGAGAAATAGTTATTCCACATGGCACGATACCTCCCGTGGGCGTTGAAACGATGAAGCGCTACGGAATGGAGCGAATTAAAATATATGACGATAACAAGACTTCTAGTAATGTAGTTAAAGATGACGTCAATACCATTGCGTCTATTCTCATAAGAAACGGTGCACACATCGATCTCAAGTTGTTTGATAATTTACAAAAGTTAGGTGACATAATTTTAAACGGTTATAGCGTCTCGTATTCTAAATTGAAGGTTTTCACGGATTTGTTTGAAGGAGCTGGTGAAAACAAAGATAGCTTGGTTAAGGCGTGCTTAAAGAAAGGAACTGTGGTGGATTGTGTTGTCAGCAAATTGGGGACGCCCTTGACGTACGCTTGTAAGTCAGGTTCTTGTCAGGTGGTGGAGACTCTTCTCTCTTCCGGAGCTAACCCAAACTTTAAAACGGAAACGGGGATGACACCTCTCCACTATGCGGCTTCACAAGGAGACGCAGACATGGTTATTTCCTTGCTATGGAAAGGGGCTATGTATGACGCTCAAAACGTTTTACGTCGTAAACCGATCCATTATGCGAAGAAAGCAAACAATGCCTTGATCGTGGAATTGTTGAAAATGGTAGATAATTTGTTTCATAGTGCAAAAAGTGGAGACCTCACCATTGTAAGCTCTTTATCAACTCTGAAACATGTTTACTCTTCGAAGCGTTCGGTCTTGAGAATGGTTAAAAGGAAATGCCTCAAGCAGTTGCATTTATTTTTCGTAATCAAAAACAGTAGTGGACAAAATTTGGCAAAAGTTGCACAGGCAAACAACAACTCTATGTTTGTACACTACATGTGGGACACTTTAAAAACCAAATGAAACATTACTTTAAGTTGTAATAAATTTTCAGTCGGGGCTGCTTTGAATAAATATATAATATAGTGAATTTGTTATTCTGCATTTATGAATTGAATAGAACTATATTGTCCAGTGAGAACTAAATTTTACCTTTCATCTTCAATATTATTTAAAAAAAATATAATTCTTAAATATTGCAAATTTTAAAATGATAATTAGTTTCATTTTCTAAAAAAAATAAGCATATTAATTTATTAAATGAAATGAACTAATGATTAGATAAATAAATGTTTATTTAGTTGAATCTACATTTTTGAGAGTTCTACATATATATTTTTTTTATTAAAAACAGTATGTCAAATGTATAAAAAACCAAACTTGTTAGTATTTATCTAGTCGTTTGTGATTTTATTTAAGTATTGGAAAAAGACTGTAATTGATTTACTAATATCAATATATAATTTAATTAAAAAAATTTCATATATATATTTAGTTTGAAGTAAATTTTGATTATCATTTTATTGTTAAATTTTTATTAGTTTGTAAATAATATATTGTGTTAAAATTGTTAGAAAGTGACTATTATATATATATATATATATATATATATATTTATTTATTTATATGTGCTTCATCATGTCTATATATTGTACGTCTAAGAAATGTTAATGTTTACATTTGCTCTGCAAATCTACAAGTTACAATATTTTCACTATATCTTGGTCATATGCATAGTACTTTTGCAAATTTTCCTAAGATTATTTCCTTTTATATGATTTTAATGAATTTAACAAACTGTTTATACAATATATGTTTATTTTTTTCTTCACAAATATTTATAACAAATTACATTTTTAATTTACTGTTGAAGTATATTGTCAAAATTTGAAAAATAATTAAATATTGATTATTTGTTATTTCAGATGCTAAAGAAAACTGTTTTTCTAACAATGCTAATTTCAATTTAATTAACCTTAAAAGTGTTAAAGTACAATAATGTGACAATGGTGCTATCCATTTTAAGTACATGGAAAGTGTTTATTACTAATAAAGTAATTAGGTTATCTATTCAAAGGAATTAATAAGTGTTTCACCTCAATCAATACCAAAATAAGTTACTAAGAGTTATAGCAACAAAATACAATGCAATTTTATATATTCCTATTGTATGTTTACTTTATTATTTGAAATAAAGAAATCATACTTTCAGTTTATTATTACTTTATGACCATACAAAGCTTATTACCTTTGTTTATGGGTCTATTGAGTGTTATTTAAAGAATATTGTTTTTCCCGTGACAAAATTCACGGCGAGTACTCATAAAAAACAATTTTTTGCATATATTTTTCTTACTAGAGTGATGTTTGTTCTCATTAACTTAGGCATACTCTCACTTTATATCTCTGTGTGTCTGTTTTTTATTTTATCTAACATAGTGAAATATCACAAAGTGAAATGAAATCAGCAGTATTATTTTTCAATTAAAATTACAACACACCTAGTATTAATGAAAGCTAAGTATTGTATAGACAAAAACATAAAATTAACTACAAATTGCAAAATACATTTTTTTGATTGTGGGGAATGTTTTGGTAATTGTCATTAATAGAAAAAAATTTCTTTTTTTGGAAGCAAGGTTAATTAAACAACATTATTTCCAGTTTACTATATATATATAGTAAACTGAAAGGACAGAGAGATAGAAAGTAGGTGACTTACCTGAGGTTCATAGATGGTAGACACCTTGTGAGGTTTGGAGTTCTTGAATATTCGGAAGCACTGCCCCCTTGTCAGAAAGTTAGGAAGACATTTATTTCTATTGATTGGCTAACCTTTCTTAGATTAATGTCCTTTTCAATGAAAAAATTTTAATAAGCTGAATTTTTTTAAAGTGAATTTGTTAAAATTGAATGCAATATTCATGACAAATAAAACAAAATGAGAGACCAAAAATCTGGAAATTTGTGATAATTAAATAATTCAGGTTGATATCTAGAAATTTATTGGTTGCCTATTAAAAGTGTCACTTTTTCTTGGATATTTTTACATATCACCAAATGTCTGTTGTGAGTCTAGATGGTTTGTTTTGTATTCAACTCATTTTTGTATAATATTGTTATTTTTTACTTTGACTGTCCAAACAGAAACATTATGAGGGTAACAGTTTAATGGTAAAAGATAAACAGAAGTGCTAACCATTTATTTCTTACAGTAAGTTTATTTTCAATGATTTTTATACTGGCATATTTCTTTCTGTATGACTATACATACATATTCAGACAAAATTAGAAAGGAATGATCTTTCATATATAAACTTAACTTCCTGTTCTTACAAGTACCAACAAAACTGCAAATGTCACAAATTGACATTATAATGCTTATTTACTCGCTTATTAGGAATTAATATTATCTCCTTCATTAGCACTGAAAATATTTTGTACTGGGTTTGTATGTTGAAGCTTTTTTGTTAGGGTGTTGTGTGTGTGAGAAACTTATCAAGAACTTCAAACTAGGCAACATTCTGAAACAGGGAAAGAAAGATCTTTATAACAATGATAAATCATATTTGAGACAAAATAGCCTATGTACTAGTAGAAAACAAGAAAAGCTCAAAGACAAACTCTAATTTATCATGATTGCTCTGATTTCTGCAAGTCCTCAAAGTGTAGAGTAGATTGTTTGATTATGCCTGTCATAAAGCAAAATGTTCAATTGAGTAAGAGGAGCCCTCTGAAGGCCCAGTTTATGATGTTGACAAAAGAGGGTGGTTCAGCCAGCATTATTTTATGTGAAGGAAATATATAAATTTGCCCCAAAGCCAGCAAGGCCAGTAGTTGTGACCTATGTGATGTGGCTAACTACTTGTAATAGTCCCTATTCACTATGGGCCAATAGCTGGGTCATCATTGTTGACTTAACTCCTATCTAGTCAATGGTCTAATATGTTGGCCAATATGTCCACACCTTGTTTGACACTACACACTTTCCTTGGGCATATTGGCTCCATTAATGTGTCAAGAAAACAAACCTCTTCCAAAGCCAATGTTGGCCAACTGCATTTTCAACCTTCACCAATACAAGACAAGCCCCATCCAAACCATGGCTATAGTGTAGAGGGCCCATAATAGTGGAGAATGTGATATGGATGGTGCTGCTGATATCTACATCTTGATTGCATCACAGGGCTAAGTGAGACTTTATTCTACATCTACTAATAGGGTATTGGAACAGAATTATCAGTACTTTCCTCAGTACACGAATTCTTCATATTGATATCTGAAAATTTTAGAGGGGTTCAAATAAATATCATAATTGATGAAAATGATTTTTGCACAGTTTTGAAATATTATTATTATTAAGTTTATCTGCTGTTTACTGCTCAATGCATTCAATAGGAGCATATATGTTGTTGTTGTATTCAGTCCTTAGACAACTCTGATGCAACCCTCCATGATAACCGATTCTGTGGAAGGTTTTTCATTCCTATATAACTACCACATCCTTTCTAATCCTCTTAGCATATTCCATCCTTAGAATCCCTCTTTGTTCTTACCCCACACACTTCCCTCCAATGCTAATTTTACAAGACCCTCATGTCGCAACACAAGGTCTATTAATCTATCCCTTCTCTTAGTCAAAGTCCTCCATATTCTTCCCAAACAATATATGTATGCATAAATAAAAAAATTTGGTATTGTTTAAAAATACTCTTCAATTTTTAAGTATTTTTCAAATTTTGGATACACTGAATTTAGGCAATAAATATAAATTAATTTACACATGATATAATCTTTGAGGGTTGATGCCCACATACAGGACGGATCCTAAACTCAGCATGTGTAAATCTAACTCTCATCCTTACAATGATGGGTCTACTTGGTTCAGCTTAGTGACCTACCATCTATTAACTGCTCTGTAAAGGCACCAAATTGTTATTACAAATTATGGAAATTGTTAAATCTAATTGCATCAATGGAGCCTTGACAAAATAACATAACAGTCGATTTATGTCTAGCTTGTACTGTGTCCTCAATATGAGTCATATGAAGCATGAATTAGTAACGTTCTTAGTGTGGAGTGGCAAACAGCTGACTGTGCCAACTAGGCCAGAATCGCATGCCATTGTATTTTGTACGGAGCAAGTCTAATTTGTAATGTAAACACTCCTACCTTACACATTTATATTTTTTTCATTTAAAAAAATAAGGAATTTACAATTAGTTCATTTTTAACATTAATTATATGTAAGAAATTACATTGAGGGGCAAGGAAGTCAAGTGACCACAGTCCAAACTAAGCTTCATGGTATATTAATGGAATATATAATACAAGAAATTCAAAATTAAAAGATCTGTTAGCCGCTTCCTCTTCAATCTGCTCCAAGTTAATTTGCTAGACGGCTGACCTCTTTGTTAAGGTCATATTACACATACCAAGTACTTGGCCGAGACTAGATAGAAGACGTTCTATCCACTGGGCTGAATGAGTCCCCCCTTCATCTGCCAGATGGTTTCTACCTGCTTCCAAACAGGTTCCTCTCAACCCGAGCACTCTAATCGGTCTAACAGACTTTGATGTGCCAGAAGTGGAAAATAAAATAAAAAACTATTGACAAAATTATTCCATAAACTTGCATTTCGAACATTGTCTTGTTAAATTTATTGAATCCTCTTCAAGGATAAGCAAGCCGTTACATAAAGCACCATAGTTATAAATAGTTTTAACTTTCAATTGTTAATAGAACATTTTAGTTTGATGCATTAAAGCTGCCATGGTTATATTTATGCTCATTTAAAATTTGTTTCTTTAGATTTCGATAACTTATATAATCTTGGAAAAGGTGACGACACTCCTTCTGACTCATACTCTTTCAGTCCTGAACTCGAGTGTGTTCCTATTATAAAATTGTCCTACGTAACACATAGGGGGCATCCTAATATTACCTATAGGTACATCGCACCGATTAAAAAGTCATACTATGGATCAATTATATTTCTACCATGGATCAATGAAATACAAAGAGTGGCCACATATCACTAATATAAGAATTTAATTTGATTTAAAACTTTCGGGACCTCCTCGGTTCACATATATTTTTTTAATATAAAATTTCGTGTTTAATAATATTTAATACTATTTCGTGTTATATAATTTTTTTTAGCAAACTGAGGAGATCCCTAATGTTGGGGACGAACCGTTTTAATTCAAATTAAATTCCTATATATATGAGATCTGGTAATTATTTGCAATTTATTTAGTTATAATTAAGTTGATCTGACGTATTTGAAAATAAATGAGTAAACAGCCTAGTTGGTCTGAAATTTAATATGAAAAACTTAATACATCAAGGTATTGCGTTAGTTCCTTTCATTGGATAACTTTATGATAATTCCGTCAAGGAATGAAATTTTGAAGGAGATCAACGCACAAGCATTGCTCAGACTTAAGAACGTTTCGGCAAGAATAATTTTGTTACGGTGTATAGTTCTGGGTACAAATAAAGAAATACCACAAACAAATTTGTTACAAAGATTGTACTCCATTACTTATATGAAGGAATTATTTTCCGCTGAATATTCAACGTGCACAATCCGAGCGTAAGATAAAACACGGGGAATTACCGGACGGCAAATGACTGCCGCAGTCGCTGGCGAGAGAGAAAGGGGATTCCCTCGTTCCGTCAGTCACACATTAAACAAAAAAAAGGTTCCGGTTTCGGGATTGTTGATGCGACAATAGTATGAAAAGAAATTATTTTTCGTTCACATTATCAGATATTATTAATAATTTCAGTATACTGATTTACGGAAGTTGAAATATAAAACTGGAGTAAATATACTGACTGATTGTAATGTCGGAGAATATAAGAGAAATGTTTTGAAAGTCCCTGGAACATAGGGACATGAATGAATATCGTTAGAAGGATTCCATAACTAAATTATGACTCTTCTACTGGGATTATGTTTGAAAATTTCTTTGTCCTCATACGGTAACTACGCTGGGGATACGATAACTAAAGATATTTCGCGTGTAAATATATGTTTGTTGAGTATTTACGGCTTTGTTGTTGTAAGTTGGCGGTTGTAAAAAGGTCGATAGTTCGCGACGTATCGATGTCGTCTGCTGTTCTGTTGAGCTGGCTGTTTAGTCTGCAGGTAAGGCGGGACGCGAATGTTGAAGGTGATGCGGTAAAATGAACGTCAGTAACGAATTGCTGCATGAGGCTGTGAAAGGCGGGCACGTGGATCTCGTCAAGGAACTTATCAGACAGGGAGCTAATTTGGAAGCTGTAGACGAGTACGGTAAAAGACCGTTACATGTGGCGATCATATGCGGACAGAACAAAGTGCTCGACATTCTCGTTGCCCACAAATGTGACGTCAATTCAGTTGTCATGGGTGTAAGTTGTCTGGACGGGATAACAGCAAGATTGTCGCCATTGTACGTGGCCTTAGAGTGCAGAAACAGGACTGCCTTCGAAGCCCTGATGGAAGCCGGAGCAGACGTGAACGCGGCGGACGCGGACGCGACTCCCTTACAACTATGCGCTACTTTGAACCTCACGGAACCTGCCATTGTTTTGATAAATAAACAAGCCAGAGTGGACGAGATCCGCGGAAACATGAGTGCGCTGCATCAAGCCGTGACCAACGGAAGAATAGAAATGGCAGACATTTTACTTTCCCACGGTGCTTCGGTCAATATCAAGGATCCGTTGTTCGGAATCGCACCTCTACACATTGCTACTGTTCAATGCGAATTAAATATGGTAGAATTACTTGTACGACACGGAGCCGATGTCAACGCGCTGACCACAAATTTGGAAACGCCTATTGCAGCATCTGTTAACAGGAACAGTCCAGAAATTTTGAAATGCTTACTTGTTAACGGCGTCCGCATAAATCATCACGAAAATTATTGGCACCTGTTACAAATAATCGTTGCGAGACCCAATACGGTAGACGTTTTAAAACTTTTGCTGCAGTACGGAATACGTTTAAACGGAAGAATGAATCTAAATACAACGCCACTTCACGCTATAACAAGTGAAAGCGACAAAGAAGTAATCAAAATCTTACTTGATCACAACGTTAAGTTTAATTTGGCTGATAAATACAAGTTGTGTCCCATACATTACGCTGCATTAGCGGGGCACGTGGACGCGGTTGAATTATTAATTGCCAAAGGAGTGCCCGTCGATTGTAGTGGTGTTAACAACTGGACGCCTCTCTTCCTGGCTGCTGCAGCTGGTTACGGAAGACTCGTGGAGGTTTTGCTCCTGAAAGGTGCCGACGTGAACAAGAAAGACAGCTACGGACGAACACCTTTGTTCTATGCTCTGAGGGGTCTACCGTTTTTCACGAGGCAACACGTTGATCCACAATTAGGAACTACAAACCTCACTCCACTTGCATTACTTGAATCTTTCATACTGGCCAACGGATTGCGACCATTGAATAAATCAAATAAAAGTATCACCTTCAGTTATGCAGTTAAAGATGACGTCAATACCATTGCGTCTATTCTCATAAGAAACGGTGCACATATCGATCTCAAGTTGTTTGATGATTTACAAAAGTTAAGTGACATAATTTTAAACGGTTATAGCGTCTCGTATTCTAAATTGAAGGTTTTCACGGATTTGTTTGAAGGAGCTGGTGAAAACAAAGATAGCTTGGTTAAGGCGTGCTTAAAGAAAGGAACTGTGGTGGATTGTGTTGTCAGCAAATTGGGGACGCCCTTGACGTACGCTTGTAAGTCAGGTTCTTGTCAGGTGGTGGAGACTCTTCTCTCTTCCGGAGCTAACCCAAACTTTAAAACGGAAACGGGGATGACACCTCTCCACTATGCGGCTTCACAAGGAGACGCAGACATGGTTATTTCCTTGCTATGGAAAGGGGCTATGTATGACGCTCAAAACGTTTTACGTCGTAAACCGATCCATTATGCGAAGAAAGCAAACAATGCCTTGATCGTGGAATTGTTGAGAATGGTAGATAATTTGTTTCATAGTGCAAAAAGTGGAGACCTCACCATTTTAAGGTCTTTATCAATTCTGAAACATGTTTACTCTTCGAAACGTTCGGACTTGGGAGTGGTTAAAAGTAAATGCTTCAAGCAGTTGCATTTATTTTTCGTAATCAAAAACAGTAGTGGAGAAAATTTGGCAAAAGTTGCACAGGCAAATAACAACTCTATGTTTGTACACTACATGTGGGACACTTTACAAATCAACTGAAACATTATCTTAAATTTTAATAATGGCAGACATTATTTCCTAAAGGTGAAGTTCAAGATAGATACACATATTGCTGTCATATTTCTCTCACTATTTATGTTGTTTTCTGCTGTTATACTATTTACTAAGCTGAATAGATGTCACATTGGAACGTGAATTTTATATTTTAATCTTCAAGTATTATTTCCCCGAAAGTAACAAATTTTCTTTAATTTTTGCAAAAGACTTGTTCAACAATCAATATTTAAAAGTAATTAATATCATTATCTGAAATATTTTTTGTATTCAAATTAATTTTTAAGTTTCAAAAGTTCTTGTACACATTTAGTTTTTTTGATTGTTTTACTTTGAAGTACATTTTGATTATCATTTAATTGTAAAATAATCTTCATACTACAGTTCACATGACCAAAAATGATAAATTAATTTGTAAATGTGATGGCTATAGTAAGTTAATGTAGTGTGGTAAAATTGTTTGAAAGTTACTGTTACATGTGCAACTGTTTAATTCATGCTTTATTATTGACTTATAACATATGTTTAAAAATAACCATGCCTCTGCATACATTTTTTAGGTTACATTATTTTAATTATTTCTGTGATTTACTACATTTCACTTTTGAAAATTTAATTTTTATCTTAATATTGCAGTTTTAGTTTTAATTTTTTTATAAATTATCTGAAATTAATTTTCTCTTCTTTATCCAATTTTTATGACATTGAATATTGCATATTTTGTATGTTTACGGAAAACCTATTATTCTAACAATGCCAATTTCATTTAAAGTTCTTTAAATGTTCAAGTACATTATAAAGTATTAATTGTGGTAGGCCTATCAGTTTTAATTAACTGAAAAGTGTTTAAATAAGAAATAATATTATTAGATTGTTACTTATTCAAGTAATCAAGATGTGTTATACTACAATAATCATAATATGAAAATAATTTAAGATCACTATGATTACATACATCCAAACTAATTGAAATTAACACCATATACTTATCTATAAATACAGACTTTTTAAAATGTATTTTTCAATTAATGGTTTGATTAGTTTAATTATATGTTTACTTCTGTATTATTTGAAATAAATGAATAATATTTTATCACTTTATTATTACTTTGACAATTCAAACTCTCTTTGCCTTTATAGTCTTTAATGAGTGTTATATTCAAATGGGTAATTAGAGTGGATTGTTGCAATTAATTTAATACAACTTTAATCAAGATTCAAGTATAATTAATAATTATCTGTGTATATAATTATTAATTAATGGTATTCAGGTTGGTGTAAGTCCTATGTAAATGGAATAATTAGAAATAAATAACCACAATTTCCTTCTAAATTGTAATCTCTTTATGTGTGTTTTTCTGACAAATTTTCGTAGCTTTCGTCTTATACAATCATTTTCATCATGTGTGATTAACTTTCTAAGGGACATGCATGTTTAAGATGATGTAATGTTTCCTAAATTATTTTCAGGTGAATGTGGCTATATAAATCAAAAGGTTCTGAAGTTTACGTCGGATGAACACTTGTAAATGAAGTGAGGGTTAGGAAACATTTCTAGTGATGGTCAGCCATCATGGATGCTTCATTCAGGGTTATAGATTGTGGGTAGATAGAATGACAAAAAATTATTCTGTGGCTCATATTAAATAAGATTTTGTACTAAAAAGTTTATAAAAATAGTTTATTATCTTTTTGTTCAGAAATGTTTCCTTCTTCTCCTGAGTGTTTTCTTACACTTCACTTTCCTGTAAAAATATCCTGTGCTCTGCCTTTTTTTTTGATTCACTAACGTTTCACTTTGTTTTTTATCTCCTCGTCGATCCCAAGTCAACTTGCAAGGCGAAGTGTAACAACCTTTACATTTTCATTTTGCTTAAAATTTTGTCAGCACTCAGCTACTTGACTGTGCTACTTTACTCAGCCCTTGTGAACATCTATCTTACCCCAAACTCGCTTTCCCTTTTTCTGGACAAAAGAGGCCAGTAAATTATGTGTCAGGTCCCCCCTCCTTTTCCCTTGGGTGACCTTGCAACACAGAATTCGTGATTGAGAATAAAATTTTAACTTTATATATATATATATATATATAATGTCACAATTAATTGTTTAATTTGATAATTTTATTAATAATTTACAACAGAATATCAGATTTTATTTATTTTCTTATCACAGACATTATATTTTACAAATTTATTATAATATTAATTTAATACACTAACCTTTGGATTTAATCTTATGATTTGTATTGCTACATCAATAAATTTAGTAATACATATTAGATAGGTATCATTTAATTAGCTTGAGTGTAATGAGGTTTTTGTTTCTATAAAATTTTATATTTATTATTAGATAAGAAATAGTTGCAAATTTTGATCAACATTGATTACCATACTTCACTTACCTGCATATTGTTTGACTTACATAGTTATATATATATATATACAAATATATTTGGTTTCTTGGCTTAACTAACTCTTGTTTCTATAATAAGTATCATAATACCATGAGAAATGATTAATCATTTGGTCCATGTGTGGCCAGCCTTTTGTATACCAAGTCTCAAGTTTTTGATAGATGAGCACAGATGCACCATATGACTTGAGCATATTTTGTATCATCATACGTTCATGGCTAGGGTTTGGTAAATAGATGTGAGAATAGAATCTGCTTTTCTTAGGGGCTTTGACGCAGGTAAAGTGATTAATTTACACCAGTTTAATGAAGCACTGATTTACAAAGTTCAAGAATGATGTTTCTGTACGAGAGGGTGATAGCTTCATGATGCTCGATTGGTGAATATAACTCTGAACTACAGTTGTGGGCACTGAGAGTGAAATCAGCTTGGAACTTGAAATTGTCTGTTCTCTCTGTTTGTCAGAATAGCTGTTATTAAAGTCTTCAATTTCTGACTTTTGGCCATTCATTGTAATTATTTACTAAATGTACAATGCTTTTTTAACAATGTGAAGGGACTTCTTGTCTGAAATACAAACAGGCTCAAGGATGCAATGCATCACTTTTAATTGTCCAAAGTGCCACATTTGGGGCATGTGCCACAGTTTGGCTACCTCTGGTTTAGTAAGTGATTGATACAAATTGTGGTACATTATATATTACTCCAGTTTATAACATTTACCATTATGAGAAACACATTAGCAATAATTCTAGCTGATAATATAATATCATATATTTTCCTAATATGAGTGCTACCTTTTCCCAGAAATTGTTTCACATTATTTCATCTGACTATGTAATGTGTTTTGTTTGGTTTAGTTTTTTTTAAAACTGAAAATATTGACTTTTAATTTTAATATATCATGCTGATTACACAAAATTATTTCACTTTGTTTGATAGCAAATAAATTGGAACATTAAATGTTGATGTGCTAATATATAATTAATTCTCAACTTTAGCTGTCAAGACAGTAGGAAGGAATGATGCAATTGGATCACTCACATAAACTTTTATTAATTTTATGTTCTTACATGTACCAACAAAACTGCAAATATCACAAATTGATGTACTATTGTCATTACAATGCTTACTTACACATTTCTTATGACACAGTAAAAGAGTTAATAATATCTTCTTCATTAGCAAACATAAATTCTGTGGCAGCCACAATATAAATATTTTGTACTTCAAACAGCCGGTCTTGTATGTCGAGGCAGCGCTTTTGTTGGGGTGTTGTGCGTGTGAGAAATCTGGCAAGGAGCGACCCAACTTCAATCTCAGCGGCTTTCTGAAATAAATAAAGGAAAAACTTTAGAACACTATTGTACAGTACACTACAGTTGAGAAAAAGTAATTGATGTACTAGTACCGAATAACAAAAACTCAAAAAAATCTACCATATATGAGGCTTTTGTGAGACAGCTTCGTTGTGCCTGTCATGCAGAAAAATTATTCTGTGGATTCATAGCGTTCTGAAGGACACACAAAGGAGGACGATGGGGTAACAGCCTATTTTTGTTCATATACATTTCTCTAAGCCAGGCAGCATGGACAGTAGTTGTGATCTGGGAGATACCACTGAGTAATTGTAAGATGTTTGATGCTCTACAAACCACTCCTGAACCTTTTTGTCTGTGTGTATGGGAGCATTATCATCTTGGAATATGGCAGTGTCTGGCAGCAATATGCTATTCACAGTAAGCACTTCATTGTTGAGGATGTCGCAGTAATCCGGCCAGTAAGGGTAATGACCACGTCATAGCTGCCTAAATCATAAGGGAACCTCCCCCGTGCTTGACTATAGGAAGCAGGCAGGCCGGATCGTAGGCTTCTTTTGGTGTTCTCCAAACATAAGCAATGTAAACGACGATTCATCGGACCATGCCACATTCTTCCAGACATCCACTAAGATCGTAGCAGCTCTTCTTTCGCAGCTTTGTGTTGGCTTCCGTTATGAAGGGTTTCCCTTACTTGAATGTTAGCTTTGTGAAGCTCCCGCCGCACTGTTTTTGTCGAAACAGTATTCCTCAATTGAGTGTTGAGTTCTGCAGTCACTTTCGGCGCGGAAGTTTTATGTTGTTTAGTCACAATCCTTTTTAATGTTCGACTGTCTCCATCAGTTAAATTTGGCTTTCGCCCACTATTCCTCTCCACTGATGATGTTTTACCATGTTTTGTGAATGCTTCCATTACTGTGGAAATTATCGCTCGTGAAACGTTAAACAATTGATCCGTTTTCGTCAGAGAAACTCACGCTAACCCCGCACCAATGTCTAATAGATCACGCATTTCATCGATCACTGGTGTTAACCGTCGCAGAACAAAGCATATTAAATAATGTAAGATAACCTCAAAACGTGGCTCATCAACTGGGCACTGCAGCCCCGTCGCTGAATTTAAAAGTACATAGTTGTGCCAACCTGCAACAAACCGTACCCTATTGCACGGTGTTCATATTATTTTGTCCTACCCCTGTATGTGAATTTAGTTTGGACAGAATCAATACAAGAAACCACTGATGAGTTCATAACTTCAATTTACCCATTTTGATTTGTGTACGACACTGTCTACTTAAAATACTCGTACGTTATGGTCAAGACAAAACATTCGAATAAAATTTGAGTTAATCATTTGAAATTAAATACCGTCTGAGAAGGCTTTGCATTTTGAAATCACAGGAAATTTACGTCGCGTAGAAATCCCAAGTGGTTTACTCCGCCAAGGTTACGAAATAACGCGGATCGCGTATTTCCTGGAACCGCCTTAATGGCGTTCTTACTGCGGCTTGGCAGAGGAAATAAATTAAGCTGTGGCCCTGCGGTAATGAACCAATAAAAGACGAGTGTAATCTTGTTAAAATCTCGAGGGAAGGAAATTAGAAGGGTCCAAGGATTTCTAAAGTATTTAGTACAGAATGAGCTTGTGCTTCAGCCTACAGTGTTAATTTCTACCAATGGCTCGAGCTCTTTTACACTTTGCGAGAATTAATAATTTAAACAAACCAAGCCGTGGCGCGATAATACTGCTCCCTTAACAAAATGTTCAGTGGAGGCAAACACAAAATTTATAACCATTAAAGCATTAGTGTGAATTTTTGCAGGCTACTATGACGCTTCAGATTTTATTTTCTGATGCTGAAGTTTAATTAAAAAGGTTTCTTAATTTAACCGTTTCGAAGATATGGGTGGTCTAGGAATATAACTTCCAAAAACGAAATCGACCTCCTGTGTTGAAGTGGTTAGTATCGGTGCCACAGAGGTCCCGGGTTCGAACCCTGTCACTGGCTTGGACGTTTGTTGTTTGAGTCAACATACTATGATTATGATTCCCCAGAATTGTGTAGTCACTAATGGCCATATCTGTTGGCGTGATTTTAACCAGTGGAAAAAATTACATCGCAACGCGCAACTTGTGTTTATTGACAAGGATATTGTACGGGTAAGCGTACAAAGTGGAATACTATTTACACTGAAAAGCCACGTTACCCGTTATTTGATCAAAGAGGGCCCTCTGTCAAATACATATTGTAATCTAACTCTTGCAGAGATTAAATACAGGATAGCCCCATGTAACAATTATAAAAGTCAGTATAGAAAAATGGCTAAACATAATACTATAAATAAAACAGTACACTTTTGAACGTGGTGCTGGCAATTTACTCTGTAAAACCACCGACACGGGCGCCACCGACCGTAGATGTAGAAACATTTGCAATTGAACTCCAGATTAGACCTTAAATTTGGTTAAAAAATCTTTCAAAATGGCCAAGAACAGTGAAACAAATGATACTGTATTTCAAAGACAAAGTATCAAAGTTAATGGTAGCTTGATAACATAAGTTACGTCTGTACATTAATATTTAGGATTGATATAAAAATGACAATCTAAACAGACAACTACCAATACTTAATTAAACAACACAACGTTTCCTCTAACAATTGGTTGAACTTATCAAGTGAATTATAAGAAAAAAGAAAGGATAACCGCTACAGAAGGCAGTCAGCAGTAATTAGAATTGAAGATCGAGAAAATAAATCAGAAATCAAGAAAGAAATAAGACAAGGATGCAGTCTTTCGCCCATGCTGTTTAATTTATACATAGAACAGGCGACGAAGAAGTTAAAACTGAATATAGAAAAGGAATCATACTGCAAGGAGAATAAATAAAAACTCTACGCGTTGCAGATGATATTGTAGTATTAGGGGAGTCGGAAGAAGACTTGGAAACCATAATAAATTGCATGAACATGGTCCCCCTGAAAAAAGAGTTCAATATGAGGATAAGTAGAGGGAAAACCAAGGTCATAGAGTGTAGTATGGGAAACAGTGGAATAACAAAGGTTGTTAGATTGGGAAGGGATATTTAGACGGAAGTTAAGGAATTCTGCTACTTGGGAAGCGTAATAACTAGGGATGGTAGAAGTACAGTAGACATACAGAGTAGGATAGCACAGGCCATGAAGGTTTTCGCGAAAAAGAGGAATTTACTCACGGGTAATATAAGTGTGAATATTAGGAAATCGCTGCTAAAAATATTCTATGAAATGTGGTGTGCGAAACGTGGACGGTAGGGCTTGCATAAAGGAAAAGAATAGGAACCTTTGAATGTGGTGCTATAGGAAATGCTGAAAATCAAATGGGTGGATAGAATCACTAACGAGGAAGTTCTAAGCCGACTAGGGGAAGAGAGAACAATATGGAGGATGTTTAGAGCATTAGAGGGAAGTGTGTGGGATAAGAACAAAAGGGGGAAGCGGAGGATGGAATACACTATGCAGATAAGGGGGAATGTAAGACGTGGTAATTACGCGGAAATGAAAAGTCTTGCGCAAGATAAGTTAGCATGGAGGGTACTAGTAACAAACGAGAAATAGCCAAAAATCAAAGGCTACCACGTTTGAATTTAATGATTTATGTTTCTCTGTGAATATATAATAGCCTAATTTACCAATATAAATTCAAAGAGTCGTTTAATTTTGAAAAACAACTTCTTTGCTTTCTGTCCATAACTATATGATACCCGTGCATTTAATATTTCCCGTAAGTCCTCCGATAACAAATATTGGCAGGTAATGATAACGGTTATGTTCCTCCAAGTACTTCAATTAGGTCCTTAAGTGTTACTCAAGAAACTCGAACTGTTTGTGTGGCCTTGCGAAAAAGTCCTCCACTTCTTAACGAAATTACCCATTAAAGTAGCGCAGACTCGGCTTCGTGTTGCGGTCGACTGAGTTTATTTCCCCGAGGGTAAATCTCACTGACGACTCCAGCTTTACAAAAGTTTGGCGAGAGTGAAAACTGTAACATTTGCCCCCCAGAAACATGCTGGAGTCTCCATGTTTACGACCGATAAAGTTCGTAGTCAAGGATGGAGGAAAAAAATGCGTGCCAGCACATGAAATGCAAATACTTTCGACTTTCTCGAATCAAATGGAAGATTCCTGCTATAATCTTTTATTGCTCTCGAAGAAGAAGCCTCGTTTTCTAGATGGATATAACCACATTGAGGCAACTTCGGACTGGATCTGTCAGCAGGGGGGAAGGAAACATCACGATGCTTAAGAATATTTACGGACTTTATGAATCTATTTGAAATAAACTGTTTGTGGCACACCATACATCATCATAATATCACCAACGGTTGAATTGAATGATTGAGAAGAACCACCTGTTGAGATGCAACTTTATTAATATTGCAATGATGACATTTATGTCGCTGTCGAAGCAGCTCAACATCAACGGTTTAAAATTTTTATCAAATTATAGTCCATGATCTTACTTGGATCCTTCTTTATTTCCTTAATATTGGATGTAGTTGCATCTCGAATTAAGGAATGTGGATTAAGTCATGAATGAATATGGTAACACAATTTTTTCACTGCTCAAATATCATGCACGGAAAACTCCCTTAACTACCTTGTTCTATCTTCCGCATCCCCCCTTTTCAATTCCCTTCCTATGATATTAAAGGGGGTTTCCTGTTTTAGGGCCATCTTCATGTAGCCTGTTAAGAAAAAAAACAAAAGAAATTCAGCACTTTTTGGTGACAGTTTTCTCTCGCAGATATTCCTCCCCAGATTGACTGCCGGGCTAACCTGACTACGTCGGTAATGTCTCGTACTCTCTTTTTTCTTACAAAGTACTCACATGTCGAGGCATCTTCACCTATTTTCGGAGGTGTATGTACTGGGGTCGAAGACCTTCGGCATAAGTTACGAGTTGTCCGCTGATCTCATTGGATCAGTCGGCCAACTGCCTCTTAAAACTGGCGGAGACACGGAGGAGGGAATGCTGCGACCCCACAGCAAACTCGTCGTCCGTCATTCAGAAGGGCGTGAGAAAAGTACCCAATAGGCCGACCTACCTGATGCAGGTTTTCTAGGGTTTTTATCCCTGCATCTCTTTAGGTGAAACACCGGTAAGATCCTTAAACCATGCCCGGAGACCATAGTCAACCCATGGCTAACTTGCTCTACCTTCCACATCTCCCCTTTTTAATTCCCTTTCCATGCTATTAAAGGGGAGTTGCCAGTTTCTGGATCACCCTGAACCCTCATGTAGCCAGCCCCCGCCCCCTTCCCACGAAAATATGACACCTTACTCTTTTAATAAATTCAAATAAGTGTACGAGGCTGGTTCAATTTTTTCTTCTAAAATATGTTAGTTATGTGAAAGTTTTGAGTTTGGCACGATCCCTCAAACTATCTTCTCTAATCGACTAGCGTAACAACTTACTAAATCAACAGGAGGCAGCACTGTAGTCTCTTGAAAAATTGCTGACACTGACGTACATATTAGACAGCGTACTGTGATAGAATTCTTATATGCGAAAGATGATATGCCCATTCGTATTCATGAAAGGCAGAAAAATGTGTACGGTGGATGTCAGCACTTTTCGGCGATGGACTCGTCTGTATAACGAAGCTGAAGGCCAATCACCGTTGGCTGATGAAACGTGAAGCTGCAGGTCGGTGCAGGGATGCTCAATAAATTCTGTCCCATAAGTCAGCAAACTTAAAATAACTTATCGCACATCTTCAGCGAGACCCAATAAAAGAAATAGCGGATATTCTTCTTTTACATGACAATGCTAGACCACACACCAGCCGCCACACAACTGAAGATGCTGTGAAAATTGGATGGGAAGTCCTGCCTGCACCATCAGGTTTCCGTCTGTTCGGGCCACTAAAAGAAGTTTATCGCCTGTTTGTCGATACATTAGGAAGCAAGACCATTCTTTTTACCACAGCGGAATAGACAGCCTCGTTAAAAGGTGTTTAAAACCCGTGGCAAAGTGAAAATTAATGTTGTGGGTTTATGCAGTTTAAGTTGCATTTAATTGTCTTGTCAAAAAAAGAGAAAATAATAGGAGGCATTAAATATTGCACCATACTCGTACTTTGTAAAGATAATCCTACTGATTGATGCATTCTGTTTTTAGTAGCATAATATAGCATAGCCATATGAGCTAGGACGCGCCTACCTTGCGTATTCCATTCAAACAGTCGTCGCACGCGCTTGCTGGGCCTGCACTTCCTTGTCCCCAGAGAGAATGCGTCTCACAGAAGAGTGCAGAGGCTCTGCAACAAACGGAAGAACATACTCAGGACAGGTGAAAGAATACACTTCAAGATTTACATTATATTAGCCTTTCAAAAATGAAAATAAACCCGAAACTACTATGAATAACATTATTCAAAATCGTGGAAACGCTTAATTGAACAAAATATAAAAACGTCAAAAGAAAGTAATATCATGTGGTAAAACATAACTTTATCGTAATGTTCTGTATCGGGGAGGGGGAGGTTCACACCTGTTCACAGATGACAGTTATTTTTTGTGGTGTCTGCTGAGAAGATGTAGAAAATATTTTTTATTCATTAAAATTATAATCTAAAATGTTTCTTTCAGTATGAGAAACCATTTTATTTTTATCACATGTAATGTAATTATTATTAAACGGAACAGTGAGATTTTATTTCACACGAAAATTGGAATGACAACAAAATTATATCAACACATTAATGACTCTTGATTGCAGTACTACTTCTTTATGCACAGAAAGAGATTCAACAGTATTTAAAGTACGTTTTGGACATTGCTGTTTATTAATAACTCGTTGAATGATGATGGAAGAGGGACATGACTTTACTAGATAGTTAAAGGAATATTTTTAATAAATCATTTATGGCGAATTTTGAGGTCAACAATTTTATTCTGGTTTTCAATGTGTGTGTGACACAGTTTAATATATGGAGCTCCTTTTTTTTAGATAGGACAAAATTATAAATAATGTAACGGTTAACGTTTGTTATTTTCAAAGGAAATATAAAAAATTAAAACAGTGATTTAAACACTCGTATATGATATATTAATGAAACAAAATATTCCTCAATGATCAATTTATTGTAACAACGTCTAAAATAAAAGTTCAGTTTTAAGATTTATTGTAAATTTGTGTTCGACTTTGTTACAATAAATTGATCATTGAGGACTGCTTTGTTGGTTTTTCATTAATAAAAGATTAAATTAAACACCTAATTACAGACAAACAATTATTTCCGTATATACTCCTTCGATGTAGTCCAGAAATTTTTATATAACTTGATCTTCATTTCTTGTCTAAAGTAATGTGTAACTTCATACTTCAAAATTTAATATACTGAAGAAATCAACCTGATGAAGTCGCAAATATGAGCACGAAACGTTGTAGTAAGTGAATAAAAACTTTGAACTGGTCGTCAATTTAATTTCATATAAAAGACAAAATTGCGATTGACTTTTAATGACAGTTTAAAATCAAACATTTTGATGTAGGCTAATTATTGGTAAGGGTATGAGAAAATTTTGTAACAATCATACATATGGATTGTCTACTCTAATTTTCATACTGTGTATACGTCATTGTGCATTATTGAAACAAAATAAAATAAGACATGGTTTAAAAATGAAGCTTAATTTTTTTAATGATTTATAAAATTGAGTAATTACTTCAAGAGGCCATAAATGTTGGACTATCAACCACACAAGTGTGTGAGTGTAGATCAGCTATGATGAAATGTAATGAAAAAATTTCTTTCTTGTTCTTTTAAGAAATTAATAGTCTTCTTCTTTGTCTGAGATATCGCAAACTTTATTACCACTATTACCTTTTATGTCGAACTATGTCATCCCCTTTTATGTGACGGGAATTGAAGTTTTCGCTGGACGTGGAATTTATTTTTCAAATTCTAGAATAGCATCAGCATAAACAAGTCAGCTCGGTCATCCCTTTCTATGAAAACGTATTTCTCTCCTGCAATGTTTGTGCAGATTCCTCTCGAGTCGTCACGCGTCATTAACCAACCACGAGATTGCGCCACTTCGGTGGTTTTTATTATAACTATTGATATATTTGGTTTATTAATTATGGCTCCTATAAACTGTGTTCCTAAATGTATTAAAGTTTTACTAGCTGGTGAAACTATTTTTGTGAAATTAGCACCATTGGGACGAAGAATTTAACATTTGTAGTTAGCAATAATTTGCCGATTTAATTAATTACAATCGTAAAGTAACCAGGCAAGAAAAATCGGATAAAGAAGACAAAAAATTCATTTGGATTAAAATGACGTAGAAAGAAAATGAAGAATTTAGTAATATATTTTTAAAAAGGTAAAACGGAAATATTGGCAGTATGTTTTTTTTTATAAGGGCGGGTCGATGTTGAAATGGAATAAGACAAGCTGTGTGTCAAGTGTGTCAAATAAGACAAGAATTTCATTAATACCTCACACACACCTTGTTTTATTCCATTTCAACATCAAACCGCCATCATTGAAAATTATATAGTACTTATTTTTAACAGAAATTGTATTCAATTTTGAGTTTTTAAAAATTGACGGAGAACAATAATTAATAGTAATTTAGATTCTCTAATTTCACGAAGGACTCCAACAGCTAAATGAAGTGTTCTCAGGTTTCAACCCGGGCTATATTTTATTTGAAACACAACGTTTCGATAGCTAGCTCCGCCATCGTCGTCAGAAAAGTATCGAAACTTTGTGTTTTACACAAACAAATAACTCAGCTACCCGAGAACACTTTATTGATTTAATTCATCAGAAAAGTCTACAATCTATAATAATAAAATAAATATAATTTGACAACACTGTTACTTAATTTTGGTGTTTTACAATAACTAGAAAAGAATTGGTAAAACAAAAGAGTTGACATCGGAAAACAATTAAAAAAAATTAGCGTTATTGTGGATAAAACTATGTGCTAAGTAGTTTAAAACTAGAAACACAATATCAATATTTATGAATCCATTCCAGCGGAGTTGACAATATCATCGGGCGAAGAAGCAGTATGATGGCTGTTGCCGATAGTTTGCGAAATCTAAGAAACTGGAAGAATACCAAAGAAGACTGGGGCATATAGATACGAACAAGCACGGGACAATTAGTTTAGTATCTCATGCATGCAAATTATCAACGAAAAAAGTATGGAACGACAAATAGAATACGAGTTAGGAGATCAATTTGGTTTTAGGAAGAATGTAGAGACAAGGGAAACAATATTGACTTTGCGTCTTATTTTAGAAGACAGGATAAGAAAAAACAGGTCTACATTCATGGCACTTGTAGATTTAGAAAAAGCCTTTGATAATGTGAAGTGGAACAAACCATTAAGGATTTTTAAGAAGACAGGATTAAAACATCGAGAAAGAAGAGTTGTCCATAACCTCTACAAAAGGCAGTCAGCAGTAATTAGAACTGAAGATCGAGAAAAGATTTCAGATATCAAGAAAGGAGTTAGACAAGGATGCAGTCTGTCGCCCATGCTCTTTAACTTATTTATAGAACTGGCGATGAAGAAAGTTAAATCGGAATATCTCAAATGAATCATACTGCAAGGAGAAGAAACAAAACCCTACGCCTTGTCAATGATATTGTAGTATTAGGGGAGACAGAAGAAAACTTGGAAACCATAATAAATTGCATGAACATGGTCCTGGAAAAAGAGTTCAATATGAGGATAAGTAGAGGGAAAACCAAGGTCATAGAGTGTAGTACGGGAAACAGTGGAATAACAAAGGTTGTTATATTGGGAAGGGATATTTAGACGAAAGTTAAGGAATTCTGCTACTTGGGAAGCGTAGTAACTAGAGTAGGATAAAATAGGTATGGAAGGCTTCTCAAAATAGAGGAAATTACGTAGAGTAATAAAAGTGTGAATATTGGGAAATCATTGATAAAAATGTTCGTATGAGCGTGGCGTTATATTGGGGCGAAACGTGGTCGATAGGAGTTGCGGAAAGGAAAAGAGTAGAAGGCTTTGAAATGTGGTGGTATAGGCGAATGCTTAAAATCAGATGGGTGGATAGAATCACTAACGAGGAAGAGCGAAAAATATGGAGGACGCTGACCAAGAGAAGGGATAAATTAATAGGTCACGTTTTGAGACATGAAGGTCTTTACAAAATTAGCATTAGAGGGAAGTATGTGGGGTAAGCACAGAAGAGGGAGGACAAGGATGGAATACGCTAAGCAGATAAAGAAGGATGTGGGTTGGGCTATTTATGAGAAAATGAAAAGACTTGCGCAACATAAGTTAGCGTGGAGGGTTGCAGCAGACCAGTCTCAGGACTGAATACGACAACAACATTGTGAAACATGGCTTACGTAATATTTACACTGCTCATTTAATCATAATTGTTTAGATAATTGTATTACAGATCTAACAAAATAAGTATCAGCAATTTACTTACAATGATGTTAAAAAAACAACGTCTTTTGTTAGTAGGCTGCCCTAGCAAACCCAAACATGCCACCCCTAAGATTCAAAATAGTTTGATAAACAGATTTATAAAAGAATCACTTAAAAATAACGTAATTGAATTAAAAATACAATAATGTTTTTAAAATCACAAAATTTATGATTTCAATTTAATAAAGTCAACAAGAACGTACAAAGTGAAACTAGTACCAAGCATTTTCAGAGAGAATAGGACTATACATTTAAAGTAATAAAACTAGTTAAACAATTTACAAACACTAAACCTAAATTAAAACAATCTCTTTCTAAGTTTATTTCCTAAAACATCTTTTCAGATCTAATTTATTATTAATTTCATAATGAGTGTTCAACACGACTTTTGTCTTGACGTGGTTCTTAAATAATTATTTATTATTTTTAAATTAGGATAGTTCTTCCACCAGTAGCAATAATTAGGGGCAGTAAAACAATTAAGGGAATGCTAAAATTTTGTTCAATTGTAATGGAAGTAATTCTTTCTGTTTTAAAAGAGAGAAACATTGTCAGTCAGTTCTAAAGTAGTCAACGCTCCTAAATTTTGCCGCCGTAGGCAGTCACCTACCATGCGTACCGCCCAGAGTGGGACTGTTTTGTTGAAACTATAAAATTAAACGGCCACAGGTTTACGAAATGCAGTGAACGTGCGTGTTGACTATCGAGCAGCTTTGCTAAGACAGAAGTAATTCTGCTTCCACTGTAGGCGCAGGAATATATATAAACTTATATCTGAATGTATTGAACTTTTATTTTAATTGAATGTTATCTAAACGCATTAAGATAGTTTACTTAAATTATTTAAACACTTAATTAGGATTAAATCAAAACAATTATTCTCCTTTTTACACTTATCCTTATTCCTTCGAATATAAAACAGATTCGATTATAAGAGGATTCAATGTTCTGAACACTGTGTGTGGATTAAATTCGCCGTATAGAAATAAAAGTAAAATATGATAGCACGCTTCATACCCAATGACAAGGTTACGATTGAGAGATTTTCCTAAGACGAAAGTATTTTGGAAGAGAAGCGACCAAATGTGAAGATTTGGATTTAATAATTTGCAAAAGCTCAGGAAATAAAAGAACATTTATTCACATGAATTCTCTTTGAAAAAGTAAAACAGCTCTTATGGATACATGTTGTCAGCACTGCTGATGGAAATGCCAGGCATTATTAACCACGCCAACGACGCGCATGCACTTTCGCTTTTACAGCTCCTAACTGTTATTGTCAGTGCTGGAAACAAATGTCAAACGGAATCCCATTGAGAGGAAAAAATTCCCAAAAATAATTTTTAAAAATTAATCAAAAAATAAATACAACCAGCACTGTAACGTAAGAATAGGACTACTTTGAAAAATGAAATAAAAACATAGCTTTTGTCAAAGTATCAAGGCTGTACTGTGAAATTTAATATGGTTCCCTTGATTCCTGTAACAGTGTCTTCGCAGACTATTTTCAAACTATTTGCGGCTGCTTTGTGCTGGAGACAGGCTCCATTACTACTTCAAAGAGCCTACCCAACATTTCTGAGGCGTTTCGTAGGTTTGACTTGAAAGTGACTTCCAATGGTGATCAATAAGGTTAATCCTACAGCTTTGTTCTCTTTCATTCGTCTTCATGATGCTGACATTCACGTTTCCCTTGTTGAAGAATGCATTAATCTTTTTTTTTATATAACTGCAACATACTATTAAGGATTTTGAAAAGGACAGGAATGAAATATCTACCGAAGGTAGTTAGCAGTAATTAGAATTGAAGGGCAAGAAAAGAAAGCAGAAATCAAGAAAGGAGTAAGAGAAGGATGCAGTCTGTCACCAATTCTCTTTAACATACATATAGAACAGACGATGAAGAACGTTAAAACGGAAATATGGATAAGGAATCATACAGCAAGGAGAAGAAATAAAAACCCTATGCTTTGCAGATGATATTGTAGTATTAGGGGAGTCAGAAGAAGACTTAGAAACCATAATAAATGGCACGGACGTGGTCCTTGAGAAAGAGTTTAATATGAGGATTAATAGAGGAAAAACCAAAGAAATGGCGTTTAGTATGGGAAAGAGTAGAATAACATAGCCTGTTAGATTGGGAAGGGATATTATGGAGGAAGTTAAGGAATTGTGATACTTGGGGAGCATAATAAGTACGGTAAACAGGCAAGGAAGGCTACTCAAAAAAGAGGAATTTACGTACGGGTAATTTAAGTGTGAATATTTGGAAATCATTGCTAAAAATGTTCGTATGGAGTGTGACGTTATATGGATGCGAAACGTTGACGGTAGGAGTTGCAAAACGGAAAAGAATAGAATCCTTATAGGAGATTGCTGAAAATCAGTTGAGTGGGTGGAATAACTGACGAGGAAATTCTAATCAGAATAGGGGAAGAGCGTAGAGTATGACGGACGTTCACCAAGAGAAGCGATAGATTAGTAGGCCACGTTTTCAGGCACGAGTGTCTTGTAAAATTAGAATGAGAGAGAACAGAAGAGGGATGGAATTCTCTAAGCAGATTAGATAGCGTGTTAGATGTGTCCGTTGACCGGAAATGAAAAGGCTTTAGCGTATGATTTAGCGTATAGGGTTGCATCAGTCCAATCGCAGGAGAAATTACTACAACAACATTTGGAAGGTGCATTATGGATTAAGTATAGTGTAAGGCTTTTCGCATATTTTCTGTTTACTACAACTTCGACCTTCCAACCACGATTAAACAATAGTCATTGGCCGTGTTGTATTATGATAAAACGATCTTTCAATCACATCAACTTAACTGTGGGTTTAAAAATTCCTTCGAGTTCTGTAACTCATTTATATTATTTCAAATCTAGTTTACCTGTTTAACCTTATTTATTGAGTTACTACTAATATTTCTCTATTCTTCTATAATTAATCTCCTTTCATTATGTACCTATCTAATTTAGTTTTGCCTACAGACATGCTGATTAGAATTTCAACTAATTTAATCAACTACAGACTCGAAACGAAGGTATTCATGTTGCAATTTATTTACTTGGACCGAATGTTTTCTGATCAGAAAATTAACGCCCTGTTTTCATGGAACTCAACGAATTGTGAAGCTAATGACACGGTATTGATACTGTAACAAGAGGTTAATAACTTCAATTCAATTGGCATGCGACGACGCCACGAAAATTGGTAGTATTATTTTGGACACAATTACAGTTCAGAAATGTTCGGCGAAACGAGAGAAATAAATATAACAACGAATGACTTTATAAATAATTTTTTAAAAGTGCATTGGCTTGGAATTCTTAATTTTAATATTGTGTAATGTGTCGTCTACTTCATAATTAATTGGCTTAACATTCCTCCTAGTTTCAACTTGTATCTGCAGAAAATACGGCAACTGAACTGGCAACGCGTTTCACGAATGTATTAGTAAATAGAAAGAGATATGCTTTAAATACTGATTACTAAGCAATGTCCACACATAAATCATAATTTCCTATAATCTCGTCCCAGTCAATTAATAGAAGTTGGTTTATATTATTCAACAGATTTGATACAACGTTTCGAACTTTTTCAGGCAACTACAGACAAAAGTTTTTTAACAGTATATTAGAAACATGAATTAAAATTATGTCCTTAAAAATGTTTAGTTTTGAATTAATTCAGTTAATATATATAAAAAATACTAATATTTTTTGAATGGATGCAGTAACATATGTGAACGATGCATTATATTTTCCTTTAATACAACTATTTCTAATAATATTGCTTAACAGCGTAAATTTTTGTTTCGATTTAGAAGATATTATTAAACAGTCCTTCTTACGGCGCACATGCGTCTCCTAAATGCAAACATTTCAGTGCTCTAAAAGCTGCAGCACAGGTTTAATGTTTCGAATTAGAGTTGAGCAGGCGCAGTATTTAGTTTCATCCACCTCATCCCTCAGTAAAGCTCAACAAAATGCTCTTTTCAGTGCTAAGAATCAAGGAGCGCAGGGAATGCAGTGACTAGGAATGATGCCGCACTGTATTTAGTATTAAATAAAATCAAGTCATGGGTTGTTTTATACAGAGAAAAACATTTAATGGGCAACATTTCGAAGATTTTCATCATTGTTAGGTGTGACGAGAACAGTTCTTTTATTTCACTGCTCGTCTTCTAACTGTATTTATTTTATAAAATAGGCGCTTTGTCCTATATTTTTTTAAGCCGCAGTAAAGGTATTTTTTTAAAAAAATATTTTATTGATCAAGTTAGTATCGTGTGTTACTACATAGAACACGTCGATGAGCATTCGTTGCTACTAGTCGGAAGCTCGAGCATGACATTTTTACTGTCGAGTGCCCCGTCTCTTTATGGTACAGATCGTACGTGGGCCTCGGTTAATGTGGTCATTTTTGCTTATTTTGAGGGTACTACTTGGAAGTATATATATATATTTACATCATACTCAAACAATAAACCTAAATAATTTAATTTATATTTTGTAGTCTCCCAAAAGAGGTACTTTTTAATCAAAGAATTTTCTATTTATTAAAAATAACGGGAGTATATGTGAACGAATAAAAATAAACAGTTAACAGTAAGCACATTAGAAGCCTATATTTTCGTCAAATACAACTTTCAAATGTAGTGAATGGAATTTTTTTACATTTTAAAACGTGAACCGGTGCTGTAAAAAAATTAATTCTACTGAAAAGGATCAAAGTTAGTTATATATTTTTTCAATGTGTGTGTAAGTATAATAATTAATATTGTTTAAAAAATATGTATTTTTTATTTACATCGATGTCTTTTCCTAAAATAATATGTTCACCTCAGATATGGCAGGTAACTCCGAGTTGTCAAACTGCCATTCAGCATTCTCTGAACTAACATAAAGGTAAAGGCAGGCGACGGTGCTTATTATACAGGAAAGTATAAATAATTGTAGTGGAAAATCGCCGATAAAAAATCTAATTAGGGCGTAATAATGGGTTCAGTTGTGTCTTCAATATTTTTCTCACGAAATTTCGAAATGTTTTAATTTAAGGACCTGAATATATTTCCATGAAAATAATTTTAAACATAGATATGAAAAAGGCCACTCCTCGAGCATGCTTTACACGTCAGACTAATGATTGTAAATCTAAACTAGAATCTAATAAATTTAGTAAAGGAGAAGGGCGTTTTCGTTCACTTGTTAGAGAGACATTCTGAACAAAATATTAAAAATATCTATGAAATTTCTAATTTTGTAGGTGTCATGCTATTAAGAGCCGAAATTGTTTTCATCTCATGTTAAAATTCATGCTAGGACGGGACAAAGTTTCTCTTGCCCTTACCACTTTTGAACGGCCATCTTGGTGTCTTAGGCCTGCTCCGTTTGCCCCAGTGCTGCTTGCTTGTCCTCCTTCTGGAAAATTCTATCAGGGACTCCCCAACAAGCAAACGACAATGCCCAACACTACAATAGTGGCAATCTAACAATTGATCATGATACACAAAGCAAAATTTCAAATACAAACAACACACAAGCATCGTTTGATTCACATCAGCTTGAAGATAGCAGTAAAAGTATTTACATGCTTACAAATTACTTGAATATTGACACAAAAATCACAGTAGTAACAAATGAAGGCACAGTGAAACACATTTTGGCACTATCAATGCATTAAATTACTTAAGAAATCATTTCCTAAAATGTTATCATTCCATATTAAGTAGAGAAAACACGAAAAACAGTAACAAGCCAACTACTAGAATAGTACTGAATAGAAAAAAGTATATATGGACGGATATTTCAATTAAATTCATTTAATTGCTACAGATAGTGCCAAAAATATATAATTGTAGTAAAAAATCACAATTCAGTTTTTCAATTACCTAAGGGATGACATTTATATACAGAGTACGAAAATATAATTTACACTCAACTAATTAATGTGCGATGTATGAAAGTACATGAAACAAGTTTTTCAAGCCGTTAGTAAGAGTTTTAATTAAAAGCAGGAGAAGAAGGTTTAAACATAAAATTTACATTTACAGGTAATAATTAATGTGTTTCTCCACTGCAAGTTAACTTTCCTGCTTAAATATTTGCAAGTAACTGTTATACATTTTATTGGGGCTTTTGATATATGAAAATGCTGAGAATTAGAAGTCCGTTTGTCTGCATCACTTTTTGGCAGTGAATTAATGAAATGAGAACATGCAACATCACTACTACTTCTTTCAGAAAACTTCAGTACCCTAAAACCAAAAATGGCAAAAATAATGAAAGATTTCCCATTTCAAATGTAATTTGGCACACATTTTACCCAACTCTATTATAGTCTACCTAATTTAATGTTAGATAAATGTTTCAGAAATGATCACAGATATTATCACTAAGTTACTGTAAAATTTTTATAACCATATTGTAAGTTGTTTTTTCATGTTAACTGTAGATTATAAATTATTTAAAAAACCTGTAAACATCTCGTTTCGTAACTTCGAAAAAAGTGCAAAATTTATGTCATGTTTTGTCATATTTTGTGGCCTTCTTGTCTCTATTCTTTAAAAATTATCTTTACATTTATCAATAATAAATATGACTTCATTTCGTGAAGTTGTACTCCAAGTTAATTAATGATGTGTGTTCTACAAGTGAAATGATAAATGTGAATTCTAGAAAATTGAAATAAGCCACCTGGGAATAAAATATTTGAGGATAAAATGATCGTATAAAAAACCCACTCAAGAAACGTATAATAAATGTTTTTGACATATATTAATTAATATTATGGCTAATTTTTGGTTACGGGGAATTCCGAAACTTCAATTCATAATGGGTAATAACAACTTAGTGGTATTAGTTAATGATATTATTTTATCTTGCACAATTATGTTTTTATTATTTCAAGAGCTCATTTTCATTTATCATTTCAATGATTCAATTGATTAACCTGTTGAAAATGTACTAATTTGTAAGAATTTTCCATATACGTGAGTCATATTTGTCATAGTATTGACATTATTAATAATAAATATTTTTGTCACATAATTTGCAGTATCCTTAAAACTATAGTCCGGGGAGCTTAGTCAACCCTAGGCTACCTTGCTCTATACTAGTAAAGGGGAATTGGCTGTTTCACGATCATCCTCATGTAACCTGTTACCTCCCAAATTTGTAATGGAAACGTGGGAAATATGATCAAACATGTTAAATTGTTAATTAAAGCCTCTTGTTAAATGCCACGAGGCAAGCGTATCCTCATGAAATCTATATTTGTTGCAAATAGAACATTAGATGAGATATGTTTCAGTTGTATGTCCTTTAATTACGTGTTCAGCTACGGAAATCGGTAGTAAAACTTGAAATGCACAGTACTGTTTTTTTTAGAAAACAACTTTGATGGCGGACCTCACCGTTCACTGTTCAGCTTCTATTAGAAAGAGAAGTGGTGGTTGGTGCTCATGTTATACAGTATATAAATATCTTTTAATGAGGAACTATTTGTAATGAAATTTTAAGAACCATTATAATAACTCAGTTTCTGCTTTGATTTAGAATACTTGCATGCCTTGCGGCGCACTCGGTACCGCTATAGAAGCCAGTGCTGAGAGATCATTTGTCTGAAAAGAGAAATGCGCATGCGCAATATTCCATTTACTCCGCCACACCTGTAACGCTTTTCAAATACGCTATGCTGCTATCATCTGTGGTTGATTTTTAATCTGACGTGAGCAAAAAATAATTTCGTGTTATTAATTTACGTTAATTTTTTAAAAGTCAGAGACTTGGAAAGTATACAGACGGAATTAGAAATGAAGAATATTACGGATCGGGTTATTTGCCGCAGAGTTATGGAAAATCTATCGGGAAAGCCTCAGCTCACTTAAATATATCTCTGCTGTAGGATTATGTTTTTTTATAAAAACATGGAGCCTCTTCGTTCGCAATCTTTTTTCTATAGGGTGTTGAAAAACTATAAAGCCTTCACGGGTAATAAGAGGCAATCAAAACTATTAATATTTGTCTTTATCCATTTTTAATTTTGATCTTTGTAGTGACGTGACGGTTTAAGTGTTTATTAGGGGCGCAGAGGAGAATGTGGCAAGGTTGGATCTGAGCATGGATTCGTCCGTCATGGCAGTGCAGCAGGATTGAGATCGTATGACAGCCACCGAGAAGCGCGGCGCCTCTGGGACAAGATCGTCCTTTTGGAGTTGAGAGTCACCCTCAGCTATGACCGGCTCATTGTCTGCCTGCAGCAGCACCTCTTCTTCCTGCAACGCTGGAACGTGTTCCACCTCTCCCTGCGAACTGCTTATTTCGTAAAACTCGTCCCGTATCTCGTTTTTGCACCTGTAACAAATCAGCTTGAAGCCTCTCCTGTTAAACGCTTCGAAGCTATCCCTGAGATTGTTCTTCGCTATCTCCATTACGAGAGCCCTGTCTTGTAACTGGTTTTCGGTCACGTCCTTATCGGAGCTGTTAAAATTCGGCACGGTGTGTGACCTGGAGATGACGAGTCTGCAGTCGGCGTCGCTGCCGCTGTTTCCCTCGCTTTCCGGTTCGCTTCGGGGCAGTTTTTCCCTTATCTTGCTCCGTTTGCCCTCGCTTTTACGGCCCACAGAGGAGCTGTCGGTCGAAACTGCTCCGCTTCTGTAAGGCCTCTGTATTTTGCAACGCTGCTCTTGGAATATCTCGATATCTTCAATTCTGGCGCAATATTTCCTATTAGCTACTTTCGAGAGCTCCTCTTTCAATTCCGAACCGTCCTGATCGTCGCTGATTTCCGGGAAGGCGCTTCCTTCTCTCGTGACTCTGTCTCCCTTCAGCAAGCTCCTCGACGAATCGGAGACGACGCTGGTGAACATGGTGGACGCGAGCGAGTCCCTCTCGTAGTCTAGGAAGTAGTTGTTGTAGATGGGGCTGAAGTTGAACTTGTTGGCAGAGTCGGTGCGGCGGCAGCTGAGTGGGGGCGGAGGTCTGCGGAAGGATACTACCAGGGGGCGGCGGCTCAGGTCGCTGCTCGTGTTGCTGGACCTGGCAGAGAGAACCGAGTAGCAGTGCCACCTACCTCCGCGTGTGCGAGGTCTTCCCAGATACCGCGCCAGCGTGTCCTGCAACAATCAGTTACGATAGTCAATGCCATAACTCATCTCCATAACTCACTACATACATCACACTATAAAAGCCAATGCCGCGCCAGCCCTTCAAGCTCCTATCACTCAAAAAATAACCTTCCATGTCCCCCTTTCAATTTCTTAAAGGGGGGTTACAAGAGTTCCTATTACCTCTCCCCTCCAAAAAAGTCAGTATTGTTCGTGAGATCCTACATGACATGTTTACATGCGCAGTAGGGAAAGGAGAAGGGAAAGGAAAGTATTATCGTTTGAGGAGGAACTTCCTCTTCAACTGACTGCCAGAACGCTACTAACATTCTTAAAAACAATGTTCTCAGAACTGCTTTTTCACTACGAAGTTCCATTTACCAAGTTGCAGTTAAAGTGAACTTCTGCCTATCCCCACTATAATATGGGCGGTGTTGTCCACTGAACATCGTGTTGACACACGGCTAGCTAATTCTCCCAAACAATATCGTAGGTATAAAATTGCCGTTAGATACCACAGACAGCTCCCGCAAGTCCTTCTACACCCCCTTAATTGAACATATTTTAGAGTGATTTTTTAGATATAATTTATTAATAGGAATGCAGAAGATTTCATATAATTAAGCGAACATATTTTAATTGTTATACTCATTTGGTCAGAAATCAATTTACCAAATCCCAATTATCGACTAATAATTTCAAAATTTCAGAATTTAACATTACTTGAGGAAGTCCCAAATATGGCGACGAAACTAAAAAAATTGTCTCGGTTTGGTCGTAATTTATTGTGAAAAACAGACGTTCGTTGAATTACTAATTAAAGCTCATTAGAATTTTTTTCCTGAACATTCGTGGTGTTTGTATTGGAATGAATCAAGACAGCATTGGATGTTGAAGGTTGAACTTAATTTGGAGTTAATGGCTGAGAATACAGGAGGTTTTCAGTATTATGTGGCTACTGGAGCTATCATTTAGCTTTATTATGCACGTAATCATTGTAAATGTTAGCCTTGTTAGGATGTTTGATTTAAAATCAAACCCTCCGTGAAGAAGCGTATTACTTCTGTACATCCTCACAATATTCTGAAGGAATTTGCGGGAAGTAATAACACGATACGACGAACGAAAGAAGGCGGGAGGAGTCTTTCGCTTCCATGCAGGAATGTCTGCCCCAGTTTTGCTGTCAGGACTGGAGAAGTTTCTGATGTTCAGTAAAATATGCGGGTCTCTCTTCTGGAGCAGTCAGCAACTGTTTGGGGACACAGTGCTAATTATGAGAACAGCGTGATTTTAGGTAGATTTCCTCTGAGATTACCAGCCATATAACAGCAGAAACATTTTAATGATTAAATCTTTACATGTAGTTGACGATATTACTGAATGAAAGTTGCCTATTTGGTCTAGAAGCAGTGGTCAAATAAAATGGTAGCTCGTCTTGGAAAGTGGCTTTACTATTCCTTTGCTGTTAAATATAATTTGTCAGTTTCTTAAAACTACTTTGGATTCGTCTGCATGTAGCGGCTATGGTCTACATCATCTGATCGGCTTTTGGGGTGAGTGGACGTACCTTGAAAGCCTCCCGGAACTTGTAGGACATGATGTGGTAGAGCAGCGGATTGATGGTCGTGCTGAGGTAGTAGAGGACCCCTGACAGGTACGTCAGGGTGTGGTACAGTAATCGCACGAAGGAACTTGAGTCAGGTTCCGAGGCGTACACGGCCAGAAGCCTCTGGGCGTGGAAAGGCGCCCAACAGATGAAGAACGCCACCACCACGGCCACTACAACCAAACGGGACACTCGTTAGTTACCTGCTGGAACATGATGTCGATCAAATTTATGTAAAGGGTTGTAAGAATACTGAAGGTATTTATTTCTTCTAAGGAACAAAATTTTTGAGGCAATAGAAGAAATGTTACTTAAGTGGTGTTGCATAAAACTTCAAAGAGCAACACACAACGAAGAGAAGGGTACATAACTTTTAGTAAAAGATGTCATCTAGCAGATGAATTACAAGTAAATATTGTAATGATACTCGCCGGGTATTTCATTGATACGGTAAAAGCCAGGCAGGTAAAAAGTTAATAGAACTTTAAAAATTGTTACAAAAAATTATAAAAATTGAAATTATTCAAATTAAACACAAATGACTAGTAAATTATTTGGAGGTGGGATAGGATTTGTCAGGCTTACACAGATTGATAAAAAATGATGACGCTGGTACTATGACTTTTAATATTCACATGATATGTTCAATTACCGATTACTAACAAGCTTGTGCCGCTCTTTGACTAGTAGACCTGCCCGACGCATTCTTCCAACATACCTCCCCACGTCTTAACACACGATACGGAGTGTCTCATTGCCAACCTGGAGCATCCTCAGTCTCGTGTTGGGCTAGGTAACACGCGGAACTCGGGTGATTAAATACATATTTTCTCTACTACTTGCATTTTGGCCTGGTTCTTTGTGGTCCCCTTATCCTTGTCAAGTTCAAATGGATTTATATCCGCGCCTGACACATCTGACCACGTAACTTCCCACTGCTTAAAAGAAGTCTTTAAAGTTATGATAACTTTATTATCACAGCTTAAAACATTTAAATGCTCACCCACTGCAACTGAGTCTATCCGGGCGAAATTGAAGTTCAAGTTCTAACCGCGCAACGCAATATGGAAAATAGTATCTACTAAAGAATCAATAGGTGGCGTAAAATAGCATCTAATAGGACAGAATGGAGGAAACTGATTGAGACAGCCTTGGCTGGTAACCGGCTGTAGTGCTTAAGAAGAAGAAGAAGTGTTCCTGTCTGCCACCAGCGTTTATCTCCACTTTCAACTCACCGTTTAACTTTTGAATGTCCTGCCTATGACCAGCTTAGATCAAGATCGACTTTGGAAACTCAATTGGGGGAGATGACTACCGTTGAATCGTTCTTCTCGGAACCCTTACAATTTTTAATTAATGTCAATTTATCTAAAATTTTATAACCATATTTTTTCTACTTTTGAATATATTTCTATATAGTCATCAACAACAATTTTTGTTAACACGACCCTGTATAAAAAATTAATTAAAAATTCAGATAATATTTTACTTGGGTATAATGTAAATAACAAGTAATAATAACAATAATAAGTATTTAATTTCTTTTTAAACGACTCAGAGGCTCTTGGAAACCCGTTTAATGACATTGAGGAATTTTTGTCCTTAATTTATAGCAATGTGATGATGGGTTACCGGTTTGCGAATGAAGAGCTTTTAATTAAAATATTTCAAGGGAATTAGCTTAATTTGGTATCACTTTCAATAATTATTGTGGAATTAATCGGAAGAGAAGAGGAAACTGAAAATGCTTACAATTTGTCACTGCCCTATGGAATTGGAGATTTTAGTTGGTCGGTTTTAAAAAAAGGTTTAGTGGTCTACTAAAACGACTTGATCGCTTAAAGTGGGGATGGCAAAGTAGACCACTAGGTCCGCACTTACTTCCCTTAAAAGATTAGTCTCTGGGGTCAATCCATCTAATCCTGCAGCCAATCCGCCTGGTTCCAAATTTCCCAGTCTTGAGCTTTCGTGAAAATCACAACGCAACTAATTAGTTTCCTTTATCAACGACTTTACAACCTTACATTGTTTATTGAAATATAAAATACCTCATTCAGAAGAATTTCTTTAACTTTGTTACAAATTGAATGTTCAATTAACTAACATTTTTACGAGGACATTTTTAAAATTTACCATTAAAATTATACATCTTCCAATACGTTTAAAATTATCAATAGAACACATAAATAATGTATATACAATTTAAATGTCAGTGCACGTTTGAGACTAATGAAGTTAAAAATTTAGCGACAGTAATGGTGTTACTATTAGTATTGCAGAAAATTAATTTTTTTCTGGGCGATATACGTCTTTTACCAATCATATGAATTATAGAAACAGAAAAAAATAATTTCAGTACTATGGTATTATTCCACTTGTAATTTGTGCACACTATCATTCCATTTCCCTCCTCAGTGACTGAGGAAATTCGACAAAACATATCCGGTAGCCTCTTCCGTGAATAGCATCTGCAAAATTAGTGTTTAATGGAATTCAATTATCCCTAACGCAAAGGGAAGCGATTCTGGCAACATCACAACGATTTTTCTTACACCGTAGAAGTTGATTACAGTTCCTTGAGTATTTAGAGAACTTGAGATGCAGGAACATTGAGGGGAATAGATTGTACAACAGCCAGTTTCATGGAAGGTCGACTTTAGAAAACTGACTGCAAGGAATTTAATCTGGGAGTACCAAGGATTTCGGAATAAATCTTCTCTCGCCGGAGCAGACAACGCTAACTTGAGGTGAATAAAGAGACAGACTTTGTGAAATTTATAATAATTTTCTTAGTGTTGAGTAATGACATTGTTTGCATTTCACGCAAATAACATTTTTTTCTATAATTTAATTGGTATTTTGTTGATACTAAAAATATTGTAAAATAAATATTACCTCTCGGTTTGTTCCAGTAAGTTGGGACCGACTGCTGAATTTATATTTCAATGTTAAATTCTACACAGAATTGTGTGTGTTTTGAAGTAAAACATCATTTCCGATTACACTTGTGGAAAAATGAAAGCCTAACCCTCAAAATCCTATATAATAATCGACATAATAATTATTGTTGTTAGATATTTAATATTAGAAGGTTTTATCCTATACACTATATTATGTTATATAAATAAGATAAAAGTTTACAATTTGGAAATATATATATATATATATATATATATATATATATATACATACATATAAATAGAAAATTTTCAGACCTTGGACACATGAAGTAGGTTCCTCACGACCCCTAAAAATTAACAGTAAGCTGTATGCAGATAACGGAGGTATAAAAAAATTAAAGATATTCGTACTGAGTCATAAATGAAATCTACAGTACAGTACATAGTTGTTGGAGGTCTGTTTGGCTCCATTATTGCCCATTTTATGTCATACATAAAATTTTTCTCCTTTTGGATTTACTTACTTTAATTTATAAATACGTATTATGTTAAAATAGATTTTAATTGATTAAAAACCATCAGTTCAAATCTGTTACAAATTTAACACTCATACCTTCTTCCAGATATAATTTAATTTAATCCTTGAAGGAGCTTTAATAATAATAATAATAAAGAGACATAATAAAAGTTTAAATCAGTTGCAAATTTAACACTCAAACTTTTTTCCAGGTATAATTTAATTTAGCAGCTGAAGAAGCTGTAATAATAATAATAAGGAGCCAATAACGATTTATGTCCAACTATAAAATTGTAAAAACCTACATTACAGTTAAAAATGCCACCACTAAAATTGTTTATGAAATTTTTAGTGCTGAACCCGAGTAGCTTGAAACAAAAATTTAGCTATAATGATCTTCAAAACGAAATTATAATTTACTTAAAAATCTTCTACAATTTATAAAATCCTCATTTTAATATTTAATACTTATGGCATAAAACAAACGTTTATAAAATATTAGCAAATAATTTTACCGCAAAAAATTTTGTGCTTATTTAAATAGTAACTTAAATAAAATAGAAAGGTTGGCCAAATAATTGAACAAAACTTTGCGGTTTTAAATGAAACTAATAACGACAATAACATAAAAGTATCTGTATGTAATAATAATATAAATAATAAAACAACATCAGTTTGAAATTTCAGTAATGAACAGAAGAAAACAATTCAATTGAATAATTTAAACGTAAATATTAAGTTCAAATATAAAATAATGTTATTTAACGTATATAGAAAAACTGACATCTAAAGAAGTCAAGCTTTTTAAGAATAATGAATTGGATGAAATTACTAAGATAAAAAATTACTTTCAAATGAAAAAGGACCAAATTCCTGTAAAAGACCAAACTGGTGTTATTTATAAAATTGATCGTAAAGGGTCTGAAAAAATGATATTGAAATTATTAATAGAAATATTAGTACTAAGATTTATAATCATAGAAATAATGCTTAAACTAACACTGCATTATTACAGCCTCATTTAAATTTAAACTATAAAATTGATTTTGACAGAATAAGGATGGTAAGAATTCAAAGAACAAAAGTTTTGATATCTCGAAACACTATGGGAAAAAATATAATATTATAGCTTACGAAACGTAAGGGAAGTCAACACTTTCAAATCTGGATATTCTTGGAGTGTAAAAGTCGATAATTACAATATCGACATTAACGTCTAGTCCAACTTATAATAATGGAGGAAATTTGAAGTTGGCGATCTGGATTTACATTAATTTTGGACATTGTCCTAATGTTAGACGAGATAAAATCAATGTGTAATTATTCATACAAGGGAAATAATTTTTTTGACAAATTGCATAATAAAATAAGCAGCCGTTTTGGAAAATAAGTTTTAATGTTAATAAATTCAATGGATAAGACTTTGTAAATTATTAATGAAGTTTTAAAAATTATAATTTTATTTTGTATTTAATTATGGCAAAATTATCAGACTTAAGTTCCTTTGTTTGAAATTAAAAAAAATAGTTATGACGTTTAAATTATTATAGATCTGTGGTGGTATAATAAACAAACAAAAAATTATAAATCATTCATTTTAAATTTATAAATACTTGACACGTTATATAAACCTAATTTTCTTTAACTTGTGATTCACCTAACTAAGCATTATGATGTATTAACAGACCCTTTATATTTTGTTCTAAGGTTTCTCCTTAGTTAGCATCATTTACCTATTATGGACTTTATCAAGTTTATATACTACTTTGAGTAGTCAGCAGACTAAAAAATAATATTTTAATTAAATAGTGCCAACGAAATTTGGGTTCTTCCACCAATTGTTCCACATCTTCCCTAAAAGGCAGCGGAACTTCATATCTGGAAGCTAACCCGTAATAACTGGAAAGGAACGCAATTCAGACTTCTGAACAAGTCCTGAAGACTATCTCCCGCGGCTTCCAATTAACTACTACGTGAAGTGGAAGCCAAATAAATTGTTCTGCATTTAGCGTCTTTAGCTCCACTTCTACGGAATTGAAATGCAATCACCCTCAGTTTAACAACTCCGTTTTCAAAAGTTTATACCTCAAACAGCCACATCGTTATCGTATGTAAACGACAGATTTTACAAATTAAAGTCTTCACCAATAAATTTTAATAGGTAAAATATTACTTAACATTTAACCTATTCTATATTAGAAACTTTTTACGGTTTCATTCTGGCCATTCCACCATTTTGTTCACATACCGGGGGGAGGGGGGATATTATGTATGTTTTATCTCTTTCGTCAAGCTGTGCTTGAAGAGTATCAACGACCCAAGGGAATTCCTCTATAAAATACAATCGGCTGCGAAGATCTTTATACCGGAGTGGATATTCTCTGGGAAGTGGTAAAAGATTGAAGGCCCAATCACACAAACTTGAAACTCGGTAACTCGACCAAATCGTGTGTGTATCTTACAATGGACCAAGTCACTACGGCTGAGCTTGGTGACGGACATCGTCTTGTGTTCATAAGAAACAAATGAGACGAATAAATTTACGAAATATTTAACTTTTTAGAGTGGTTACGCATTTTTCAACATTTTGTTGAACACAGGAAAATGGTACAAACTGTATTTGAATATTACAATCTGTCTACGTCCTTACTATTGAACACGCTGCGTCAACTTTCATATTCATTACGATTTTGTCCAGGGGGCCTTAATGGATTTTAATTCTTATTTTGAATATATTTCGAGATTTTGACAGTTCAAGGGAAAATTTAACTGTTATTGTATATTTATTTCAGTTGTTTTTAGTATTGTCACTGTTATTCGACACAGCCTCCAGTTTGACCATTTCGCGTATCGGCGATATCCCACTACAATTTAGCGGACATGACGTCACTTGAAGAAGACAAATGACATGTTTGCGCTTTTAAAGCACCACGTTACGGATGTTTACGGCTGTTGAGATTGCGCGGTCGACTTTCGCCCAGTTTCCCTCCCGCGACGTGAGACGTTCTCCGTCCTAAATTTACGCCAACTTTGATTTTGCAACCTATAAATGATTGAATATTCCAATATAACATCTAAACATCAACCCCCATCCATCTTAATTTCGAAACATGAATAATTATTTTAATATTACATCTGTAATACTTTTTAACGACAAGACTACTTGAGCCTACCCGTCGATGACGCATTATTACTAGACTAATACTTCCTTAAAATTACTATTTTGGATTATAGCAACCTATGACCCACATGTCATCTACTGACCACTAGAAAAATTTTAGTAACCCAGAAAACATTACTTAGTCCTTAAGCAGACTCGTTAGATCTATCGGATCCCCACCGTATTTCTAAGCCATAGACAATTATTGTTATTTCAGTTCAGTTTAACAATATTACTGACTTAATTTTCTTAAAACACAGGTGAATGAACAAGTGAAAGGTACAAAGGTCATCAGGAGAATGAGACTAGCGTATTGCCCTTTAGCACGGATTAAAAATACGCTCGGAATACAAGAAATCACGCGATTACTAAAGGAAAAATTATTTTATTTACTTTACAAGTATGTTTACTTCTCTGCCAACAGGAAAAAGAAAAAATTCAATCCTTGTTATTTCAGGAACGTCTAGCACTATTAAAGATTTACGTGCCCTGGGTATTCACTTTATCGAGTGAAATTAATTTAAAAATAAGTATAGATTAGAGCAGGAATGAGCAACCCACGCGGTATTTTTTGGAGCGGTCTCTATAAGCTGTACTTTTGACTTTGTAGCGCAGTAGGACCCCAACCTAATTTTTTTTTCAAACTTTTACAACTTTAAAGGATCTAAAAATTTAGCAAGAACATTCTAACTGGCGACGGACAGGTAGAAGTGTAATTTTCCGGCGCCAGGCTGCCTGTTTGCGGATTTATAATACTGAGTTTGTTTTTCTGAAGGAACATTAACCCTTCAAAAATTCCGAAGGATGCAGTTCCCTGTCTCATGGAAAATATCTCGCGCTGGACGAAGGACTCATGAGGATTGGCGAAACAAAAATCACGTGGGATAGCGTTTTACCTTGGAGGAGGGATATTCGAGTTTAGATGGGAGGCGAGAACCCGAAAAATATGGAGAATGCTTCTAGACGTTGAGAGGGCGAGGTGGTAGAGATTGAGAGTTGTTGACGACATTAGAAGGCGAGGTGAAAGGGAGGAGAGTTAATCAGGACGTGAAAGAGTGCAACAAGAGTTGAAAGTGAGGTGTGAATTGTTGTTCTTTAGTGATAAGTTTGTTGAGGACAAGGAAGGCTAGAGGAAAGAAGGAGGAAAAACGGGGTATTCCTCAATTACCAACAGTATCAGGTCCCTCCCACTTTCCGCCGGCGGAGAGAAAATTTACAATGAAGCCCGAAGGAAGTTATGGTCGTCTAGTAACGGGGTCGAGAGACGAATGAAGATAAAACAGGCTAGTCAAGTGTACGAAATCTCTGCTGCTCGTGGTTACCCTAATGAGTAAATAAGCCTGGTATTTTGAAAGCTTCCCTTTGAATTTATTTATTTGTTTGTAATAGTGCGCAGGACCCCTTTTTAAGCAATTGTTTTTTATAAATAAAAGAATTATATCATATCCGAAAGCGCAAGTAATTTAATTCAATAACTAAAATAAAAGTCCCTATAATCATTTACAACGTTTTAAATTAATTGATGTATAAATAAATTATGGAACTTAAGAGTGGTTTAATATTCTATCTGATAACGTATTTTTTAGTAAACCAGAACACTTTCTTTCCGTAAGATGTTCGAGTCCTGCTGAACGGCAACTTTGAGGTCAATGGTGCTACAGTGGCTGCACGTTAGCACTCAATGAGCGACGGTAAAATTACGTGGCGCAAATAAGAGCGTCTCAGAATCAGGTATTTATGACGCCCTCCGAATTCTTGCGGCACTTTCTGTTCGGATCTGCAGCGATAACTCAGAGGGAGTTCTGGTGAAATTCTATGCTGCCAAGGCGAAGTTGCTTCGTGCCGTAACTCACAGCTGCGCCAAGGTCATTGCAACGGTCTTATTACTTTATCCCACTCGGTGGAAGAGTAATTGAGTCCATAAATAAGGCAGCTGCCTGCAGTATGATTGAAGCATGCCTGACCTCTAATAAACCTCCAACTAATGAATCTCTCTAGCGCCATATTATGTTAAAATTCATTAAATAAATAAATATACAAATGAAAATTTAAAACATTTTTGCAGTCACATGCACGTATATTAAATATAAGGCCTAATTAGAGACTTAAAGCTAATATACTACGACTTTTAATTAAAATATATAATTTAAAAAATAATACGAGGAAAGGATAAGCCACATATTTATGTACCGAGATGAAAGAAGCTTTAGAGAAAATAATGAAGGAAAAGACAAAGTAGGGAGAAACGTCAGTCAAGGATTACATCCACAACGTATCATTGCGATAGATAAAATCTCAACGCGGTTTTAAAAAGAAACTTAGGAATTGTTTCAAAATAGTTATTACATAACAAACAAAACATTATAGTCAAATTGAATGACACATTTATAAATTATAGTGCTCTCCGAGTTTTTCTAAATTAGTGCCTTTAAAATTCATGAATTTTTTTGTATCGATTTCACAACATACCATTAAATTATATAAAAATCAGACTAGTTTCATTAAAATCGTGGTAGAGTTTCTCAATATATTTTAGCCCAAACTCATAGGTTATTTTCGACTTGGCAGCAGTAAAGGTATAATTAGCTCATAAATACTTAAAATTTGACTAACCTTAGAAGAAACTTGGGTCTTGGGACTTGAAACGACCAATCAGATCATTGACGAGAGAGACAAGCAACATTTGCCGAACAATCGCGTGTATTATATCGTTTTTACCGAATTGTATGCGAAGTCTATTCACAAACCGGAAAATAAATGTTAGTGATTTTAGTAATACTTATAAAACTTTCTTTTTATAACGAGATGAAATGATATCTAAATTTATGATGAAATAGTGAGTATTCCCGTGAAAAGGTACGTGGGATCATGTTAGGTAATACATAGATAACGAACACAAAAAATTTATGGGGAATGTGCGGAAATATATTCGAAATGATATATATTTAACTCAGATTCCAACGTGGGTCTTGTACTATATTACAAGAAAAATGTGTAATTTAGAGAAAATTAAATGTTAAAATGGCAATTACTATGCTCAGCCTATTCTTTTCACGAGAATTATCAAGGTTAATGACTCCTGGAATGGGGGCAACAACGAGTAACAGAGGTCTGACTTATTAATGTTGAGCCGGAAAGACAAACGTTTTTTTTGTTCTTCGCTTGTTTCGGAACCTTCTCGTCCAGGTATCCGGATTAACTTCCGGGATTTCTAAGATGGGGGCCAGCAAGTTGTGGCGATTCCTCCCTCACAAAAGGCTGTGTCTTGGCAAACAGAGAAAGCTGCACCGTCGAGCTACAAGGAAAACCAGTCTTCTATTTTATCAAAAGTGTTCATATCTCAGCAGAGAGTTTTCGTTGTGATATCATACCTTTTTGCAGATTTGTGTTTCTTTCGATAAATTATTCAAAACATCTTATTTTCTCTTCCTTAAACTCTTATAACTTCCAAATTTTGTACAACAATTCTACCAGCTTCAAAATCGCAACTCAACGTAAGTGCTCATTTTTCTTTTCTTCTCGTTGCCTTCCTCTTTCTTTCAACTTTCAACCGACACTCTCTGTTTCACGCCCTTTCCCATTATACCTGATAGAACGTCACCCCACTTGACTTTTCTTCACCAATCGTAATTGACGTATGACAGCGGTGGGATCCACACTTGCGGAGGAAGAGGCTAGCCTTGGGATAATTTTCATAGGTCATCGTCATCTGGTGGGCAAATGTCCTTAATCCCCGGACCTCGCTTGCAGGCACGAATCTTCACGCCTGTATGGTGCCTCTCTAATCCAGGATTTTTCCGCATTTGCTCCTCCTATTTCCGAATATTGTCGTTCAATTTTCTGAATTACTTTGTTCTAAAAGACGAATGAAATTGGAGAGCGTTCTTCTGCACTACAATTTTTCTATTGAGACAAACCAAATACTGTTAATAATTACGGCAAACATAAAAGCAGAGTAGAAGCTGTTAAAATTAATTTTTAGGGTGCACTGGAATTAAAGGAATACTGGTTATGTAAATTTTGATGACATAATTAAGATTTAAAATAAAAAATGTACCGCATAGAATTTTGAATAATTAACTAATTTAATTCCAGTTGAAGTTCAGAGCATGTTTGTCGTTTACTTGTTACAGTAGGGAAGATATGTTGTTCTTTTTAGTGGAAGTTATCTTAAAACAGAAATGTATGGAAATAACACACTAGACAGAATAAGACATGAAACGAGAAGTAAATGTTAAAAATATTGAATGAAGTAATTTTAATTTTCAGCATGAATGTAGAAGACGTGTGACTATACAAACTATACATGTGTGAATAGTATTATCATGTGTACGAAAGCTAATGGCCTGGAAGAGAAGAATGCTGGTGAAAGTGCCAAGTAAAGTTTGAAAGAAATGGTAGTTGAAAAGAATATATTGGCTTATTATTCACAGTAGCAAGGACTGCCAAATAGAAAGGGAAAGCCGTTTCTGACTTTCCTAGAGGTTCGGTAGAGTAGAAACTTTTAAATGATGCGTCCAAAAATGTGATACGTATATATAAAATTTTATAGAACAGATTACTTAAAGCTTGAAACAGAACGTTATTCCATGAAAGACAGCAATATTAATTGTATGTTAGGACGTTATTGAGTGTTTAATAGTATGAAACGGATTGAAATTTTCGTTTATAAAATTGGGGTGGCAAATACACTACGCATTGAGTGCTCTGAAAAAAAATTCTTTTCGCAAAGTAACCTTTCAGATTTTGGTTCACTATAAAAGCGTACCGTAATTTTTTACGGGTTTGAAATTAAAGTAAAATGAAAAACAATCTGACATGAAATAAGTGATACAGCCTTAATATGTCACAAACTTTATTATTATAAATTAATATGAAACACACACACACGAATTTTATCGAAAGATTAATGAGGGAAATATTACATATTCGGGGAACAATAATTCTAATAAATAGCGTATCTGACAATTAAATATACAATAAATGAGTTTAATCAGCCTCTGTGACAGTTTTTAAAAATTAAATATTAAACATTACAACGTTTCGCCACTCATTTGAGACTTTTTCAGGTAAAAATATATCTGTACATGGATCCTCACCCCATGAATCCTTCGGCTAATTTAACTCAATAATTCCATTAATATTAAAAATGATGAAATAAATCTTACTAGGGTTTACGACATTTCACTTTCATAGATTTATTTAGTTTTTATTTTTGATGTATTTTTAATATCATTCATCATTTTACACAACAGTGTATATTGTCTTTTGTTAACGGTAGATTTATGATTTCCGGCTGAAGGAGTCATGGTGGTTGGTCTATGAAAATCTAAATTTGTAAGTTTCAACCATGTTGTTATAAACATTTAATGTTTCCGCGTTGAATTAACTTGTTAATATCCATTTTTGTAGCTCATTCTTTGTATTATTAACTTTTATAGTGTTAACATCTCAATTATTACCGGATGAAGTAACAAAAATGGAGATGAAACGTTTCTCGTCACATTAAATTATAATAACAATAAATGTTCTGACATTTTAAGGCTGTACAGACTATATAGGTCAGAGGTTTAGAATAAGTTGAGGCAATGCAAAGCAATGCTTCTGCTGTTACATGGAGACGCCAAATTTATTTCGGCTTTAGAGCTCAATGAAAAGAAGCCATGAGAAGTTAAAGCACCGCTTCTTGGTATTTTGACAGTCAGCAGCATCACTTTGAGGTGTCTTTTTCCTGGAACAGTGAAATAACTGAGTTGACCTTTTTATGAGTTCGTTAATTTTCGTGTTCCCGGAAGCAGCCGAGTAAATGCAAACTTGAAACCATAAAGACCAGACTCATGGAAAACGGAAGAGTTATACACAGGCGGGGAAGATACTTGATGCAAACAATTTCTTCTTCTCTGAAACGGCCGCGGAAGACCGTTTTTTAATTTACATCCAAAATATTTCATTTTGCATCAAAACACATCGCGTGGGATCGGCCTTTAAAATACGTTTCTAAACAATTTATTTCTAAGCCAATAACTTAAGGTATTATAATTATCATGAAAAACATCTGACGGTTATGGTAGTAATGTCAGTAAAAAACTATACTATGTATTACAAAAAAACCGGCGCTTCGTCCACCTCACGGACTTCTTCAGGCATAACAATACTATATTTCATTAATAGCTTTGACACGTAAAATTGATAGGTTATGTTATATTGCCTTGCAGTAAGTGAAGAGGCGGCAGAAGAGGACAAAACGTCAGTATAATTTTATTTTGACATGAGTATTATAGTTTTCTGACAGAAACCCATTTATTATTTATATAATAATTTTTGTGTTGCCAGTCATGGAACCAATATTTTCCTGGTCTCTTGATTACGTATTCATTGTTAATAGTTGATTCCGAAAATGATTGTTATCACTATGATATATTCCATCGTTTATTTCGTAAAGATTGTCTCATTTCGTGAACGATAAATGTCTTCATCTGACTTTGAGGTTCGAAATCCAAAGGGACTGCAGCAAGGAATTGAAACATTTCCACTACTGTGATTTCACTGTTGACTCACAGATGATAATTGCATCACCAACTGTTTCGATGGCAGCAGTTATTGGAGTGGGAGCATTAACGACTTGTTTATTTTTGGTGGGGTACGAACGATTGTAGTTTTTTACGAATGTTTATATAGTGTAAATGAGGACTCACCCAGCATCTTGACGACGTGCCTCGTGGCCTTGGACTGGGCGCTCTTGGCGTAGTTCTTCCTTCCGTCGGGCACAGCTTGCTGGTCCAGCGGCTGCTGCGTCTGCCTGCTGGTCTTGAGACGGACGCTGCCAGAGGCGTCTCTCCGAGCCAGGAGGCTGGATCTCCGCAGCTGCTGCCAGATAAGTACGTAGAGGACAGTGATGAGCGTCATGGGCGCCACGAAGAACAAGCCAGTCGAAATCTCGAAAGCGTACGGTATGATGAAACTCTTCACCATGCACGTCTTGTGCTCGGGATTCGTTACGCGCCCATCCGGCAGCATCTTCAACAAAAAAAGAAACTTCTTCACCATTCACAGTTTCTCTATCCACCAGTTCAAATTCTTAACTATAATAACCGAATGCTCCATTCAACTTTGCTGATAACTGAAAGAATTAGAGATGGTTTACGAGACAAAATGGTATATGCGAGAAGAGAAGAAATGGCAAACAAAAGTTTCTAACGTCAAAAACTATTCAGCTACGAGGAGAGAATCGTGAGTTGAGAGGCAAAACCTGAAAAGACTGCCTTCCTGAAGAATAGGTACAGAGATCAAATGGTCGTGTTCATCAATATAAATGTGTCTGCAATTAAAGTTTTTATCTATTTCTATCGACTGCTGGGAGCAGGGACTTTTGAAATGTGTACTGGCCACATGACGTCTATAATATAGCAGGCTATGTAAATATGTTGTTTTCCCGACAGCAAAGTGTGTTCCTCGTTAAAATTATTTAACCAGTTTGTCGTACACCAATATTGTGAAAAATAGTCGGATGTAACAGTCGTAAAAATATGGACGATAAGCAGCTAACCGTGAAACATATGCTGTAATGTTTCTATCTCTATGTATTTTCATATTTATAAGAGTTCAGATCCTTTCTGTACCACTGTACCCTTTTTCTGGTTATGAAAAATCTTATTTTTGATTTAAAACTTCTTTACACGCGAGAGAGAGAGAGAGAGTGGGGAGGGGGAGAGGAGTAAATATGTTAACTAATTATTAATTATTTTTCTGATAAATTGGCTGTATTGTTTATTTATTATACTCACTAAATTATTTATTGAATTTTTAAAAATATTGGTGTCTATAAATACGTAGATCCTAAATATTTAATAACCTACTGGGCATTATTATTTTAGCCTTGTTGTATATTCGTTCGATCTGTTGTTCAATATTACGTAGAATGTTCTGAGTAATTTTGCTGTTTTTTACAATGTGTGAATTTTAATTTTTCGAGATAGAATTGTTTTCTTGTTATTTAATTGAATATTTGTAAATGTGCGATGGGAACTAATAAGTAAGGTGTGCTGACCTCGACGACGACGCCGAAGGACATGGCTTGCGGCACTGCGAGGCAGAGCGCCAGGACCCAGATGGCGAGGACCAGCTTCACTGCGCGGGAGAGTTTGGAAACTGCGTGCGCCTGGAAGGGGTGGCAAATAGCCACGTAGCGCTCCACAGTGAAGGCTGTGATCGTCAGGACCGTGGCGTTGGCCGAAGTCTCCGCGGCGAAGCCCTGCGACACCAACAAATACAATATTGAAAGACAACCGCGAAAATAGTGCGGTACGACCAGCTGGACAGCCCGCGTTTTGGGTCACGAGGCGCCCGAAATTCACCACATGAAAGATCAAAACTTTCTGCCAAATTCTACCTAGTTGTATGGTAATGTAATGTTTTGTTTTGCCTGTATGACGCAGAAAGCCTCCCCGAAGACGTAGGGGTACCGCGACCAGATGGAGTAGAGCTCCTGCGGCAGCCCCGACACGAGCAGCAGCAGGTCCGACACGGCCAGGCTGAACAGGTAGTAGTTGGTGGCCGTGTGCATGTGCTTGTTGCGCGCGATCACCACGCACGTGCTCACGTTGCCCACGATGCCGGACAGGAAGATGATCGCGTAGATGACGGTGATGGGCACGACGACGTAGAGAGGGTCTCGCTTCGGCCCCCAGCTGTGGGCGGCCAGCGCCGTCACGCCGCCGTCGGAGGCGTTGTCCGCGGGCATCTCACCTCATCCCCACACCGCACCAAGGACGCGCCAGCCTCTGCGGACAACGAAACACCACACATCTAGAATTCATACTTTCCATTCTCTGAGAGCTTCAGCAGAGAAGAGACCATGAATTTAGAAGGGAAATTGTATGAAGGAAAGAGAACTCAATTTATGTTCGATCAGAAAGAAAATTTAATAATAAAGATTCTCCACGAATGCAGAAAGAATCCGAAAGCTGTCAAGATCCTCCACTAATAAATCATTATCTGACATTTAATTACAAAAATAAAATGAAATAATTTTCGAACGTTTTTTTCAGACAGGTTTTTATTTTAAATCAAATAACGTTTCGGCGCATATTTGCACCTTCTTCAGGTTTTTATCTTCACAATAAAATTATTGTTACATTTAATTTTTAAAAATTCAACATATTATAAAATGTTATGAAAAACAATTTTTTATATAAAGATAGGTACGTTGGTGTATTAATTTTTAAAAATTGGATTTAACAATAATTTTATTATTAAGAGAAAAACCTAAAGAAGGTGTAAATATGCGCTGAAACGTTGTTTGATTAAAAATAAAAAAAATGTCTGAAAAAACCGGCCGAAAATAATTTCATTTTAATATCAGACGTTAATCAATTTAGTATAATAATTAAAAAATACAGCCAATTTGTCAGATAAATTATTTAGTTACTATAATTACAACGTTTCGTCCGTATTTGTTGATATATTTGGATAAAACTATTACACACGTCCGTCGTTACGGCCAAACCTTCGTAATTATATTAACTATTAACTAAGGATTTGTTAAATAATTTCTGACAAATTGGCTACATTTTTTAAATAAATTATTTTGTTTAAATATAATTAAATATTGGCTTCATAATTTTTGTAAGCTTTAGTTAGTCTACTTGCTTGATGAAGTCCAGAAGTATAGACGGAAAGTTTTCGAGGTCCTAAATAAATATTAATATTGTTTTCTGACAAATTGGCTCGATTTTTATTTATAATTGATTTAATTATTTTATTTAAAAAAATTAAGTAAATAATGTTTGGTGACACATTGACTGAATTTTTTACTTGAAAATTTATGTTTACGGGAATGGAGGGAAGTTCAATCAGTTTATGTATGCCGACTCGGCCTAGATTTTTCCATTCTTGTCTTTCTTCTATAATTGGATTATTAAACAAGAAAAATTAAGCACTGAGTAGTTTTACGCTTCCGTGGCTGATAAACATTCTTCTGATGCTCATAAGCCGAGAAGTTTTCTTTTACTGTTAGGTCGGGATTCTTTCTTCATTTTCATTTCTTGTTATGCTTCTCACTTCATATTTTGTTCATATTATTAAAATTAGAGCACGTTCCTTACTAGACCTGTATGAAAAAGTATTTTGAGATAGTATCGTATAAATGTATCCCGGAGGAACTAGTTCATTCAAACTTCCAATTAGATAAAACTGTCGAAAGTAACAAAGATTACAGAAACGTTGTATGGTATTTCATTTACAACATATTTTCGCATGTTATTTGACTCCTTCTTCATCTGACACAAGACGTTTTATACTCATTTATCACTCAATGATTTGTTCTACAATGGCCTAACTTTTAGCAGAAATTTCTTTCTGTCGACAGTGATTATCATTCCGACAATTCACTTTGACATATGTATACTAAAATAAGAACTTTTAGATTAAAATGGTAAATAATCATTAAGATAACATCTTTTCTTTATGAAGACCCAAATTAGGAACCAATCATAATGATATGTTGTATTAATCACATTGCTAATTAGTAAACTTTTTCTGACTGGATGGCCATTACATTAATTTTTATTTTGTCACTATTCATTCGCCTCGCCAAAGGCTTCTTAAATTTTTTATCTCTTGTAATACTCAGCCACCTAACTCTTTTAAATACACCTCTCCTTACGCTTTCGTGTACTCAAAACAGTAGACGCTCCCCAGGTTCTCGAGCTCTTAAACATCCGCTGTGAAGTAAACGTATTTATGATCAAAATATTTTAAGCTCAGCCTACTTTGTGACTAGCGGATCAGCACAATACTTTCATTTAATCTACAGTTTTCTGTACTGAAACATTATTATTGAAATTAAGACGAGTTCAATAAGTATTATTTCAACACTAGCAAAAATATATATAATTTGTGAGGGTTTAAAGTTTAATTTCCCTCTTCGGATTAAAGTAAATTTCGTCTATGAACCATAATTCCAAGGGAAGGCTTGGACAAGTTTCACTATTATTTTTACTAATGGAATTTTTTTCACGGTACTTCGCTTGGAGAATTATTTTCAAAAAATTATTTTCTTTCGTTTTTTGTCGAATTAGACGAAGCGAGGAAATGATTCGTAATTTTCGGAGTAGTAATAACCAGCTTCGTGATAATATAGTAACAAATAGCCACAGCGCAACGTGTTCCAATAAATACGGCTTAGAGCAGATTGTGTCCGCGTTATGTAGTTAGCACATTAGAGATCGTAAATTTCATCGGCCATTACTCGGACACTTCGTAATAGAAGCCTAATTACCCTTCCTGCACTCGCAATAATGGATTCAAGGCTCTCGTCCCGAAGAAACACCCCCCTAAGGTAGGAAGACCCGAGTAATATCTGCTGATATGAGAAGAGGCGAGCACGCGTACGTTTAAATTTCCCACAGTTTTCTGGAGCAATTAGACCCGCGGAAATTAAACGACGCACCCAATGCAGGATATTTTACGCACACTATTGTCGGCGTTTCTTCAAATATTAAAATTTTAATTAAACCTATCTTTTTACACTTAACGTGAATATTTGTCAGACATATATTTCCCAACTATAAAAGGCACAAAAAGTAAATAGTAAAAGTAGAACATCTTATTTAAATCTTATAAATATTTTCATGATCAAATTCAGAACAAAAATTATGTTCTACTCTGAATAACGTAATTTACATAAGAGTGCAGTGTTCTGGTTGGCAAGCCTGCGTAACATTTGTTTCGCAGAGTCAGGAAAGCCAGAATAGGGGAAGTCCCGTTGGAAGGTGCTGCAAAGCTCAATTTTCCCCTCGACTGCCGTCGTTATATAAAACATGGCAACGTTGACTCGAGGCTGGTAACAGGGAAAGGGGTGGAAACATTTCAACACAACGTCCAACGAAACAAAGATAAAAAAATCAGTGAATCAATACCTGTTTAAACCACATTCTCAGATGGCGTTCGCTTTCCTCGGACCCCGTGCCGTGCAGGAGAAAGTATTATATATGTTTCTTCTTACATTACTCAGAATAACTTTTGTGGACTCCTATCTTTCTTAGAACCAATTTATGGGACTAAAATAATATATAATTCTAGTTATGAAATTCTAATTTGAATATAAATGGACGTTTGTATAGGCGCAGAAAAATTTTGAATACTGCATGGCTTGTTTAACTACTAAAACTGCTGTCAGAAGTAGAGTTGGCGAAAAATTTACAATATGTGATGGATGGGATGATCAATCCATTTCTTGAAAAATAAAATAAAATAAAATGACTATCATTACGAGGGAAAAATTATTTCAGTAAAAGCTTATTTGTAGAGATTTTTCCCTATTTTTATTTGCCTCGCAATGTGATTTCACACATCTGTGAATGTTTTGCGCTTATTAGCGCATTAGCAGTTTATGATTGCAGGTCATTACACTCCGTGGACACAATAATAACAAATCAACATCGTTTGCAGAGCAGAAATGTTCTTGGCAAATACGGTATCGACGAACGTTTAAATTTGCATACTGTAATTGGACACGATTATTTTTGCCACATAAATCTTGTACTTTTTCGCAGGTTATAATTTTGAGAATTAATTTCTGGGGGGATTAATACCAATTTAAAAACAGTTTAGGAGACAGAACAGAAAACGTTATTATTGCCGATTTAAAGTTTTGCGTATCAGGTCTCTCGAAGTTCGATAATATTACTAATACAAACCAAGAGTCGAATACTGCGATGAGAAAATCATATGCAGAGTTAATTGTCATATTGTTAATTAATTGTAATTAGTTCAGGTTGTAACACGTATAAATTTTTGTAAATATTTTATTTTATTTATCTAAATTAATTTGTAATATTAAGCATTTTGTACGAAGTTTCCACAGAGAACAGATTCTGAGATATTTTCAAGGCACCCTTCCGGGGTAAATCCGGCAAAAGAACACAGTTATAAACTTGAATCCTAACAGGCGCCTGAGGAGTCTCAGTCCTTTGTCTGAATATATTTTTGTGGCTCGGCTAAAAAGCCTGGTCAGCAAGATGGTTGACCCAAAAGATTGCTAGGGGTGACTCCTCTCAAATTTTGAATTTTTGGAGGACCTGGGGAAGATAGAAGATAGAAAAAGCAGGGAGACCAATAAGATGTTTAGGAGAGGTGAATTTGAAGTGGAGAGGACCCCGGAAAGAGGAATTCGGAAAAGAGAGTTGGAGGTGAGAGGTCAGAGAGGAGCTAGCGGAACGGAAAGTCGGACTGGCTAGCTTTAAGGACTCAGAGAGGAGTGACGATCTGGCTCAAGTGTCACCAGGAAACAAAACTAGTAACCAGAAAACACATCAGAATCCTGTGTACTTCACATACCGACCAGGAAGCTGCCTTCGCGTTGAATCCAGGACTGCCGGCCAACCAGGAAACTAGGGGAGTATGAATGCAAAGTAAGAAACAAAATGAAATAATCTCTCGCTCTGTTATGCATATAAACAAACAGGCCATACAGCTCTGAGTAAAGTAGATTAAATTTACTATAGTCTCTGGGAAAATAAAATTTATTAAAATTAATTAATTTCTAGATGTTGTAATTCATTAAATCTTTTACATTGGTAAATTATAAAATAGTTTTAAATGTCAGATTAGTGATTTCTTGACGCCAACTCATTTATTTAATATATTTATAAATTTAAAAAATAATAAAAACGACGTCACGAGGTAAAATAGTAGTTAATTATTATTTTTAATCAGACATCGTAGTTGTATTTGTTGGACCGAGTACAGTAGATAAGGTAATGGTTGGGATGTGCGGCCACCAGTTTTCATGTACTTTATGAAATTAAAATAAAATAAATTGTACAAATTTTTACCAGCAGCAGCTGTAAGTGGGACTGTAATTGGAGATTGTTTGAAAATGATAAGAAATGATCGTCATGGAGGAAAAAACAAAATATTATGGGACGTTGTCGGAGTAACTGGTCCACCGGTTCCCTGGTTTCTTGGAAAAATTAATATTCTAATTTTAATTTCCAAATTTTCATCCCAATGTTTTACTAATGGTTGAATTTAGGAAATCTGCCCCATTTCTGGTGGACCACTGAAGTTCAAAACCGGGAGTTTCTGGACGCAATCGCTGCAGAAAAAAATATTTATTTTCCGCTTTGAGACGGATGGGACATTCATTCAGTTAACATGAGACGTCCGAGTTAGGGACAGGAAACTGTAAGATTAGAAATTTATTTAACAATTATAATATTGAAGTAAACTCATCGTGGAAATTTGTATACAGACTTAATTTCACATCTTGGCTGTCCGTTGCAATAATCAGCCCACAATACTCATGTATAACCCTAGGGGAAAATATATTTATTGTAAGGCAATAAACACTAACAGTTACTAATGGACAACAAATTGAATAAACATTTTAAAACATTATATAGGTTTATACTATGTGCTACATATATTCTGTCTTGTGTACATTTTAAATAATTGATTAAAATAAAATAGGTGAATCTATGTATCGTCACAGTAATTTTTTTTGTTACAATCTCAGGTCACCTGAACGGGGGGCAATTACATTCATTCAATTAATGGTTTACTTTTATATTGCACTACGTTCGCTATTAATTCATAAACTAAAGTATTTAACTGTTAAGGAATGAATTCCGTGCAGTGAGTCGTGATACAATTTTATAATTATACACTACCAAAGTAATTAAATCATTCAATAGAATTCTATACATGCATTTGTACGAAATGGAGTGAAAGCTATGAGAATCACGATTGAATTTTACGACTTTAAATGAAATAATATATGGTATTGGTGCACGCTATTCAGTTGTAAACTGCTTTTGATGGCTTAACCACATTGAATACGTTTGTAACAAATACATTTTTTTAGCAATTTAATCTGGTACACAGACAAAGCGGAAATTTTGCCGTTATAATTTTAGGAAACGTAAAAAAAGAAAGAATGAAATGTGTCATCGTGGTAAAGAAATCGTTAACAACTGAAATGAGAATAAAAGCAGTGGTGCTGATGTTTCATGCTCCATAAATGATAACCGTTGTTTACGAGGGAAAATTCTTCGCGCGCATCCTTAAATCAACGACGTGGGCTCGGATCATACTGAAAACCCGATTTCAATGCACGTCAGCGACATTTATGGATAAATACTGGTTTCGCATTTCCACGAAATGACAAATAAAGTTCCGCGAACTTGGCTGCGATTCAGGTTTTCGACTTGGCTTTATTTTATCCCTCTTCAGCTATTTGCAGGGAAACGAGTGAACATTTAACTAAATAGCGAGGGATATTCAATGCGTGGGATCTGCGATTATACTTTTGCCTTTATTTGCAGCGTTTGGGGGGTGTTTACGGTTACAAATATTAAGTACAGAAAGTGCCTAAAAATGGAAAACTAAAGATCCTTGTCGGTATATGCTTATGCACACAAATTTTTGCATTAATTGCTGAAATAGTCATAAATATGTCGCATTACTTTGGAATAAGAACCATCTTATAGCCTGATGCTTGGAACAGTATTCGTCGACATGGTTTCATAAAAAGGAAGTTGCAGCCCGTTACACGGTTTTGCCACTTGCAATGGTTATTTAATGCATAGGTTTCATGTTTAGTTAACATAAATGCACGGAAGTCGCTCGCTCGACCATTGATTGTCTCTTCGTTGGACGAAATAATTCCTATTAAATTTTATATAAGGATTTTTATATACAATTTTTCCATGAATAGGTCCCGAATTGACAATTAATTAAATCTACGCGTTCGTTATCTGTGACATATAATCAATAATATTACTGTACGTTTCTCGTAGTGTCTAATAATGTCTTGGAGCGACGAATGGGCTTTTAAGTGAGACGAAGAACAAATCGACTTTCCATTGACCTCATGATTCTTTCAGGCGATTACTTATCCGGCTTCAAGAACAAGAGAGAATTGGCTAACACATCTCTCCGCAACGTGCTCAATGCCTTTAAATCCTTTCCCTTTTCAGTCGTTTGAACTGAATAATCCTGCTGCTGTCACGGAACGTCTGGAGGCTTGTCGAAAGCTTTATGACTTCAATAAATATCTTCCTGAATTCTGACACTAATGGATACTTGTTATGGAGACTATTCTGATTTACGACTATCAATAAGTTCTACACTGTGGATGTATATGGCAAATGACTCCTTGAAGGATCCGAGCCAGAACTGAACCTAACATAAGTTTTGTTGCAAACTGAAAACGTGCTTATATCTGTATGAAAAATAAACAAGTAAATGAGAAAACATGCAGTTAAACATATGTTCTATTTTATATAAAAGAGTAATTGTGGAACATGCCACATTTGAAATAGTATTTCTCGCTCAATTCCACAAATAGGATTGTAATCATTTGTATATATTCTGCTCTGTATTGCATATGTGTGTTCGGTTCGTTGCTGTTCTGAAAAAATATTGCTGACGTCATACCGTAACTTGTTCAAAATATTACGTATGCTCTCTTTCTCAGAGTTCAAATGCGTCGTTTCAAATGAAGTATTTTGATACAGCTTCAAATGAAACGATGTATTGAAGAAGAAAATTTTTTTTCCACGTCACAACTCATCTATGTATGGATCAAAAGTTCTTTGCCAATTAATGCAAATAGTAATAAGCTGTCTTACTGCACAATCATCTCCATTCAAAATATTTCTTTTCTCCTTAATATATCACGTTCTCTTTTAATCTTTTCCAAGTCAATATCGGCAAATAATAATATTTCCTATCTCCAATCAAACAGGTCGGTTGTCTGCGATGATATCTCTTCATCGCCAAAGATGATAATTTCTTCTTCCTCGTGCTAGGAAAAGATGCTTTTCCTTTGTATTCATCCTACAGCGGCATGAATTTTTGATGTAGAAATTAAGAAAAAATGAATTTACACGACAATTTAAGTTATTACTTACACCAAAATAGGCAATAATATTTGTAACTAATCCCAATTGCCAACAAATCTAATAATAATAAAAAGAGAAACAATTAACGTCTGTGAATAACAAAAACATATGAAGAATTAACGAACCGTATAAGAGACTAATACACAAAATATTGTTTTTTTAACGCATTGGGTTGTTTGACCGTTTAATGTTGACGTTGAAGAGTTTTTTAATTAATTTATTACGACGGTAAATTTTGGCAGATTAAACTGCAATATACATCCTTTTATACTTAAAACAATTCTACTTTAACAACATTATCAGTACAACGTACTTTGTAAATTTTAAAATGTTTGTTTTTTTCTCAACACACCAGTTTCCACTATACATTGTGGTCATTTTCAATAAAATAAGTCGACTAAAGATATAAACACAAAGAGAATCGCAAATAGATAAAATTAACCAAGAAAAAATTTAATAAACCGACATATAATTTATTCAGTTGCAAAGTTTAATGTTTTATATTGACAGTAAATAATAAAAATCATATATAGGGTTTTCAAAAAGGGTGGGCCGATGTTGAAATGGAATAAAACACGCTCTATGAGAGGTATTTCCATGAATGTCCTTTCAAATAAAAAATAATTTCGTTAATACTTCACTCACAGCTTGTTTTATAACATATCCTTATTGAAAACCCTATACAATGTTACATTGACAAATATTACAAATACATTAATCAGGCGAAATATAAACTATAAATTAATTTTGTTTTGCATGTATAACTATTTTCCATATGATGCATACGTAGTTTACGGATTATTTCAAAACCAAAACTTGTAAAACTTGAGAATGAAGAATAATGCACACTGATTAGGGCGTTCCATTTAGAGTGGGGATGAAAAATGTTCTTTCAGCTCGAGAACGAGCCCAACTCTGTGAATTAAATTCTTCCAACGTCGCATAAATTGTGCAATGCCTCGCAATGAACGCGTGATATTCGTAAATTACGGCCGAAATGAGGTACACAGAAACTTTGCCATTTTTTGTTCATAAATTTAGTTTGTTCATAGTCTCTACTCGAACGACGCAACGTAAAAAAGTAGATCCTGTAGAAATAGGGCATTTTAGATTCTCTTGGATATTAACACATTTAAAGAGATGAATTTATAATTAAATGCCTTAGCCGAGTTAATATAATTAATGGTTAGGAGAAATTATAAATTCAATACTGAGGATTGAAGCGATCGGACCAGAAGAATGAACGCGGTCAGCGCGCAGTGATACACAAAAACAAAATCCTTCCCCCGAGGCTGCACAAAGCGCGGACATTGCCCCTAGCATGCAGACACACCGCAAACCACACAGGACACGTTTCACCAAATTACCACTAATAATGCACAAGATTACGATTAATTAGTATGTCTGTACAAGTATGCGGACCCTCATACGATAGACTGAGTCCGTTACTTATCCTTTCAGATATTTTTATATTTTAAAACGTAGTTTGTAAAATATGAATAGATGAAACGGTTTGCTTCCCCGAGATATACAAATTAGTTTAGATGAAACTATGCCACAAAAAATAAAATTCATTGCTTTAATACACTCGAGGGTGGTTTTCGTTGTTATCTAAGATTGTCAGGTGGCAAAATTTCGAAACTTTGGAAGCGGAAGACACGCAAATGACCGTCAAGTTGCAGCAAGGAAGACTTAGTACTTCTCGATTGGCGGAAGTCTCCCGCACAAACAAGACGTCGTTACTTCCACCCCAGAGCCGAGACGCCTCCGAATTTAGAGCTCGCCCTTATTGTAAGCGTAAGCCGGTCGTCTGTCCCAGAGTAATGGACTGGCCGCACACAAAGGTTCTAGGAATTTTCAGCAGACTCCGACTTCATTGCTTCAGGGAAATATAAAAACGGGAGCTTCGCTGACAAACTTCAGCTTGCTTTCGGGTAAATTTTTCTTTCCGACAGAGCGAAAAATCTACTCCGTCGAAACGAAAATACAACAATTAGTTTTATTTGAAAGGTGAACTGGAAGCGTCGTTTCCCTAAATCAAATTCCGAGTCAGAAAACACTCGTCGTCATGTCAATGTGAATTTTATTACGCACCAGCTCCTAAATTTAATAATGCACACATGAATGTAAAAATGTAATAATTGCCCTGGTGAAGAATGAAAATATTAAGCAAATAATTTCAGGTGATTATTTTGTATTTTCTGTATCTACCAAATCCAAAAATGAAGTCAGAAATTTTTCATCACACACCAGTTTTTTTAGTTTTTTTCCATTCAAAAACGCTGTCTTAAGCGGAATACCAATCCAATATTGCTTAAAGGTTTAATTAAAATTTTAATACTGTAATATTAATTTTATTTTACTTTATTCAAAATGTTGTGTATATATTAATATATGCCTACTTGAATTTAGGCATGAATTATGTAATGGATATTAGTTTAATGATTTATTGGGTTATTTTGTCTCCTCAGTTGACAAGTAATGAAAGCTAATAACAATTATAATTATCAAACCAGATAATGCTATTTTATTCTTGAATTGCGGCTAGTCGGAGCTGTACTCTTATTTATAGGTTCTCGTATTCCATTTTACGAGAACAGCTTTTTCAGATAAGCGGCCAAGTCGGAAATGAGATGTGAAGAACGTCGAAAGGACACGCGACCGCACGCTTTGATGTGAGTAATACGAAGACGATTGTGGGCGGAGGCCAATCTGAAGTTGACAAATTAGATTATTTCATTAAGTAAGATGGAGGAAACTTCGACAGAATAGGGAATCGAACCCCACACCATTTTACTCTACTACCTGACAATCACCAGCAACTCTAATAAGTTTCTTGTATCTCTTACGAAATACACCTCACAAATAAAGGTTGCAATCATAACTTTTACTACGGATTTTATATATAAAGTGTGAATAAATTTATTTTTGATTTTATATATATTAAATAAGATAACGGGTAGCTATGAAAGTAATACACCTTATAATTTTAAAAATTAATGCTAATTGACGCCATTGTTCTTTAGCCATTTTTCTACATTGTCCAGCCACTTCGTATATGGTCTACCTCTCCTTCTTTTACCCTCTCGCTTTAAAAAGTTAATTTTCTTCTCTGTGTTATCATCTTCATGCCTACTTATATGGCAAACTATATTTGGTTAATTGAACTTTTTTTGTAGCTGATAATTATATCTTATTCTCAAGCCCTCCATTTTCTTTTACTGCGCCATAAATTCTGATCTTGATTTTCCTCTCAAATGTCATTAGTGTATTCATTGTCCATAATTCGCTTCCTTATAGGACTACTCGTCTTATTAATGTCTTGTAAAGTTGTATCTTTGTTTTACTACTGATATATTTTGATTTCAGCTTGTTTCGTGAGTCCATGAAAGCATCTGTTCCCCATATTGAAATTTTTAATTTCCGTTGTTATTTCATTATTTTTATTTACAATTGTACCAAAGTACTTGAATTTCTCGACCACCTCAAAGGTAGATCCATTTATGTTTGCAATTAGCAAAGAATTTTGATATTTTTGGAATAAGAGTATAACGATATTCAACTGTTATCATTAAAAGGTTAATGCAAGTGAAGGCTACTACAGAGCAACAGACGCCGCAAATTATTATTGACCCCTGTAAAATCAGCTGCAATTTTTATTCTGTGGTCTGTCGATTGGTGCAGCCATTCGCCACCTGCTGGTTACAGTAATCGGTATGCAACATCAAACGGCGACTCTCCGAAAGAGATAAACAGGGAAACGAGCCAATATTACGACAGACACACAAAAGCAATTTGTACCGAGCACACTTCGCTCTGAAACGATCCTACATGTACGGAGAGTTTCCTGTGATATACGGGTTTATCGATTACCTACCGACACAAATTTTGCTTTAATCTCTGCCACACCGGGATCAAACTGAATTTCTACTATGTCCAAGTGAGAATTACGCTGATTCCATTATATTTAGATAGTCTTATGTACTGTTATTGCACATCAATATTAAGCATTCTATTCACTCTCAATCAAATTTCAATTTTGAAAATCGTTGTTGGAGTTACACTGTCAATATTTTTCTCAACGAGGGCCAACCAAAATATCTGTAATTGTGAGAAATATAAGTTTTAACAATTTCTCCCCCCAGAGTTCAATTACATCATTTAAATTCTCCACGTTTCAATCGTACATTTTTTTTGTCAGAGAAAGGAGAGAGACGTGATTTACTTACACATCACCGATTTTTATGCCCGCAGTCATAAAATTGACAGTGCTACAAATACTTTTATTTTGCTGGCCATAAATATCTTCTCTTATGCGTATTTTACATTTGTACAGTTATGCGTGTCATAAAGCAGTAAAACGTCTACTGCGTAACTTTTTTTTATCCTTGGGGTGTCTGAAATGTGGGAAGTAAATTTATGCATACTAAAGATATTTTTCTGTAAAATTCTGACATGATCTGTGGGGGAAAGATCTGTAATTCCTGTATTCACTTTCCTAATATTGACACTGGTCATAAAATAGATAATTAATTTAATGGAACGCGTAGGCTGTGAAAATTGAATTACGTCACCGACGAATACAATTTTAAAAGTATAACTAAAGGTTATCAACAAATTTTCACAATTATCTTCTACTTCGATATAAATAAATCTAGGTTTAGGTATCAGCAAGGGTACTTGAATAAAATTTAAATAACCTTATGCTTTACTGAAAATATTGTAAAAAATTAAACGTAGAACCAAGTTCAAGAAAAGTACTGTTGAAGTTATTGTCAATATTTGAAATTTATTTCCCTAATGTTATAACTAACTCCGATTCTGAAGTTCAAGAGAGGTTTCCGGGATTACTCTATTTTCATTCGTGTAATAACAGACTGCGGTGTTTATGGAATTAAGCGCGAAGCCTTTTATTTATGTTTATGTTAACTGTTGGACTTTATAAGGGAAAACGTGTAGATACGTAGAGATTTAAAGCACTCGGACTCGGGACTAGTCAGGCTATTGTTATGCTAACAAAGATATCTCACGGTGGATGCAAACGCCTCTAGGAAAGCACGCTTAAAGGATTTCTTAACACCTAATTTAAAACTTCAAAAATGAAATCATAAAACCCGGTTTGAATTTCTGTGAAAAAATTGGAATTAAGAAAGATAAGTAAATTTTAAAAAAAGAAGAAATTCTTTAACTGAATCTCAGCTTAAAGTCAATGAAACAGAATATAGAAAAACATAATGGAGATACCGTTTTCATTTCCGATCGAGACTTTTCCATTATGTTCCAAAAATTGTAACTTAATTTATGAGTATAAGAAACACTAATTATGAATAGTGTTTCATTATGTCATTGATGAAGTTGGATTTTTGTAGTTAATAGAAAATTTTAGATTTTAATCATATTAAAAGTTTGTTACGTTTAAAATTAACTTTATTTTGTACCTTTATAACGTTAGAATCATAAATACTGAATTGTAACATATAACAATTATATAAAAAATTTAAAATATGAATATAAAAGATGCATTCTTAATAATATTAATGTCTGATTGTAACCTAAATTAGTTGTGTCTAAAATAAATCAAAGTATTAATACTATTTCATTTAAAGAATTAACGATCCATACAACAGACATATAAATTAAATTTTGAAAACGTTTAGATCATAAAGTAGACGTTTCGACCATCCATTGAGGTCCTTGTCAATAAAATAAATCAACCAACGAAATATCGAAACGTCTACTTTATGTTCAAATTGTTTTGAAAGTTTATTGTATAAGTCTGTTATACGGGTCGTTAATACTTCATTTATCTTATATTCACAGGCGATAATTGTTCCTAAACTGCTTCATTTTGTCGTAATTACTTTATTGAACACAAAATGGTATAATTATTTCGTTTAAAAACTTAGTCTTTCTTTCAGTATCCTATAAGTATTTTAAGAAGACTTACTTCGTAAAATATGAGCAAGAAAGTAAATGAAAGATAATTATAATTAGATCATCAGCTTTGATTTTGAAGAATGAGAGAGAAAAATGGATGATATATATGTCAAGTTATGTTGATAAAAGATTCAAGTATATTTTAACGCGCTGAAATTTTAAAATAATAGTGTTGAACCGTTTCTAAATTATTCTGTTACTAAAGCGAATCGTAGAAAAACAGAACTACAAGAAAAGAAAACTAAACTTAATAGAGTCCCTTCAGTGTTGCTACTGATAAAATTAAAGACAAAAATAATAGAAGATACATTAAAGTACAAATATATTAATAATCATGAAAATTGTAGATAATTATCATTACATACCAGAATTAAAGTGCTTATAGTACGTAATATTTTAATTAAGAAGTTTTTAGTTTGATTTAATTTTGAGATAAAGAAATTCAGAAATTAGGAGTCATTTTTCTAGTTAGAAGTGAGAGGTTTACTAAAACAAAATGAATGATTGAAAGTAAAGTTAAAATATTGTGGATGTGCTAAGAAGCTTATTCCGGCTAATAATAATGTAAGTAATTTCACAAAATAATTTCAAATTTGCAGAACATGCTTAAACGATTCCCGACTTTTAATGAATTTCTCTTGATCGGCCATGTGTACTAGTAAACAATTTTAGATCTTGTAATGGAGTTTTCATTATAGAAAGAAATTAAAAAAAGTTTTCAAATTATTGACAGAGCGACCGTATAAAATTATGGGCCACAGTATTGTTTACAGCCGTCGGTTCTCAGAAGCTGTCAAAAGAGACTAATTTATTTAAGGAAGATATTATGTCTCAATATTTACGGAGAGTATATACACGCCAGGTTATACACAACAAATATTAAATTCCTTAAAGACAAACTACAGTCATATTGTCTACCTGACAGTTTCATTGATCGTTTATATCATCTTACCTGAAAAACAGTAGCAACGACTTACTTTCAAAAGTTTATTAGGTTTTCTAAGGCTGCTGTGATTTATGGTATTTATGAACGGCATTGCTACGCACTGCAGATCAACTATATATCGTTCTTTGTGACGACAAACTTAAAACATATGTAGCTTAGACGGTCCCGCAACACAAGACCTGGCTAATTACCAATCAGCAGGAAGAAACCAAAACATATCTCTGAGGAGCTTCTGATAATTCATTACGCAACATATTTAAGACTAGGCAAGAGCAGTTTTAGTTTATTTCTGCTATTTAACGTGAGTTTTGAGTTGGGGAAAGTCAGTGCTACGAAACAATCTTCATTACATAGATCTATAATTTTGCCGGAAATAGCACCTTGTAACTCAAAAATAATTTTACTGTTTTGTACATGACTAATAATAGAGAATCTTTATAGTAGAATATTATTTTAATAGTTACCACATGAATCTTTGGAAATAAATAATACAAAAACCTAATCGTCAGATGATAATTTTTAATCTAAACTTTTAATATATAACAATATACGACGTAGCGTTTCTTATAATGGGAATATCATCAGGTGTAATTTAACTTCTAAAAAATAGAAATGAAATTTTCAGTATATATACATATAAATAATAAGCTAAAAACGAAGAATTATTACGGACTGAGGATATTAAGAAGGATGAAAATTTAGAGCTGCTCGTCATACAAGCAAAGTAGCCGAAATGACAGTTACAAAAAAACATTATATCGATATGTTAAAAATTACAATGGGAACAATTTTTATTACAATGGATAAACCGGACAGTTTATAATAATAATAGAATCATAAATTTTTTAAAAATTATTTGTGTCTTTTTAATGGCACAATTATTAGATCTGAAGTAAGCATGTCACTCGTCAGTCTCTGCAAAAAAAATTGTTACCATTTAACATCCAATTTTATGATTGTTGAAATATTTATAACCAGACAAGACTGAATATTTTTTTACAGTAAATTTTAATTTTTTATGTGTTTGTTAATAATGCAACTCCTGGTCAACTCATTGGTCAAGCCAAACACTCCTTAAGAACCCGTCTAATACTTCAGACTGAATGAACGAATAAATTACTATGAGTCTACTTCTATAAGGTCCACATAGTTTTTAAGAAGAGCTTGATTTATAATTTTCTAAGTTTTAAAGAAACTGTAATTGCAAAGATGTAAAAGTAATTCAAACACGTGCTCGGTAATTCAACGAGTTAGAGATGCAAATAAACGAAAGTCTCGCTCGCTAGAATAGACAGAGACGTCATTCCGTTCCAATCGGGTGAAACGACATGTCTTGGCGTAAAATCGCAAAGTACCTGCCTGACCTACTTCCAAAGACGAAATGAAATACACTCATGATTTGATTGGAAGGTGCCGTTACAGACGGGACAGTTCCGGCTTAATTGCGCAGAAATTGTTTCGTAATCGTAACAGACGAGGGAGACAAAGGGCGCTGAAATTACAATACTTTAATTTACTTAAATAATGTGATACCCATTAATCTGCAGTAAAAACAGTATTATATTAACAGAACCTAACAGAAAAATGATAAAGATAGCAATTAAATGCAGGTATCCATGTTGTGATTCTTTTTGATTGTCCTGTTTATCTTTGATGTATTCATCAGACAAATTGGCCTTAAATATAATTTGATAAAATAAAAGAATAGAACATATTATTAGAACAAGCACGACGTGTGGTTCGTTTTTTGAAACCTCTTCAGGTACAATTTATAAATTTTTATATGACTGAATATCTAAAAATTTAAAGAAATATAGATTTTACAAAAATTATATTAATATACAATTATGTCAAGCTTTATTTAACATTACATTATTTAAAATTACACAATTAACGCCTGTAAAAACTTAAGTAAGAAAAAAAAATTAACCCGTAAAGAACAATTAAAAATTCTTGAACAATATATAAATATTGTAGTGAGCTGAAGAGGTTTCGATGAGCAGTTTTGATCTTTATCAATACTAGGGGCAGGCTGTTGCAATGAGGGACTTAAAACATTATTTTATTGAGAAGTCCACGTAGATGACTTATTTTATGTTAGTAATTCTGACAAATTAATCGTTGTATTTAGTAATTGTTTTTTAAATAATAAATTTGCTTATGAATAAAAAAGATTGTCGTCTAAATTTTTTAGAAAAATTTAACTTAATACAGAAACGTATTTTAACTTTTAATTGATTTGGTAAATACACTTAGTTGGCAGAGTGTTGAGTTTCATATCTAATCATCCAATCAATCAAAAGGAAGTGTATCATTTTTAATTTTGTTAACAACGATTTGTAATTGTCTAATACATTATATCATACGGAAAACCTTAATTATGTATTCAAAATTTTAACTGCTAGTTATTGTTATATTAATTTACTGTCAAATTCAAAAATATTAGAATTAGTAACATTTAAAATAACAGAAATATATTGTCTGTTAAAGAAAATACTAACAATTTCATTGTGCTTATCTAAAAATTTTTTAGAATGTTATTTAAAAATTTTGGTATCTCTGTATTTTTAAAGTTTGTTAATTATGTTTTTAAAAGAGACATGTAGATGTTCTTAGTATTTTTTTCTCATATTATAAATTTCAGATTTAGTTATAATAATGGTTTATTTTCTTATATTGGCGAACTAGACGGGTCTTTCTTAACACAAAGCTAATATAAAATTTACATCTTACAAACATTCCACTATTGATAAAAGTTTTTTATGTTTATGATTATAGATAAGGAAGTGAATTTAAAAAGATAATCTCAGAAACGCTCTATATTAAGTCCAACAAATATTCTTTAAATGTAGCCACGCACCATTTAAATGCTATTAATTAGGATTTACTAAATAACCTTTGTTGGTTCGTGTTTATATTCTTTGCAGTGATACTATCTTTGGACATATTATTTTATTCCGCCTCTAGTCTTGAGACAAATCACAACTGTCGATAATTCTTTCTTTTGTTATTTTTCTAATTAGCGGAGTGGTTAATTTCGTGTTTTACTTACTTAGAATTTATGTAATGAAATTTAGAACAGGTAGAGGCCGAGGAAGGTTTGTTGTTAAGTTGATGTTCTCTATTTATAACAAAGAAAGCGTGGATTTAGACGCTAATACATTAAGATAACAAAATAGATTTTAATTCAGAAAACATGCGGGAATGGATTCTGTTTACGACCCCGACTACATACAATAGATTAAAAAACCTTAAGTAAAGACAAAATGTGGGTAATTTCAGAAATGTTAAGGACCTCTTACACGAGATGACTGTAATAATTAAAATAACAACATTGGGCAACGATTTGTATTGAAATTCCTTCTCGGGCAAACTTTGTAATGAGTGTCTTTTCTGCTAAGCTCGGAAATCCCGCTGTAAATATAAATTGTGAGTTTACAACGTTCTTTTATGGAGAATCGATGCAACTTCAGAATCGTCATAAAACTTGGAGGCAGCGTCCATAAATTGTGTTTTCCAGGATTTATTTAAATGCACGTGGCAAAAGTACAATGAAACCGACAAGCCGTACGAGTTTGGCCAGTGTAAATAGCAAATCTTCTCCACTGCGTCCGCTTACAAATATCCGTATAAAATTGGGTACCCTTTAACACCGTTTTCCAAAATTTCTTGACATAAACTCTTCCACATCGACGGTTTGAGAAACTTTTATTTCTCTTGTGAAAATCGTGTTTGTTATTTAAGCAGTAAGAATTTTATTTAATGAAAAAAACGATAAATTATTGTTACCAAGATGACAATGTTACATTTTCATGAATAAATATTAATATGGAAAGGCGTTTTACCGATAAAATCAGGATTCCTAGCACAATTTATGGGAACAATAAATCATGCTTACAGTCCTATTAACCGTCTTTCTCTCGACCTGCATGGGATTATATACGTTGTAATTAGCCTAATGCAGAATTTATTAACTGAAGGAAAATAAGTTCAACGTATTGCCTCTGAAAGCGACCAGGGATGTTTTTAATTTTTATCTTTTGTCTGTCTTTGACGCCTTAAGTCGGGCTTCTTCACTCACGACCCTCCGGGCGATCGACAACGGCTTCTCCATTTCCATTTACAAGGTATACGTCCTTAGAAATTATTCCAAGGCAGGCGTAAGATGCAGTTAATTCTGATAAACGCTTTCCCTTTTCCTTTTCACTCTCGTTTTAATCGAACGCTAATCGGAGAGTTTGGCGGTTACAAGCACGAGAGACCAGCCTTTATGTCACATAAAGAAGAGTTAAGGGATCATTAAGGCACAATTAAGTCCTGCCGTGGTGGTAATGACATGGTTAGTTAACCTGGGGAAGGTCTGCCGTAAACGCATCGTATGGAAAGTGTAACGACCTTTGAAAACGTTACAGTAATAGCGTTTGCTCGAGGGAAGAAAAAACAAACACGTTTTTGCCATCAAAACACATTAGTTTCAACTTTTAACCTAGAAATTAAATACTTGAAATTAACACTTACAATTAAGTTCTATTTGTCCCCACATAAATGTTTGTGGCATCAAAGGTTTTAGAGCGGAAATAAAAAATAATTTATGCCCTAGTTTTGATTAATATATCGAATAATTGAAAAAAAAACATTATATTGATTAATCAACAGGCATATATAACTTCAATCTTTGTGTACAAATTATTATATTTTAATGGAGCGAAATGTTACCAATACCGGCAACGCGTCATTTCCGTATCACGTACAACCTCATGTACTCATATAACATACAAAAAATAAACCACTAGGGTTCCGATATCTAAAAACAAGTAGATAAATGAATCAAAAACCCGAAAGATGTTTTGTTTTAATATTTATGTATGATGATTTCAGTTGTTGCATCTCAGATATTCTGGAAGAAATTCTCCATTAACATCCAAGGAAAATGTTCAATTTAAAATCCTTATACCTAATTTTAACTAAAAATATTTCGAAATAATGTGTTATTCAATAACTAATTCCGTATTCTAAGTACTAGCGTATAACAGCAGACACTTTACATCTAGTTGGTTCTAATGTAGCAACACATTTTCCTTCATATATATTTCACGGTCTTTAGGGTGCTGCCGTTTTAACGAAATTTTCGGGCTTATACTCACGGCCCCCTGAAGTGATTTGAATGATTTATTACGTAAGAGTTTGATACTAAAAACGTAATTCTCAGACGTTATACTAAACACGGCGTTTAAAGAAACAAAACTTTGTGGATTATTTATTATGATGCGGATGGATTGGACGATTTTCGTAGTACTATAGTATAGAGGGAAATACTTGACGAATGAGTCCTTCATTGTGGAAGAGTAAATACAATTTCGGTAATAACCATCAATCGACGCAGTCGATGACGCACAATTTCATATTCGGACCTCTACTTTATAAGATGATATATGCATATATTTTTGTTTATTACCACATCAACCGACGTGGTCATTAGTGACCACATTAACTTAACAATTACTCCTATATTTATAATAATATTAAGAATACATACAATATAATAATTTATAATAATAATAATGAGGGGGCAAAACAAACTAGTAGAGATACATTACATATTATCGCATAGGTTCAAGTGTTTTAAATAATTTATGATGATAAATTTATAATCGAATAAATTTAAAAAAATTTAACACACGAAGAATTTTGACTTTTTTTACCCGAAGAAGTCTTAAAACAGTGTGTGAAACTTCGTAATGTATTGGTGCAGTTTTCCTAGGTTAACTGGTATTTATTTGTAAATAATCAAATCGCATTAAAATTAAAAGTACAATATAATTTTAAATATGGGCTAAATTATTGGAGGGAATTTCGGAAAAAAGGTGTAACTTTGACAATTTCTATGTGAGTACAGTTAAGAAAAAGTGGTGTATAAAATAATGTATGGGAACAGTCGAATAGTCTTAAGTAAAACGTTTTCTTATCTAAGTACAATTAACGTCCGTAAATAACGTAAATGATATAATAATTAACGACCCGTATATCAGATAACTAAACAAATTTAAACATAATTAACACGTCTATTTAGTTTAAGTTACAAATTCTTGTTCAAAAATGTTTAGTTGTCTGTTTTATGATATATAATGACAAATATCTTTAAGGAACACTAAGGAAACCTTAGGAGAAACAAGTAGTTTAATTGTAGGATAGTGCTGAGGTAGAAAGTACTTCATCAAGCGTAACCGCCAGGGATTTGTACCAGGCTCTGTGGTCAGGAGAGATTTAAATCGTCCGAAATCCTGGGATACGAGCCGTGGAAACAGGAGGGAAAAAGTAAACCCTGTGTTTAGGAGTGTCGAGAATTAAAATTAATTCAGGAATTAAGAGTACTTTTGTTTTTACGCAATATAATATTCATATTAATTTTTATAAGAATTATTAAGTGCTTAATTTAACTTAATTGTTGTTTGGACAAATGCTTTTATAGAGGGCACACACAATTTTAAATTCAAGATTTAAAAACAATTACCTTTAATATAGGGTATTTTTGAACGCACAGAAAACAAAAAATATTATTTAGCATAAATTTTCAAGAATAAGGAAGTGTTTGAGATCACTAAATTTTAATCAAAAAAATCTTACAGCAGAAAAATATATAAGATAATCGTACACAATCATGTATTCCTTCGATAGGAATGGTTTTTCAGTCAGACAGAAGCAGTAAATAAAATATGAGGGAACCTAATATTGTTTAATATATAGGATAGATTAATCCTGGCTGAAACTAAGCCAATGCTAACCAAAACCAAAGTAGAAACATATTTGAATTCGTTAAAATAAATTTCGGTACTAAAATGGAAACGGTTTAACAAGTACAATAATTTATGTATTTTTTTATTAAAAAGACGTTTATATACCGAGTGTTCTCCATTTACTTAAACAAACATCCAAGGTTGTGAGTTATAAAACTGTCGAATGAATATTTTATTTATTAAAATTTATCTTTTTAAATAGAATTAAGAAGTAATTCAGGACCGCACTTCTTCATCAACTATTGAACTATTTAATTTTTGACGTTTATATTTTTTAATGCACTGGCATCCATTTATATAAATTTACACATTTTCTTTGTGTTGCCAGACACGTTGCGGTTTACTATTTTGTGATAAAACTACAAGTTTATGGGTACGAAATCTGCAAGACCTCGCAACTTAACGAGCTCAAGTATATAGCGTGTTTGATATCAAACATCTTTTTTTGACCACCCCAACGCCGTTATGACAAGTAATTATAATATTTTAGTTCCGTTGCCGTCGTTATTCATAAAACTCAAAAAGATTAAGTATAACATGAAACGTAACCATTTTATGACGCCAACCATACGAAATTGATAACGGGGTACGTTAAAATTTTACTAACGTCTACTTCAGAAGTTGCAAATAATTATTAGCAGGACACACGCAATATTTAATATATATATATACATGTGTGTGTGTGGTTTAGTTGATACAGATCAACGAGCATCTGCAATAATTTTTAAGCATTTAAAATTATAATGATATATTGGAGGGTTCTGAATTTTATCACTAGTACTTGAATAAGGACCTACGATATTTTAACCTTTCGGAATTTTTTTCACTTTTTCATTTAAAGTAATATTTTTGTTATTTTGACAAGAGGGAATATTACAATTTAATATTACCAAAAATAGTACATTCGTTGGCCCCAGTTTTTGACCCTATTCTCGTCTTACATTTAGATGAATGCAGAAAAAATCCTCAAGTATATTTCAGTTGATAATTATTTGGATATTGATTGGCATGGTTGGAAAATTCAAATCCTCGGTATTCTTAAATTTACTTTGTAATGTTTCTTCCTTACAGATATTCTGCTTACAAGAACGAACGTTTTATTATTATTAAATTATTATAATAATCAACGAAACTTTCTAAGGTCCTTCTTCCTCCCCCAAATAATCTCTATAATTCTCATTCGTTTCCGAGTGGAAAACGAGGAAAAAAATATAAATTATAATGTTTGAAACATTTTCTATATAATGATCAATTTAAAGCTACCCCTCTAAAGGATTTTATAGCATTGTTAAAGCAGAAACATATTTACAGACTTTCAAAGAACTTAACTTACAATGGTTGTCAATAAATAAATCTGCAGGGAAACGAAAAATATTCCTACAGATTAGAGACAAAAACTATTTAAATATTATTAATGGAGGAAAATAATTTTTCACTTCGGCACACAATTATACTTCCATCTAAAAATTTTGTTAGTTGATACGTGTTTCGATAAGACAAGAAGTATGGGGCAAAATATAAAATAGGCGGCAGGGAGGGAAAGTCGTGGCTGAACAGAATAGCTTGTTTTTTATATATATATATATATACCGGGCTCAGGTTAGTAAATAGGGATGGAACATTGTAACTGGTCAAGGAAGAAGTTTTGGCAGTCTACTTGACCAAGTTATATATTAAGACTCGGTGAAAAACCTTAAACTGAGCCTAGCGTGCGGGACGGAACGGGATACTACTGTATAAGGCATAATACTAACTGTTCCTCAAGAAAAAAAGAAACGGGATAAAAGGAAAAATGGTAGTAAAGGCTACGAATTTGCTAAAAAATCTCTTTCCAAAAGGAAAAATTGATAAAGCGATCAACCATAAGCAAAATAAAACAAAAGATGTTAAGAGTTTTTTAAAATTAATTTGTTTTGTATTAATTGTAATTAAAAAACATCACATCCCGTTCTGCCCAGGAAGTAGGGGGGAGGGCAGGCAAAACGGAAGTTTCTTTTTAAAAATTCATAAAAAAATCTAAATTGGTTGTTTTAAGTTATATTGATATTAGATTACGTAAATAATAGAATAAACTAATGTTTAATACTTTCATGAAGTGATTTTTATTTTTAGATAAATTTATAAAATTATTAAACAAAAAAATGTCACGTTCCGCCCCGACTTTCCCTATATATGATAAAGTTGGAATGGAGAAAATTTAAAGAACTGATAAAGTATTACCATCTTCTAGTCATTTTTGTAGCCTTCAACTGGAAGTCCAATATGTCATCCTTTCAGTTCACAATGTAGACAGTTTACATTCACGGGGCTTCCTGAAAGCTTCCCGACCTGTGATATCTGTAAAGAAAAAATTAAATTTCTAAAAAAGAATATTGAAATATATGTAAATACAGTTTCCTGAACTAAAATTACGATTTGTTAATTGGTGCTTATAAAAAACGCCGAGTTAATAACTGATAGTTACGACGTAGCTTGGTACACATGTTAACACACATTTATTAATAATATTTGTTTAGAAAAATTAATTCACGACCGAAATTTTATCAGCGAAGGTTTAGAATGCAGTTTATTTCTGATAGCGACAACATGATTTAATTATAAATTGTCTGTGACATTTTTTTAACAATTATACCACCAACAGAAACACTCGGTGAACACAGAATGCAATTAAATGAGTGTAACCCTGTTATACAATTCCATTTTAAAATCTATAATAATCATTTCGGTAATTGTTACATTTATTTCCGGTAAGAACATACAGAACAGTATGTGCTTTAATAATTCTCACTTTATATTTTTATAAGTTAACTTAATTATTTTCATATAATATAGATGAAGCCATTTAAGTTACTATCATATCTTTTGTAAAATAAGTTATAATAATAACTTATAATCTTGCTCATCAGGAAGTAAATTTTATTAAATGATGCTACATGGATTATTTATTTATATATAAATATTTTCGTTTAGAAATTCCTGTAATATGTCTTTCAAAATTAGGATTTGTTGCATGGCTCTTGTATATTTTTATTCTTGTGTAATAATACAGGTTTAAGATCGGCAACCCTGCGGTACACGAATGAAGCTGATATATTATTTATTCAGTAAACAAAATTTGATGTGACTGATTTTTAATTTTGACAATTTTGTATTGGTTTTAATCAGACTTAATAATTGCAAACCTTCATTATATGCTTAACTGTTAATTACGCTAAAAAATTTAAAGGCGCTTTCGGTCAAAATTATGCCATAAGAATGTATTGTTGTTGTAGTACTCAGTCTGATACAACAATCATCTGTATATGTGAGAAATATTCACAACTATAAAATATTACATTTTTTTGTCAACAATAAAATTTCATTTCAATAAATTTAATTCGATAAGTTTTAATTTTGGCATAAGAATATAAAAGTTTTTAATTGTAAGTGTTTTTATTTTATGAAAAATTCTTTATGGAGAAGATTATGCCTAATTTTTTAAATTCTTGAGACTGATTAGAAACCCACTTGGGATCGAATACATAAGCTGGTATAATACTCGATGTTCGGTATTGATTGAAAGAGTCAGTTGTGAAGAAGTGTGACCAAATTTGTGTTGAAAGTCTCGGATAGGAAAAATGAGTATGAATATAGTCGACCCTATCGCTTATTTAACTGCTTTTACAGGCGCGATCCTGACGCGAGAGGAAATAGTACTATAATATTCAGAACAACTAAATGTATATTAACGTTTATGGTTAAACATGTGGATGGTGATTTTGGTAGATTAGGGCAAAGTGCTGGGAAGGAATGGAACTTCTTTTCCTAATAGAAGACGACCGAGACAAAGTTTTGGGAATGACTACGTTTAAGGTTTGCGTGGTTTACAATGTTGGTAGGGCGGGACAAACTGGTCGTAATTTCAATGGGCGGTAGTTCCTAATAGATCCGGTCACGAAAGCAGAAGCACTGCAGCACCACGTCTGGCGTAATGGCCGTGACTTACGACACTGTTTACATAGAACCGACATGTTCAGGGCACGATCACACCACGGGCGTTCACGACCAAATACCAACTCACCGTTAGAAATCGTCCATCGAAACTCCTACCCTTAATCCCAATTTATGCCTGTACTGTACTGCTACGTTTATGGTAGAAACTATATTTTATGGTTTTTGGTGAAGTTATCACTGGTTTGTGCTCAGAAAGCATTGAAGAAATGATTGGTGCTATATTTTGTTATTTGCGTTGAAACCATCGCGCGTGAAAAGTCCACGAATAAGTCAGGATACAATGTGGGGTGAGGAGAATAATAGGTTATTAGCTATTAGAAAACATGCATTATTATTAAATTATTTTCAGCCGTTGCGCTTGCCATAGGAAGACCTTAGAACAACGTACTGCAGAAAATGTAAACAGAGAAAAATGTTAAAACTAACTTAGAATAGTTTTAAATTATATTATACAACATATTTGAAAGAATCGTTCGCAGAAGAAGTGAGAATTACATTTTTTATTTCATTATTAGCAGGGAATAGCGTCATTCTTATCACGTTAGTCTATATTAGCCAAAGATTACTGAAGTTATTTTTGATAATAATACTGCAACTTTCAACAAAATTTTTTGGTATAATTAAATAATAGTTGACGTCAATTTTACCCCATATCACACCAATTATTTTAAGTATTCCTTTCTTGCGTGTTTCATATTAAGTATTGTGGTTTACTTGTTTTCTTTCAAAATATTTTTGGAGGATTTGAGTTAGAGTCATTTTAGATGTGTCAATGAGATACAAGTCTGTGTTTGGATGAACAAGGGATCGAAATGTAATGGATGTGAAAATTTTGTATTTGATTTGAATTACACGAGCAAAAGCGAAAAATGTCAATAACACTAATTCCCAAACCAAGTATTGTGAACATTCCTAACGCAAAACGGATCAGCAATCCTACGTGTTGAGAGGCCATCGACGATTGAGTCGTGAGAACTTGGGCGCTGTTTCTGCCCACTCAAAAATCGCGAATTCCTGCAGTCACTGTTGCGTTTCCGAGCAATACTTCCGGGAAAGAAACAAAAAATAAAAGCGGCCGACCCTTCGCTGCATGGTTCGTTAAGTTGGCTGCCTGCCTAGTATTGGACCGACATTTTACATTGTTCTCGTCCCCACGAGCGTTTCGATTTGAGGAATTATGCATTCAGTTTTTCCCCACTTGGCTGTAAAATTTAACAGAGCAATGAAAGAGTTTAATTTCACATCTATTCCCTAAATCCTGGTCATAAATTCTGATTTTCCTCCTTTGAAGCTTCAATTTTGAAAAAACAGGAATCCCAGTTTCATTATTTCAATAAAAAATTCCTATTTAATTTTAACTCGTCTCTTAATTTAAGATAAATTTATGTGTACGAATTGACCATTTTATATGCAACCGGACTACGAGTCATTTACTTGTGGATATGACTAAATACTTTAACATATTTTAATATCACAAACAATTTATAATTAAACTAATTTGTCACTATCAGAAAGAAATTAGATTCTCAACCTTCCCTTGTTAAATTTCGGCCGTAAATTAATTTCTCTAAAAAATATAATAAATGAAGACGTGTCAACATGCGTACCAAGCTTCGTTGTTAATTTTCAGTTACCTCCGTAATTATTCATAAGCAACAATTAAAAAATTGTAATTTTAGTTCAGTTGTTCATTTAGGAGCAGTTATTTATAATTACTGTATTTTAACTGCACAATTCGTAATTACGTTACAGTAGAAATATATGAATTGTTTTATAATAACCGTCATTAAGTAGGTAATACAAATAGAATATTTTGACTTTATTGTTAGTATTGTAAATCTTAAAAATGCCTTTATTTTCCAGCATTTTCTTATAATTATTGTATTAAAATAAAATACGTTTATAGTTGTTCCGGTGTTGTGAATGCTATTTTGTTTCATTTAACTTTTGTATAAAACGACACCTGCGATAATAGATAGAGATGTGAGATCTTTGATTCTCTGCTAAATGTAGATGATAATCTCTGGTTGTTATAATCAACAAACAGCAGTTTTTTGTAATGTGAATGAAGATTGGTTGAGGTATAAACGAAATGTTATTCCTTTTTATGCAACGGTGGGAGGTTTCCTAGTTTCGAGAAACTGAATTTTATTAAAGCTCTACTGCATAACTTAGTTGTTTTTCTTGTCTACGTTGAAAGTTTTTGTGACTGACCGACAAAATGCATTAATTACAACAAAGCTTTTTGGGGGAATGAGAGCAAAGTTTCTTTCAACATCGAACACAGTCTAAGTCCAATTTCAAAATTTCTAACAAATATGCTCATAGTATTTTGATATATTTTTTAAAAATAAATTAATGTTTGGCGTCATTTTGGATCATTTGAATTCCGAACTTGAAATACCGCATATTTCGGTTGTGTCGAAGATGTTTCCTGAACAACTGGTAAAGAATCTCGTACAAAAATGTTTAGTTTTGGACGAATGAGTCATATGGAACTTTTATAATTTCATCTATAACCTCCACGGGAAAAACCAGGAGCCAAATTTATTTTTCATCCCTTCAGGCCGAAGTGCCGAGGAACCGAAACTTTTAATTTTCCGACAGTTGAAATTTTTTTATAATAAAGCAAAAGAAAATCTATTGTTAGATGAAAATTGCCCCTGGAGAACCGGCATAGTACAAGTAGGGATAAGAAAGATTTATTTGAATTAGCGCTTCTATAAATTTCAATTTTTATGACGTACCCATCTGACTTAATTCAATGTCCCGATAAGTTCCCAGAGAAGAAATCCGCCCAGAACTTAATTGTTTCGTTATGTTCTCTAACCTAGTAACCTTAAGACAAGTTGTTCCTTTGCAGGCAACTAGATATCCGGACTATCTCCTTTATGTCTCACTTTGCTGCTCCGTATACAGCCCTGGCAATATCAGAAAATTGGAGAATAGTCTTATGAGCAGTAAAATAGCAACCATGATACAACTAAATGAGGAGGAGTATAATGCGAGCAAATTAAAGAGATACCTGAGGGGGAAAAACGTATCTTTATCAGGGTCGTTTGAAGTAACTGCGGTTCCCTTGCGCTTTCTCTATCCTGTGAAACATTTCCCAGCCGTTCCAGGAAAGGAGGACACAAGGTGTCTGGATCTTCTTCTTCCACAAACAGCGCTTTTACGTACATTTTTAATTTGTCGCGGTATACAATAAATGATTCTCGATTTATTATCCAGGCCAGTTATTTATTAAAACAAAACATTTCAGCGAAATGCATATCCACCAACATTTAGTTGCATTTCTTAAGAGAAATATTGAAATTGGAAATAAAATATTGGCTTCAGTTGCGGTCATGAACATGTTTTAGCTTTATGAATGGTTATGAAGATGTATTCATGTCCACAATTACACCGTCATTGAAGGATTTCGCAGGTCACATCGTACGAATTACTCCCATACTGTAAATATTATTTTGAAATAATACTTCCAATCGGCCGAATTTAAAAAATAGAATTATCCGCAAGCGACCTCACTTGTATTATTAATATGGAGCCTCATTCATCTGCACTGCAACTTATAAAAATTTTTGTTTGTAATTCTTTACACAAAATTAAACGCGTTGACAAATTGATACAAAATTTGGTACAAATATTCTAATGGACCTGAGAAAAATCCCGTACGACCGTTGGACCAACGTAAAAGGAATTATAGTTTAAAAAATTATACCTACGTTTCAGCTACGGTTGTAGTCATTGGAATTTTCATGGTATATAAGGAAATGTTTCTGCCAAACAATATCAATAATTTCCGTAGTGGTTTTAAGTGCACAATGTCCCCGGTTCGATCCCGGTATTATTTTAGAATTCCTAAGAGAACCGCTTAAATTTTTAAATCCATTAATATACCGGGAATAATTTTCACCCCGATAAAGTACAAGAAATTTTTAGACCGTCTTAAGGTAGACTGCATTTTTAATGTTCCGATTAATTTGAAGCTACCTGTCGATTGGCCCAGGTCGGGGTGTACCCATTAAGGGAAAAAAGAAGGGATTGAGTCCAGTTAAATCAGACCTTAACCACGTGTCTAATTGATTAATTTCCCGGGCTAATATAAATAAACACCCCAGCAACGCCAGGCACCCAGGTAAACTACAACATAAAGTTAAGGAATAGGTATCGAAGTTGCCAGTAAAAAGACACAATTAGTTAATAAAATAAATACACAACATTTCTGCTAAACGTTAAATAAATCTATTAATTGCATGTGGGGTAGATATAATTATAAAATTGTAATTCAATTTAAATTAGAATGTAACATTGAACAGAAACATGTTTAGCTTCATTATCCTTGAAAATTAAAATATCACTATTAACGTGAATATTTTAAAATTTAGCATTTCTTCATTATTTAAACGTCACCACTTCGCTTCATTCAGGTAATATAACAATTTTATAAAATTTGCATTTTAATGAATGAAATACTTCCATTCACTCTTAAACGACTCACTATATGTTATAATAAATACCTAAACTGTCTACTTATAATTCCTACCCCTTCTTCTTGTCTATTCTGTCTGACCCGGCTTTAAGTTTCTTATTATTATTCTGTAGAGTAGTTAGTATTTTTTCATTCTCTTCAATAACGAGTTTTTTTCCTAACGCCATAAGTTGCCATATTTGTTTAATTTTAACAAATATAATTCAGTGTGTTTCCAAGACAGATTACATGAAAACAGTTTAAATGAAAGTAGTAGAACTACAAAATGGACCCATTCCCGCCATAGTTAGTGCACTGTAAAAAATTATAAGTACAATTTAAAACCGGAATTTCCAGATAAACTTCTACCAATAGGGTTAAACAGTCTCTGATCCATATTTTCTGCAGTTTCACGGCCACTCCACCCCTTTATAATTTCTCTGAACCTTGCTCCAGTTAGTGAGAATAGGTCAAAAAATTGCTTCAGGTAATCTATTCCAGTCTGATATAGCTTCTTTAACCAAAGAAAACTTACCCTGGTCTGTTTTTGGTTTCACGATTTGATTTTTAATTGATGATCCTCCCTACCCAGGTAGTTCGGGTCTTCTATTATTTAAAAATAATATAGTCTTAAAATGGGAGCCGATTTGACCCTAAAACTCTTCCTGGAGCCATAAAATCAAATTCTTGCAGTGTTTTCACATATTAGAGTCCATAGAGGGGAACTCAGAGGATGTGGCAACGCTTGTCTATTTCTCTGCCCTCATTCGCTGAACGCCAGAACGGCTATAGTGTTATAGTCTGCTGTACACATCACATGGAGTCCATTTTATGTGTTAAGAGTTTCACATGTATCAAAACGTACGTAACATATCTGAAAAACCGATGCAGTATCTGACGTTAATAAATATTCTGCCAATAAGTGCATACAGCGTCAATTTAAAATATACATTATACTAAGTCCAGAGAATTATAACTCTGAAATGCTTCACATGAAAAGCAACATAAATACAATACGATTTGCTTTGTTTTATTAAATTTTTATGTACTTTGGGTATTTATTTTTTTCTTTGACAGTACTTTTATATATTTGTAATGAAGAAGGCCGAAACATGTAGTTGTATTATTTTTTTGGTTTTGTTTTACTAATTGCCTGTTTCTGGCCTCATTTAAACATTAATTATATCCATCACACTGGTCTTTCAAACAGGAATATGTTTTAAACTTGGCGGAAATTCGGCCAATAACAACACATGAAGTAAATTCTGACCATTGCATGTTCTTGTAGGGTCTGTTCACTGCATACCTTCATAACTTCGCAACCCTAAATATGGATAAAAATTAATTTTTTCGAACTGAATTTTTTCGATTTCGCGATAATTATTCTCTCCAATATCGTATTAGTTTTCTATCACAATTGTTTTAAGACGAGAATTTATTTTAACTTTTCATTCAATGCAGTAAGGAAGAAAGTGAAACTACGAAATCGCCAATAAAGTTTATTTGACTCAGAGTAGAATATTCCCCACCCTCACTAGACGTTAACTCAAATCAGGTATTTACGCTAAGCAACGTCCGTAATAAAGATACATGGCTCCTAAAAGAGAAATTAAGAAGTCCACGATACAAATTTGTCCCCGCGTCAGCTGTTTTCTGCGAGGGTTGTTTACTTAACGCTTTGAGACAAGAAGAAACTCCAGAGACTTTATTTAATAATGTAGCATCAGGGACTGGCAAGACACTTGGCTTTCGTCGACGAGTTCAGTTCTTTCCCTTACAATGAGTTCTGTTTTCTTAAAAGTATTCTCATGCATAGAATATTTACAAAATCTTCTTATCACAGAAAAATATACTTGAATTATAGTAAATAAATAATTATGGTTGATATACATATTACACGGTTCTGAATTACGTTTTCAATCAATGCAGATTGAATTTTCTTGAGAAAAAATTGTTTCCTGATTGAACAAAAACATGTTTCCAAAAACGTTGTGTATATAATGATTAAGTAATTTTCTGTTTTTATTGACTAATTCATTATTAGTTTACAGTAATTTCTATTAGCTGATTTTATTTAAAAATGTATCGCTGAAATGATCTATAACGGTATTCAGTTGCATCCATATAAATAAACATATGTATATATTTGTTTGTTGAGCATTTCATCCGATTGCGATGAAATTGCCGGTGCTAATCCCAGAGAATATTGCTGCTAATTTTTCTAAGATTTAGGTTTCTTCCTTCCCCCACCTCGGTTCCCCGTTTCAGAACTCTTTGACTAAGTTGCGAAAAGTACAAAAAGATGTAGTGGGAGTCCCCACAAAGGTTTACCAATTATTTCAAGTCGTTTGCGATAGTGGGCTACCGAGTTGTTTAAACAAATCTTTCTGCCATATAATTATGGAAAATTTACACTTTATATCCATAATTTAACATATTAATCACCCCCCCTCCCCGTAAGGCACCGGTAATTCACTTTGACTTCCTAGTTGTATCGGTTCTTACGAAATCGGGAGCATTTCTACTGTGCGTATTTTGGGTTCACTTAATGTACCTCTCTGATCTTTTTTTGTATCGCTTGTATTTTGGACTCTGTCAGGGTCCCTGGAGATTTTTTAAATTTTTTAAAGTACTGGAAATACTTTCAATCTCTTAATACACAAAAAATTTCAAAGGACTGCTTAAGCTAATTTATTGCTACAGGAAAATTATTGATTGGGTTAAGGTACCACTAGTCATCATACTAGTTAATCTGAAGCTAACCCCAAATCGACTTAGGAATGGGATAATGCTACAAAAATAGTAACGATATCGATGCGAGTTAAATCACATGTTGACGAAGAAATTACATTGACATTAATTTATTTTCCAGGCTAATATAAAGAATTATTTGGGCATCGCCGGGCACTCAGGAAGTGTAATAATGGAATTTGTATGAGATCTGGGAAAGATGACATTACATTAAATATTTTTATGCTAAGTATTATGATCCTCCCAAGCTGGAGGAAGAGTCTACGGCGTTTCTGCAGTTGCACGAAGTGGTCCATTAAGATTTCAGTTGCGTCCTCCGTACTTGGGAACGAACCGTTAACCCTGTATGCACGTGCGCACTTTACGAAAGCGATCATATTCAGGTTCTCCACACGATGGAATATCCTCTCTTTACAGCAGCATTTATGGTCAACACTTGGGAATATAAAAAATTTTTAACGTTAATTTTAAACTTATAATGTTTTTCTTTATCTCATGTTTCTAATTAACGCTACGTAATCTCAAGAAAGTCATTCCTGCACAGCGATTGCAAATCATCTTTAACATACACTAATTTGAAGACAGTTGGTGTATTAGTAATAATGGACTCCAATTCAAGAAACTTTCAGAAGTCATTTTGTTAATTGAGAACAAATGTCAGATACATAAATGAAATAAAGTAAAGCGCAGGTTTACAGACATATTTAAACTTTAGATTAAAATATGTTTCGGTTGAAGTTACCCTTGGAAGCGGTCAAAATTTCAAAATTAACACCTTCATACGTCCCAAATGTGGTGATGAAACGTCGTGTAATCAAAATTTGAAATAGTGTCTGTAAAACTGGTCGTTAATTAATTTTATTTAAATATTGGAATGTCATAAGTTAATTTTTTCACCATTTATATATAGTTATTTGATAAATATTATATTACCATGAGCGCGATAATGTGTTTTAAGAAATTATGAATATTTCTTTCTTTACATTCATGCCAATCTGTAGAGATTTTTAGGTTTTCAAAATTAATTATTTCAGAAAATTATTATTAGGTTTTCTTATTTTGATAAAAAATTGGGTTTATAACATAAAAAGCATAAGTTATAATAACGATTTGAAATACAAAGTTTATTTTCTTCAAAACCCTATTACTAACGTAAAGGAGAAGACAATACGAAGGTGATCGATAAATAGGACCTAGTGGAATAGGGAAAGTAGATTAGAATTGTGCTAAATAATCAGGTGTTGATGAATGAATTTATGGCCGTGTAGTGTTGGTAACAGTTACAAGCAATAACTACAAAGCAACACATATGAATAAATAAACAGATCATCATCACACAAAATTTATAAATGTATTCCTGTAAAAGAAAATTTTCAGAGTCTAATTAATTTGACGCATTATATTTTCACTTCACTAAGACGTACATTCCTTATAGTTACGGGGAAATGTTTTACGATCTTCTGCATGTACGTTGTTACATTCCCTAACAGTCAGGTTTATAAACGTATACGTTCCGATATAAATTTTAAAGTATATATGCCCTTTTCAGAATTCTGATCCCTCTTCTTTAATAATTTTTTCCTAGGAACCTTCATGTAATACCCTTCCAGGATTGTTGTCCTTCTTACGCTACAAAAAAAGTTCTGCGTCGAAAAACTTCCCGTCGTGTTCTTAACATTTACCAACGTAATTGTTGTCATTTGTTACAACTATGGCCAGAAGACAGCTTAAGAAATTTTTCCGCTTTCTTTATTACTCCATCCACTGACCCAATCTGATATTTTCTGAAAGGGTCCCAGCAAATAGCGCCATACTCTAACAGACGACGCACGAGAGATTTATATGCAAGATAATGACGACGATGGCAGTAAAAAAGAGGTTCAATAAAGTAAGACATACTTTCAATAAATATAAGCTTTATATGTTACGAAAGTGAATTAACTTGGAAACGAACCCTGGAACGAGCTAATAAGTGACTATTCTGGGTTATAATCGCCGTCCTCTAAAAATTTTTATATCCTAATATTTTAAAAATATCAATAATACGAATCAAAAGTTTCTTACCCATGAATCGTCCTCGCCATCATAATTTAGAAGCTTTCTGCTGTATTAGAAACAGTCATCAGAAATAGTAATCTTAATGTGAGGGTCATTAAGAATTTTCGTGACCCACGAAAATCATTTCGTGCGTGCCACAGGTAAGTGTAATCGGGTCCACAACTCTTTCAACCATTTATAGTTGTCATGATACGGAATTATTTGAAAAATGGAATGAAATTAAAAAGTCATGCGAATGCCTTCAAAAGTGAGCTAAAGTGGGAAGAGGAAAATATTCCTTTTGAAGGAGAAAATGAACAAAATTCAACACACAAAATTGAATTCTCGCGTTTTTATTTCATTCTGTTCTTGGATTATTCACTTTTACATTTGGATCAACATTCATTACCGTTTCATTACCATTAAATGTTTGTTAGTAACATCTTCCTCACCAAGACGTATTAGCAACAACAATTGTAAATAGCAGTTAATAAGCTTTTATTTATTCTTTGATAAGTTAAAAGAAATATTAGACTTTCGTTAGATTGCCAATATATCACAAAGTAATTAAAGGCTGGACGTTTCACATTTACCATTGTTTATCGCGGCATTTTCGCTCGCATAATGGCAGTGAAACACTGATTTATAATAAAAAAACTGTCAAATATTTAAGCAAAAACTGTTTTTCCTGGGTTCATCGAATACAAAATTATAAAAAACAAAAATACAATTTACTAAACATTGTATTAAATTTAATCATAGTTTCGATGTTGCCAACGCCACTATATAAAGCATTTTACCCCAATATTGTAAAATATTAATTTCTGAAGTGTTGAACAGTAAAAATCAACCAAATAGTATTAAAAGTAAAACATCACTTATCAAGTTACATAGGTATATTTTTAGGGCCTTTTGTTATTTCAGGTTGTTAACTTTAATTTTAAATCCATATGTAATCTTAGTTAGAAAAAGACGCTAAAACGCGTCGAAATGCATTTTTAAAATTAATTTGTAATTTGTTAATCCATTTTATTATAAGTCGTATAAACAGAGAAGTCATTAGCGACTTCGAATTATAGTTATATATTAATGCTTAATATATATTTCTGTAATAGACCGTAACAGTTGTAGTTATTGATAATTGTAACAACATCCTATTGTTTGGTGCGTAATAGCCAATGAATTATTTAATTGAAAGGTAAATAATTGATGTGTACTACACAGAAAAGTATTGGAATTATCAAGGACACTTAATACTGTAAAATAAATATTTTTTTTTTGGTATAATAGATTATCTAACGTCTTTAACGACAGCAAAGTTTTCAGTGGAGCAGTGTTAATAAGTGTTTCGTGTTTGATTGTGTTTCAGTGAGAAATTAGTAATTATACGGTTGGTATTCTGTGGTGAAAAAAGTGTTTTGTTTCCGTACAATTGAAATTAATTATTGATTATTTCTTAAAGTTTTTATCTTTTTATGTAGTGATTTTCTCTTTACACGTTTATGTATGAACATAAATTCTTTCTTTTCTTTAGTATATGTGTTTTATAGGACTTGCTCTTCTGTGTATATTAAGTATTTGTTTATTGTACATCTGTTACATTTATGCATTACTTCAGAGATAATGTGTTTTAGTAATGTGCTTGGTAAGTAAGTACAGACCGGGAGAATTAGCTAGTGATGTGTCAACAGGATGCGCAGTGGACAACTCCGCTCATATTATATTGGGGGGTAGACACTTTAACTCCAAAATATGTAAACGCAACTTAGTAGTGTAAAAGTAATTCTGAAAAAGTTGTCGCTAGGAAATATATTACTGTCAGTTCAGGATATGTTGTGAGTCAAGAAACTCGTATATTAATAATGGGTTGTAAGTACAGGGTGTTAATGAACGTAGACTTTCCCGGTGAACGGTTAACCAACCGGGTAAGGTATTTAAAAGAACACAACGTTTCTGCGGCCATCTTCTGCCGCCGTCTTCAGGCTATATAGTATAGGGTGTGTTAAAAATACGTTCTTGCGGCCTCCATGTCCCGTTGCTATGAATAAAGTTAATATTTTAATAATTATAGTTTTGTTCCGCCAGTCCGGTTGACGGGGAAGTTCCTCGTCAAAAAACAATACTCCGCTTCCCCTTCCCGTACTACGTATCTCAATAGAGGATTAATGGAACCGATAAATAAATGTAAGCCTTTCTGATTATAGATTGTTTCCTTATATGGTCGAACATTATTTTCAATGTTGAATTTAAGAAGTCTGATAATGTCCCACTACAATGATTACAATCACGCCGTGTACCGAAAGTATGAAATGTGAATAAGAGGATGTTCCATACATTAGAGTCATGAGGACCGAGGCAGCTGTTGCTAGCTGTTGATTTACGAGAGGCATTCCCATGTGGTTGACACTGTGCGGATATCAGGACTGAACACGCCGCTGCATTATACGTGACCAAAATGAACCGTCTGGACCAATCGACCCATGGCAATAACTTTATGGGAGAGAATCGCCTGAAATTTATGTGCTGCTGAATTTCGTAACGGCACAAGCATCCGATACCATTTGGAGAAGGCGCAATTTATTACTTTTATTACCGTGGACAACGGATCGTACGCAGACAAAAGATTCATTATTAAATCTCCACATTTTCGAATAAAGGAAACGTTTTCTTTGCTTTTATTTCTCAATATATTATGGGAATCGAGAAGACTGCTGCAAAACGAATCACTAGCCTCATAAATTGTGACGAACGTATTACTCCAATATCGGGACTCTATATTTCTGATTATGGACTTTCTGCGCGGAAGGAGATGTAAATCAGGGAAACAGAAAATTAAATTCGGGTCCCGTGAGGGAGATACATTGACAAAATCAGAGTGACTGTAGTAAGAAACCACTGCTTAACAATTCATAATTAATTTATTTTAGGCCAAACGAAGGATTGGTAACTGCAGAATGGTACAATTCATCCGTCTGACTAAGAAATGAACATAAATGGAACCATGTAATTCGGAAATGAATCAGCACGGAACCGCGAATTACAGTTCGTAGAACTAAATTAAATAAAAATATGCGAGTGCAACAGATGAGGACGGATTTGGATCCACTGCTGCCTGAAAGGTAGCCCAAAGTACTATTTTCTTTATATAGATTAGTTGTGTCCGGGATCAGCACGCAGAGTTACTCAGAGACGCCATTGCTAAAACGTGAAACGTAACTGAAACACTGTGGTTTACTAGTGCTTGAAAGAATTAGTCCTAACAATTTAAAGGAAGATTGTTTAATACGGACAATATTTTTCACTTTCCAGTCTAAAGTTTGTATTCACATTTATGTATCATGAAACTGAACGCCAAGGAAGAATTTAGAGTCACTCTTCCGAAGTGCGGGAAGCGGGAAATTCTTTCCCAATTAATTTCTTTGATCAATTCGCACCTTAGTGTGTAGGACTCCAGTAAGCTCTTTGCCTTTGTTATTTATTTGAGATTAATTTAAAGTGTTATTAAAAAATACAATTATGTTTCTCACCAATTTATTTGATTTAATTTTACATCCTCTTGAAAATAATTACACTTCGTCCATCGATTTTCAAGCATATTTCAAGGAAGAAATTTGTGCCATTTAACAATAAAGACTGAAGACGCGTGACCGAGTTCAGTGTCGAGGGGAACGACAATATTAACTTGCATTGTTGTCTTCCGTCACGTTATATTATTTACAACGGGACTACCGTTAATAGAATTTAAATGAAAATATTACATTTCGTATATAAATTTAAGATAAATACACAGCGATCACTTGATGAAAATCAAGTCGATATAGAAGGTGGCTTTACACTTCAGGTCCTAATCTGACCATCTAGTCTTGTCTCGGCGGAAAGAACCTTCCGACGGCTTAATCATTGCCCAAGAAATTGGAGCAACACCCGGTTTTTTCTGCCACGTGGTCTTCTGCTTCTCTAGTCACTCTTCCACAGACCCTTTTTCCATCCAGTCTGAGCCAAGAATGTCCTTTCTTACTTTGTGCAAAATGTTTGCCTATATCTTCTTTCTTTTTTATTACAGCTCCCATAATTGGCGTCAGTATGGTCAATATTATTGGCAAGGTCTACAATGGATGGTCGAAACGTCTACTTTACGTTAAAAACTTTTTCTAAATTTATTGTATTAGTCTGTTATACGGGTCGTTAATTCTTCATACGTATTTTATTCATAGACTTTAAAGTTAGCCAGTCTTAGCGTAGATTTATCCAGAATTGTGTGTTACCTAACGGAATATCAGGGACGATTTAATTGACAGTTATTGTTTGAAAGAGGAGTAAGTGGACAATTTGTTCACATTTAAGTTTTTCTAAAAAAAAATTTCAATTTAGTGTCAAATTTAGGATTCCAGTAGGCTCATTCTTTACAGTCTCTACCTTTTGTCCATCTAAGACAATAACGTTTCTCATCAATATTTTGTATAATTAATATTTGCGTCCACTTAAAAATGAATGCAGTTTGTCCAAGCAATTACATAATTGCATTTTAATCTAAGTAATGTGATATGATTTCAGTTTCCAAAGTAATTCTGATCGTCAGTTCAAATTCCCTCCCTTCACGGCCTGTAGTTATAATGTCTTATGGTGTGCCGTGAGCTTCATCACTAACTAAAACACCAATACGATGAGATTAGTTGTACGAGGAGAGGGCTATCCTTTTTTCCGCCCACGTGGTTACTTTCCGACTGATCTCTTACGCGACTGGAATATTTAGGCGGGTCGTCAGTAAGCGAAGGTCGCCAGGGTAAATTGGGAACCGGATGATTGTATATCAACGTCCGCGGTCTCTGGACCGAGACTAACAACTAACTGTTCACTTCGTCTAGCAACACACACATTGCTTACAGAGTCTTTCTTCGATCGCCAACAAATGTAACTACCAAGAATTCGTTTACCGGGGATCGATGCAACGTGACGTGTGATCCACAGGACTGATCCTCAATTGGTATAAACAATCTTATTATAAATAATGCAGGAACCATTTGTATCTAAAGTGATGCTGTATGAGACAAGTTATCAATCTGCAGTACTTTTGCCTTGGAAAAATATTTATGGAATGTATTCGACCGAGTCAAACAGGCTTTTAACCTCATCTTTTGACTTAGTTTTTTGTGATAGTTTGAAATATTATGCTCCCAGGTAATTGATTATTACATTCCAACTGAATTTAACTTAGTGTCTGACAAAGCTAAACTGATGGCGAATACACTTCAAAGTCATAACAAGTATAATTACCTCAAAACATGCGAGGGCAATACATTTAAATTATATTAATATTAGAGGGTTATACCAAACTATTGTCGAAAATGTCTGATATAATGAAGATGGTTTAAAAATTAATAGTAATAAAATATTCAAGGCTCAAATCGCGTATTAATAATTATAAAAGAATTCAACCAACATATATAATTGACAGTAATCTGGGAAATCTAATCAAAGTGAACGTAACAATAAAAGTGTTTGTTGAGCCGATACTCATGAGGCAAGAAGAGAGAGAATCGAAAAATTCGCTTGTCAGACTGATGACATTTCGTAATAAGATACATTAAAAAATTTTAAACCTGAAACGAAATTATTTAAATCAGCTTTGGACCTGATGAAGACGAAACTTCAGAATTAATTTATATAATTTTAATATGACAGATATGATTTACCGGTAATTTGTCATCGTATACCCAATGCTTGTATTACTACCCAGTTTAGTAAGAAAACGCGATAAATAAAATTTTCATACTTTGATTTGATAAAGTATTCAAAATTTAATTAAACAGTTATTCAATTTATGTACAATCAATGCGAAGTAAAATTATCTTTCTGATGTAAAGTGCACTGATGATTGGGACAAAATATACTGGAAGGAATCTGAATCAATAAATTTAAACCGTAAAAATAGAAACTGAATAATTTAAAAATAAGATTAATTTACGTCATAATTGGGACTATAAATCATCTGTTGTGATATTCAGTCCTAAGACTGGTCTGATGCATATCTCCATGCTAACCTGTCTTACCTTTTCATTTACGCATTAATACCACATCCCATATCCTCTCTAATCTGCTTAGCGAATTCCATCCTTGGCCTTCATCTTCTGTTCTTACCCCACACATTTCCCTCTAATATTAATTTTACAAGACGGTCATGCCTTAAAGCGTGGCCTATTAATCTATCCCTTCTCTTATTCAAAGTCCTACAAATTGTTATCTCTTCTCCTATTCTGCTTAAAACTCATTAGTGATTCTATCCACCCATCTCATTCTTCTATAACACCAAATTTCAAATGCTTCGATTATTCCTTCAACTCCTATCCTCCACGTTTTGCACCCACACAACACCACACTCCATACGAACATTTTTAGCAATGATTTCCGAATATTCACACTTATATAACCCGTAAGTAAATCCCCCCTTTTTTGCGAAAGCCTTCCTGACCTATGCTATCCTACTCTAGTTATTATGCTGCCCAAGTATCGTAAATGCTTAACTTCCTTCAAACCATTTGCTATTCTGTGTTTCCCATACTACATTCCATAGCCTTGGTTTTCCCTCTATCAATCCTTGTTTTTGGTAAACTGCTCTCATTTAAAATATAAGTTTTTTAATTTATAATTAAAAACTGACTTTGAAGTGGATTAGGCATTACAATAGACGATGAAATTTAAAAGTAATTGCCGCCGCGGAGGAATTCTCAGGGGCGTAGAGTTTACGTTAAGATGGTTGTGTACACTTAACAGACGGCCGATATCCTCTATTTTATCCAGCGATGAAAGAAGCGAATTCTTTCCCTCGCAAATGCCAGGACACTATTCTAAGCGTAAACACTGGTCCACTTCAGCAGCTGCTCTTCTCATCTTCCGATCGCCGCTCCCAAAATAACCAACCTAACCATTAGTACACTGGCATGAATAAATATGTCCAGTATTTGTCCTCAAATCATTACGGTTCATAAAAGAAAACACTGATGCTGTTGTCGGGTCAGTAAAAAAATTAATTTAAAACCAATATTCTAAGGCAATATTAAATCGGTTTGAAAATGAGAAAAAACACACGTACACTACTTTTATTCAATTCGCTCCATTCTCGTTTAATATTCATTACCTATCTCAAATGACTTTACTTGTGCAGTGATACTATGCTTTCCATTGGAATCTAAACTCCAGACGAAGGAAGTAAATTCCTATTCCATATGTTAATAAATAAGTTGTAACGGAATATGGAAAAGGAATCATACTTCAAAGAGAAAAAATAAAAACCCTAAGGTTTGCCGATTAGGGGAGTCAGAAGAAAACCTGGAAACCATAATAAATGGCATGAACGTGGTCCTGGAGAAAGAGTTCAATATGAGGATTAATAGAGGAATTACCAAGGTAATGGAGTGTAATATGGGAAAGAGTGGAATAACAAAGGGGGTTAGAGTGGGAAAGGATATTTTGAGGGAAGTTAAGGAATTCTGCTACTTTGAAAGAATAATGACTAAGGATGATAGATGGATAGTAGACATAAACAGTAGAATAACTCAGGAAAGGAAGGTTTTCGCGAAAAAGAGGAAATTATTTACTTGTAATAGAAGTGTGAATATTATAAAATCTTTGCAAAAATGTTCGTATACAATATGGCTTTATGTGGGTGCAAAACGTGGACGGTAGAAGTTGCAGAAATGAAAAGAATAGAAACCTTTGAATTTGGTGCTATGCTGAAAATCTGAGGAAGTTATAAGCAGAATAGGGGAGGAGAGAACAATACGGTGGACGTTGACCAAGAAATGAGATTTTGCAACATGATGGTTTTGTAAAATTAGCATTGGAGGGAAGTTTGAGGGGTAAGAACAGAAGAGGGAGACCAAGGATGGAAACCGCGAAGCAGATTAGGGCCGATGTGGGATGTGGTAGTTATGCTGTAATGAAAATGCTTGCATAAGAAAGGATAGCATGGAGGTTTGCATCAGACCAGTCTTAAAACTCAATACCACAATAACAATATGCTAAGAAAAAATTTGAAGCCTAAATCCATACTTTTCGTGCTTCATTTTTTAGCCTATTGAAATCCAAAATTTTTCTTCTAATTTAGTTTCCGACTCTTCACGGCTGATTTTCTATTGAAAACAATAGTAATGTTAATAATTTATTCTGAGAAATATTTTAATATTATGAAGGCTGATTATTATTCCTATATTCCTATATCATAGTTAGTGTCATAAATAAAAATTATGTTACAAAGAACATGATTAAGTATTAGGACACGACTCAGCGATTGCTCCTTAATTATTGCATTATGTTTAGGTTATTGTCCAATAGATTTTAATCAGTCGTCAATGTATAAAACCTTTTTAAAAAATTTCACGGTTATATTCAATTTACCAAGGTATGTGTTGCTTTATATTTAAAATTTGATGATTGTATTCATTCGTATTTGACCTAGGTTAATCCTTAAAACATAATGACATGTAAAACTTTATCTAGTCCAGATGGACTTCAGTTTTTATTTATTTTTCAATTATACTCTAAGCAAAATATTAATGCTCCATATTTTATTAAATTTAATAGAGAGTAATGAAAATAAATTAAAATAAATAAATTTAACACGTTTGATACCAGAAAATATAAATAAATATTTAATACAACTATAATAACAGACTAAAAGAAATAAAGTCGCTATTAATGTCTCTATCAGAACTTTATTCTTTATTTTAGTTAGTTGATTAATTTTTCCTTGTGTTCGCGCTAATAAAAGCTAATTTCGTTGCCACTCTATAGAGGATGAGGCTTTTTTTTCCAACTCCGACTTGTGAAGGCAATCTCGTAAGTGGCAGGAAATCTGATCGGTTCCCTGAATGACTCTTGATTACAGCTGCCTGCTGAGTGGGTCGTCTCATGAACACCTGAGATTTACAAGCCACGGTCACGTTCTCACAACTCACGCAGATTATATTCATATTTTAAAGCTTTGAGAGTTACTTAATATGAAAATAGAATATGAGAAAAACATACTTCTCAATTATATATACCATATTATTTTTAAAGAGTTAAGCCTTTTCTAAATAAAATTAATTATTTGAAAGGAAAGATTTGAAGCTCAAGCAATATTATTACCTTTGTCTAATTTACTGGAAGCATGGGTTTTACAGAATTATGGAACTTACATAATACAAAGTATAACTTTATCTTGAAAAATCTGTGTAGTTTTTGGCAATTTTGTGAAATTCCTATAATTATGTTAAAGATTATTATTTTTATTGACGAAGAATGTATTTCCATCTGAGAAACACGATATTCTTTCATACACACCGAATATAAGGCTGAGCTGTCGGGACAGATCACAATTATAACATACGGTAAGTATTAACAATACAGTCAATTTCTCACCAAACATTTTATATTTATTTCATACATCTACGACGTTTCGTCCGTATTTATGGACTTCATCAGATAATTAAACTGTCTTTCTGTTATCGAACCTAACCAATGCTAATTGTATTTATAATTGAATTATTACACCAGCAAAAAATTAATTTATGTATTAGTTTTTTCTTGTAGCAAGTACGACCAATTTTGTGGGAGGGAGGGAAGAAGCGCTTCATGTGTTAATCAGGAATAATTAATTTTTAAGTCGCATCTGCAGTCGTATACTTGAGTTACGTTTCCCCCCATTAATAAGCTCTTCGAACTAGTTTCAGAAAAAAAGTGAAAATACCTCGACGGCTAGAAAACAATACCATGTTAATAAGTACAACCAACACTAAAGCAACATAATATTTTAAATCCAACAGTTGATTTAATGAAACTTACAAATATATAATTTATAGTATTAATTAAACTGACTTCCTGTGGTGTAGTGGTCAGAATCGTTGCCTCGCATCTCAGAGATCCAGGGTTCGAATCCTGGCAAGGGCATCGATGTTATGTGTGTGAGTGAGAGAGATTCCATACTATAAAACCCTTACAGCCAACAAAAATTGAGTTCCCCGAATTTTAAGAATTCTTTAATGACATTTTCATTTGATGCGACTCTAAATAAAACTAGGAAAAATACCTTATGGATTTAAGTGAGGGTAATTAGTGGGGTTTGTGTAGAGGTCGTTACTCTTCAACAACAGGATATTACAGAAAAGTACAACATAGGCAAAATCACTCGCTCTGCCTACTATAGAATATGGGGTAGGCTAAAAAAACTCTGTAAAGGGCTGAGGTTTGGTGTGTGTCTCGAATTTATGGTAGCTTTGCGACTAAATTGGAAACACCCGCTACATGGAGGGAAATGGTAGGCTTTGCGCACTCCACAAGCCTTAGAAAGACCAACCGACATGGAGACTTATAAAAGGTTCCTTTGATACAACCATCGTTTTTGTCCCAGAAAAGCAGACAGCACAAAATAAACGAAAAGGGTAAAAAATGACGTTTGTAATATTAGAATGTAAACAGAACAATAAGGAATTGAAATGAAGACGGACTAGAGTCATCAGAGTGTTGTTGCTGTGGTATTCAGTCCTAAGACTGGTCTGAAGCAACCCTCCATGCTAACCTATCTTGCGCAAGCCTTTTCATTTCTTCATAAATAGCACAACCCACATCTTCCCTAACCTGCTTAGCGTATTCTATCCTTGGCCTTCCACACACACTTTCCTCTAATGATAATTTTACAAGACCCTCGTGCCTTAAAACGTGGCCAATTAATCTATCTCTTCTCTTGGTCAACGTCCTCCATATTGTTCGCTTTTCCCCTATTCTGTTTAGAACTTCCTCGTTAGTTACTCTATCCACCCATCTGATTTTCAGCATTCCCCTATAGCACCACATTTCAAAGGCTTCTATTCTTTTCCTTTCCGGAGCTCCTATCGTTCACGTTTCGCACCCAGATAACGCCACGCTCCATTACGAACATTTTTAGCAACGGTTTCCTAATATTCACACTTTTATTACCCGTAAGTAAATTCCTCTTTTTCGCGAAAGCCTTCCCTGCCTGTGCTATCCTACTCTTTATGTTTACTGTAATTCTACCATCCCTAGTTATTACGCTTTCCAAGTGGCAGAATTCCTTAGCTTCCGTTATTCCACTGTTTCCCATACTACACTCCATTATCCTGGTTTTCCTCCTATTAATCCTCATATAGAACTCTTTTTCCAGGACTCCGTTCATGCCTTTTATTATGGTTTGCAAGTCTTCTTCTGATTCCCCTAATACTACAATATCGTCGGAGTGTAATGGTCTTTATTTTAACCAGTGTCCTGAACAACGCTAATGATCCAGAATATTCTTGTCTTGTTAATATAATTCCGCTTACTGTTTGTTAGTTTCCCAGTGTTTCAAGGACCACTGAGCTGTAAACATTTACCGTTCTTGTTTCATAGGAATGTTGGAATTGTTGAAGACCTCAAAATAGAATCAAGATGGAGTCCACTTGACTTGGAGCTATAATGTAATCGTTATTGATAATTAGGCGGTGCAGTTGGTATAAGCGCATGCAGGTCTCGTGACGACGGACGTTGGCCATGTGCATCACGCAACACACGCCCCACTCAGATTGCAGAGATTCGCTCAATCAGCACTTGGGCTGCGGCGGCTTACGAGACCTTCCCTTTCAATCCTGTTTACGTGTGCTTGAGGAAACATTGCTTCGAGGCCAAACTATACACTCAATATCTAAAAGAAAATAAGGGGACAACGTGACGGAATCGAATCTTACGTTACGAGAAAACTGCAAAAGATCCAATCATTTACAATGCGACATAAAAAAATTGCAGTTATCTTCATACGGACAGGATAGTCTCATAGATAATATTTTCAATTGAATAGATACGAAGTTTCCTGAGAAATTCTTTGTGTCTTTTTCCTTAAGCAGCAATAAATTTTTAAATGAAAGAATAAATTAACAAACAGTTTTATTTATTTATATTAAATGACGTTTCGCCACCACTTTCGGGACTTCTTAAATATTTATGAAAGAAATTGATGTGGAATGTGTAAAAATACAACCATGTCAATTTTAACAAAAAAAATATGTCGTACATGAAATATGCTTCTAATGTGATGAATCCTTAAAAGAATACAAGTAAAAGTAATTTGTTTCAAATTTTACTCAAATTTTGTTAAATGTTTCCTTTTAATTTTTCAGATTTACCTTAAATTAAACATATTTATCTTCTTCCAGGATTTATGTTTCATTTCTAACATAAATAGCCATCATACTGTTGCACCGACGTTTACAGAGTGTAAATGATTAGGGGGTTATCATTTTAATTATTTAATGAAATTACTTACTTTGTAAGATAATTTTATTTTTATAAAAAACACAATCATCTTAATTCGGGTCCTGCGCGCTATTACTAATAAATAAATAAATTAAAGGGGACGATTTTAGAATCTCAGGGTTAATTATTCTTTGGGTGACCACGTGCAGCAGAGATTTCGTTCACTGGACAAACCTGTTTTGTTCTCATGCACGTCTGAATGCAGGTTACTATGTGACCGGAACTTTCTTCGTTCTTCGGGTTGAACTCGGCTTTTTCTCCTTCTTTCTTCTACCCTTCCCAGTTCTTAACACCTTCTCACCAAGAGCAACAATTCACTTTCAATTCTTGTTGCACCCTCCAGCTTATTACTTCCTTTCAAAATCCGTTCGACTTTATAGCTTTCTCCTCCCTTCCATGTCCTGACCAATTATCCATCTCTACCTCCTCACCCTCTAACACCACACTACTACTTTGTTTCCTCGACTTGTTAATGTCTTCCACCCTACCGCATAGTTTTCGGCTGCTCACCTTCCTAGCTCAACTTCGTATATCCCTCCTCCAAGGGAAAACGCTATCCCACGGTTTTCTGCTAATCCTCGTGTGTTCTCCGTCTGGAGCGGGAAATTTTACATAACACAGCGAACAGTGTCCTTCGGAAATTTTGAAGGCGAATTTTCCCTCAGCCAAAAACAAGCTTACAGTTATAAACACGCAGACAGATGTTTCTCTGCCGCCAGCCCGGCGCCGGGGAAAAATCCTCGTCGCCAGTTAGCATATTCTTGCTGAAATTTTATATTATTTAAAATTCCATAAATTCGAATTACAATTTGGGAGGGTTCTACTGCGCTACAAGTGTTTCAGTACTATATTTTACTATTGTTTTCCGTACAAATAATTAATGCGGCGTAAGAGTAAGAAATTGTAAGAATACAGAAGAAATCTTCGGTCAACTTCGGGGAAAATAATAAAATTATTTTAAAAGTAATACATTTCTTTAATCGCCCAAACAAAAACGTTGACTTTTGTAGAAATTCAAAAAAATTGATCGTTTGGTTAAGTATTTATTAATTTTTTGTTTTGTTTTAATGAATAAGTGTAACACGGCATATCTTTATAGAGAAACAAAAATACATCATATATAATGTGTTATTTCCATTGTTAATAGTTTGTTATAATGTTTTGTTTGACGTATATAAAACTTATGAAGTCATAAACCTATACAGGTACAGGAATTGCATTTGCTTCGTATGCAGAGTTTTTGGATAAATAACACGGGTTTAGTTTTGTGGACGTTATTCTAAAGCCAATAAATGCAAAGTTAATTCTATTTACACTTTCTCTTACGCAAATAGCAATTGAAAATAAATTGAATTTTCCTGTGACAAAAATAGAGTTCTACAGCAATATAATTCAGAATTATGTTAAATGGGTTTTCGTTTCGCCATGAATAAATTATGATTTTAATAATTTATTGTAGAGTCTGGATTATTATTGAGGAACGTATTTTTTAATGTATTGCTTACATGAATGTTACTCTTATCTCTAAATCTGTTCATTCTAAAATGCAGGATGAATTCCTGGTATATTTATAACACTTATTCACGTGGCTCTTACGACTAAGGAGGGTTACCATAATATAAAGTAAGGCAAAAAAGTGAAATGCAAATTTCGTCTTCTTATACGAATAAAATTGTAATATCTGGCTCTCACGCATTAAGTTTACAACTGGCTTGGGGAAGAACACTGCATTTTAATTTTACCCTTTGCGCTCCTACTTGAGCCTAAATTAAATCCTTCTTCGGTATTAAAAAAATCCCTGATTAATACAATTTATTTCCTGTAATATTTCGATCTTCTAATAAATAATAAAATTTGTTAGGAAATTTCTAAAAGGATATTTATTTCACTCATACTATAACCCATTTATCTTACAATTGTACACCTGATGAGGTTGCATAACAGGAACGAAACGTCATGCTAATTAATATTAAATTCTATCTATCGTACCGAAATTTTGTTCTTACTTCCATAATATTATTTAAAGTTTGTTTCATAAGAGAACTATATAGAGTTAAATTAACGACCAATTTACTGACAAAATTTTTTATATTTAATTCCTACAACGTTTCGTCCTCGTGTGTCGGGCTTTATAACGTTTATTTATGGAGGGCATTTAAATATTTATTTACTTATTCATTATTAAAGCTAATTACATATTCTCAATTCTATTTTCCTACATAATACAAAAATTATTCTAAATCCAAATTAGCTCTTTACATTTAATCAGTCTTATTAAACGGTAAAATTATACTATTTTTAAAAACATTTATACTTTTTATGTCCTTAATAGCTATTTTTTTTAAATTTAATATTTTGTACTTTTTAAATTATGTGGCCCAAATAAAAATTTTACCTACCCCTGCTGTTGTGACATGTACCTCTGAATTTCGTTTTATAAAAATATTGAAATAATCTGGTAACTGTCCTTTATCTATTTTATTAATAACAACTAAATCATCACACAGAATTTGGTCCTTAACATTAACAATTATAATTTATTTAGCATATCCTTAATCCTACAATACTTGCGCTCATTTTAAAGTAAGCCTTAATCACTTCTAATTTTTTAATTAATCGAAGTACGCAGTTAAACATTAATGTAGACATAAATTTAATGTCCTGAAGTAATTTACATGGAAATTTCCCAAAAGTGTAGACGCAATGTTATTGGAATTGAATAACAACTTCGTTTGTCTGTGAATCGGTCGTTAATTTTAATCTATTTTATTTGAATGCATTCTTGTTGTCTTAAGTAGCCAACTGTAACTCTAGACTGCAAAAATTCATCAAGTTTTCTGTTTGCCTCGAGTATTTTCCACGTCGTTCCCGTACCTCAAGGTATAGTTGCGACTCACAGTGGCGTCTGTCCTCCGAGGAATGCAGAGGGACGAAGCAATTATTACAGGCGCCGCCGCATTCTTGTCATATGATGTTCGCTGCAATGCAAATGCACCGGCTAAATTACGCACTGTTGAAATGGTCCTCGCTTGTAACCAACTGGAGGACACGGTTCTTGTTTACCAATCGGAATAACGTACAGGAAATATAAATACACATCACAAAAAACCGTTCCAGCGTTCACGAACGTGACGGGGTTCGAATAATGAAAGAAGCCTCGTTTATTACGAATAATATCAGAATTAAATATGTCAATGACCATCCTATGAGAAATTAACATTTTTAGAGGTGTTGGGATAACTAAGCAACTCCTCATCTATCTAATAAAAAAGAATGTATGCTTACATATTCTCCATACAGATTTAATCGCATGGATAAAATGCAACAAAACTTCGTTCAGATATTCTTAAAAAAACGAAGAAAAATACGACACAAACGTGGAAATAATTATAATTAAAAAATATGCGAACATTTGTCATCCCAAGAATGCCTGTGACGTCAGGCAGGGAAATCGCAGTATTTAATTGCACGAATTATGGATTCTACTTTTTTAGTGACCTACTCTCACATTTGATCAATTATAACCTGCAAAAGTGAGACATTGTAGGATGATAATAAACATGTGAAAGAGTTTATTAAAATACATAAGTTTGTACAGTTCTGTTTTATTTAGAGCTGCCTTTTAACATGATATATTTCACAGAACTAAGTCAGATCAACAAACTCGACTTTTGACCAATATGTATCCTAAAACATAATATCAGAGGGTGGTAAAAAGCCATAGGTAGGACTTCTTAATAATTACAGTTTAATATGTTTATTTTTGATTGCAAAAACTGACGGATTTATTCAAATTAGTTCTTTCTTCTTTTAATTTTGTGTATTTAAGTTAAATCAATATAATTTAATAGATAAACAAAATGCGGAGAAATATGGTATCAAACAAATGTCGACCGGACCAGGAACTCGAACGCCGAGCTTTCGTCATCAACATAAATGTAATTAGCCTAGCTTAGGTCTACGGGAATTGAGGTATGTTGAATCGGCCCTTGGACGTCGACTAGGTTAGCATCTCTGCCCGGAAAACGGGTTCTAATCCCTGGTGCGGTCTACAGTTTCCCATTCTTGTCTTCCTTCTATAATTTCCGAGGGTTAATTGATGATGTGAAAAATATGAAGAAATTATTTGAAGTGAATATTTCAAATAATTAACAAATAATGAATATATTTTCTATAGAAGAGTTGGTGGAGTTCGTTATTTTTTTTACATTTGTTTTATACAGTGTACCGTAGTTTTATTTGCGCACAAGGATTGTAAATATCACGCAACACAACGCATTTTTTGTTAGATTTGATCGTTATCTGGTATTGCGAGGGGGAAGAAGTGACTGAACACGTTGAAAGTGTGTACTGAGACTGCAGAATATTTGACGAGTAGTCTTAAAATTAATTTTAGAAAAAAATTAAAAATTCTTTTGATCAACGCATTTCAGAGTGATTTACAGTGGAAGTTCGACTTGAGGGAGACGAAGCAGGAGAGCTCTAAATAGTGCGCTACCTATAATGCACCCTATTAGTCGGAAATTGGAAATTAATTAACTATTATTACTTTGAAATAACCTGAAGACAGAAAGGAACGAACATGAATATTTTTTAGACAATGTCTTGTTAAAGTATCATTAGACATGAGAAATTTGACGATGTCTCCATTGCATAAGAGAAGAAGTCCAGCCAGCAATCAATAAACTTGATACCGATGATAAAATCATTTCCTTACTAAACTGGAAAGTGTAGCAAAAACAAGTAAATTGATCTTAAACGAAAGGAATGACACAGACGTTCAATTATAAACAATCGCATGCTTTTTCAATATTTAACAACAAATGGACTTCCAATACGTTATTTAGTGATTGATCGTATTGAATATATAAGAAGTTATTTGAATTTTTGTTTTCCAGCAGAAAAATAAAATCCAGACTCAAGAAATAAGTAACATAAAACTTCTAATATCATGTATAAAAATATCCTTTTGAAATTTATGTAAATTACCCACAACACTGTCCTCTTCCTCGATCTCTTCAACCCTTAACAACTTTAGAAATGTCCCAAAATAGCGGAATTAGGAGACTTGGGGAGATCCGAATTTACTTCAACCTATCGGAAAAGAGATTTGGGAAAGTAAATGAGCAATTACTTCGGTGCAAGCAGTTTGTGATTCCCCGGCGGAAGAGGCAATCGAAATTTATGAAGGAGCCAATGCGGACGAATCCTGAGTCATGTATGGAAACCATCAGTGAATGCGACGGAGCTCCTACATTGACATCGACGTTCTGATGACGTCGCAGTTGCAACCCTAATGTCGGTAAGATTCCACGATAACTACAGTTATACTTTCCTCGTTATTTATTAATATTATGTAAAGAAAAATTGGAAAAACTTATAATGAATCTAGCATTTTACATTAATAATAACGGATGTTCGATATTCCTACGAAAATTTTGAAAATAAAATATATTAGAGGTTTAAATGGGTTACGTAATGACAATCAATTTACTCCACCAATATACCATTGCCATCATTTACGAATTCACGAATGCACTGTCATGCTATGTCAATAAATATTGAAGTTTTTCTGGGTAAATTGTTTGTAAAAACAGCTCTCGGAATTCTAACACAGTGGAGTTTACGTAGAGCGATGTTTCGGTGACTGACTCAGTCATCGAAACGTCGCTGTACGTAAATTACACTCTGTTAGAATGCCGGGAATTATTTGTAAATGATACGTGAAGAATGGAAAAGACCCTTTGTGCAACGAGGATACACATTTTTCGGTTTGCAATATTGAATACAATGATTGCAATGCTGCTTACATAGGCCAAATCAAAATGGCATTACATAGCAGAATCAAGGAAGTGAAGTTACTCGCGCGGAAGAACTATCACGCCATTCAATGGACTAAAGTCAAAATCCTCAATATTTAAACTAATTATATTTCTATACTTGTTTGTGAAACGATCAACATACGAATAAATCATTGTAACACCATTAACGGTAAAAGTGATTGCGATTCTTTAACTAAAACTTAGGATCTTTTACTTAGTAAGCTATTATAGTCGATATCTTTGGCTTATAAATACGCGGTTCACTTGAATTAATCGATTAATAGTTCACTCAGCATGTACACAATTACAATGCACGGAGCATATCAGAACTCAGAAATCCTAAATGTAATTGTCAAAACAATGTCAAGCTACGACGTAATGGACCTGGGGATGTGTTAATCAAATGCCACAGATTATTCAAATAGTAAGGCTGAAAATTTAGAGTTATACGTTTTTTGAGTGGGAAAAGAATTAAAAATTTGGTGGCAAATAGAAAAACAATATTTTGGATCTTGACAACAGCGCCATCTATAGGTAAGGCAGCCCCATAAATACAACAAAAAATCATGAAAACCGTTTAGGAAGATAAGAATTACAAAGACACGCACACGAGGATTTTATATGTCTTTGTTTAATCCATTTATCTGTTGGCTTTGTTTACTAGGTGAGTGTCTGCCACAGAGTCCAACCCCGTCCATCTTGAAGTGACGTCTACGTCTGGAATGAGTGAGTCTCGCCTTAGGTGGGCGCAAGTTTGAATGTGTTGATAACTGTGTCTGACAGCCGATCTGTATTCTGCTCCTCACACAGAGCCTGGATTTGACTTGCTATGGACACGAGAGCGATGTGCATTTGGCTCGGCACGCACGCGTCATAACTCACCTGTAGCCATTATACCTGCCCTTTACATCCCTTCTACCTCACTAAGCCTACCGATGGATCAACTTGAAATGCACTTTTGCTTTCACAACTTGTATCTATGAGGGCGAAAAAAGTGTGCAAATCTAAATGTAAAGTAATTTTGAGGATCCAAGTAAGAGGGCACGAGTTAGTGATTAATTCAGCTCAAGTCAGTGTGGATGGTTCATAGCGTGTGCAGTGATGATACACGCGAAGGAGAAAGATTAACAGTGGCTCTTAGAGAAGCAAGTCGTTAATTCAGACGCTCGATTTTTGTAGCGATAATTGTTCTGGATTAGCGTGCTTTACTACACCACGCTGTGAGATACAAAGCGGCATGATTTATATCAGAAGCGAGCTGATAAACCGTGTTATTGCCTTGCAAAACTCTCTCCGGGAGCTCATAAAGGGATTATTGTCATTGAAATGGCCGGTTCCATTACCACCATCGTTTTTTTTTCGTAGCAGGAATCTCGTAAAGATAAACGAGAAAGTGAAGCGGGTAAACTCTGGGAACAGTCACGATTATCAGCAACTTTTTAATTAGTCCACCTTAAAAGCAACTTTTATTAAAAAGGTATTATTATTATTCATCATTTAATTCCAAGCGTAATTTTCTAATTATAAGTTTTATGATAAACCAAAAGACAACCAATAAGTCAGCACATAATTTTATTTCTACTTAATTAATATAACCGTCGCTGGAAATAGTCCGCGACACCAAATTCCTCTCATGTAAATACTTCAATACATTTAATAATGTTTTCGGACGATGGAGTCAAGGAGTGTGGGCCATGAATTGCTAAATTCGATGCCTGATGAAGTCTCGAAAGGGAGACGAAACGTCGTTTTGATATGAATTAAAAAGCAATAAAATTATATGCTGACTTATTGATTGTCACTTAATTCCTTCTACATTACTCTTAATTTTTAAGAAATCGTTAAACTAAAACAAAATAGATGATACATTTGATTGCCCAGGTTCATTCATTCAGGTTCGGTATCCACTGAAATCCATTAATTGTCTAATTTATGTATTGGGTTTGTTGCGTATTGCAGAATGTTATTCAGCGCGCTCTTAGTTTCTAAATTTATTTCTAACTCCACCCCATTTGGCAGAGAGAGATTGGAATATGTCTCGTTTAGGTATCGTTACAGCTGGATGGTAATTAATTTACATTTATCCGATACAGTATTTAATTCTACAATAATCTCTTTGTCAATACTTAATTGAACCCTCAGATAGACTGTCATTTTTTCTAAAATTTATCGCACCACGCCCCTTTTCATCGGAGAACACTGAAAATAATTTTTTTTACGAAGTTAGATGGAATGATCATGTATAAATCGTAATTCAAACAATGCACCGTTCATTTTTGCACAAAAAAATTATTTCAAATACACTTTGTTTGTTCAATTTATAGTTAGTCGATAAATAATACACTCGGTACGCACGCAATTACATTACACAGAACTCGGCAATCCAAAATAGAAATATCAAAAAAAAGTCAAGCTACGACGCAATAAACTTGCGCATGAATTGATGCATAAGTCACGCATGTCTCTATGCAAAATTTCAAAAAAATTGGAAAATCAGGAAAAAATTGTATCTCGACAACAGCGCCAACTATAGCTAAGAACCATCTAGCTGGCCCCATAAATACAACAAAATAATTCATAAAAATCTATCAAGCCGATTGGGAGGAGAATAATTACGAACACACACATACCGGAATTTTATTTTCTAATTTAGGGGGATATTTACGAAAATTAATTTATAAATAAGTAATGCAGAACACAGATAATAATAATAATGGAATAAATCAATAATCTGACTTTTTCTTCAATTATAAATAAAAACTGCAACCAATTAGTCAGCAAACAATATTGACATTTACTTAAGACATCTAAACGGTTCGTCAATATTGTGGACTTAATCAGGTAAATTTAAAATGGATAAACATGGGGATAATTTAGCGCCGTGGACTGCGCCCATCGATGGTTACGGCTGAAATTATGGATAAAATTTACCTGATGAAATCCACAAATGTGAACAAAACATTGTATGTGTTAAATAATTATTAATATTATAAATATGCTACAAAGTCGGGAATAGAAGATTTTTATTTGAAAATTTCATCGACGTTCTGGACCATCTCAGTTCATTAATTAAAATATTATAAAAAAATGTTTCTGCCGCAACCGACTTTTGGCCATTATTTGTAATTTATTTATAATGTTTAGTGAGATTAATTTAATACTTGATTTAATATTAATTAAATAATATTAATATTGTTAGGTGATAAATTGGATAGACTTTTTATTTATAATTGACAATAAAAATGATAATTTTATAATAGTTTAATTTAAGTTAAGGTATGGACTCTGCTCAGGTTGACAATAAAGGTATCAAAACATACAGGTATTAACTGTTCAAAGACACTAAAGAATAGTCAAAGGTATGAATGAGATTAATTAACAAAACAGTATAAGTTAGGAAGAATTTGTATCATGATTCAAAACATAAATGCTGCTCAACAAATCAGTGTAAGATTTTACATGAAGGGAATTAGAATTGAGTTTAGTGTGTAGTATTTAGGAAAAAAATCAGGATTTTTAATTGTTGTCTCTTTCTAAAACTTGGAAAGTATCCCAGTTGAAAAGTATAGAATTTTGGTAATGATGGTTCCTTTGGTGTGGCCTCTATAATTGTATTTTAATTGGTGGACTACACTGTGAATTTTGTCTTCATCAACAGAATAATAATAAAAAGTATTGAATTTTTCACGCAGTACTTTGGTAATTCGAGGTAGAACACGTTACACCATATTGTAATTATTGTACGAGTTATAAGAAGCGTTCTAGGTGAGTCGATAGCTTAGTAAAGTCCGCCTAGAGAGAATACATATGCTAATGATTTGTGTCAATGTTTTAATGTGCATTTATTGAAGAGGAGAACAGACCTTGCTGGGTTTTTGCGTCACGGGTCGCGTCACTTAAGAACAACCCTTTTATTGCCCAGCTATTCGCTATCGATGTTCTCTGCACTGCACTTTTATAGAGACTGTTTCGAAAGATCGTCGTGGGGAATAAAACAAGGCGATAGTAAGACTCAGCACCCCTAAAAGTGCATGATAAAAATAAAAAGAAGAAGCTGTATACGCGTTTTATTCCTCCAAGTTCCTTAATTTTGAGAAGTTCTCAAAAAATTAAAAATTATTGCATACACGTGAAATGTGAATATTAAAACCCCTATAGGCCATCATCTAATTACAGGTAACATAATATATTCCTTCAAGGAAAACAAACATTATAATAAATAATAAAGTTCGCTGATGGCAGTTAATTTCTACATTTTTCCTATAATTTGCTTCTTATTTACCTCGTCAAGCAGTTTTTAAGCATTTTAATTTAATGATATAAATAATGTTACTGGACTATTCTGTGTTGTGAGTTCTCCTGATTACATTGTCTTGGTCGTTTACATATATTACACGTTGACAGAGCTTTGACATTAACGTGATGACTTCTGAGCCAATTTAAAGTTTGTTTACGTAGAGTTTCCTTTGGTGGTTTCCCAATTTACCGAGTGGCTGTGACGGTTGCAAATGTGTTTGCCATTATGACCGACTCCAAGACACAAATTTCCTGGCCTGCTCTTGACTGCATGCCAACGCACTCATATTTTAGGTACATTACTTTCCCCGGAAGTCACGTGGCATTGACAGACCTTCCGTGCCTCTACGCTGTTTCAACCTCCGAGGGCCAAGAACCCAACAACCTTCCTCCCCACAGACCTCATCGATTGACAACCTAAATAATATACATAGTCAACCGAACTTTGGCGATGATAATTACAGTTAAAGCATTTCCGCATCATTACAACATTATATATTAGCGGTGTACTCGGCCAGAGAAGTGTACGAAGCAATTTCACGTGTTTCTGAATTACTGTATTGTAGTCATTACCTACCATTTTAGGACTAATTTAATGATAAACGTGTCAGTTTTGTCTCTCTAATAAATAAATTATGTTAAATTTATATATTCTTAAACATTTTCTATTCTAATATATTTTAATAATAAATTATTAAAATACTATTTTAATTTAATAACACAACAAAAACGGTAATAATAATACCTTGTAATTTCCTATTTAATTTCTTACTGCTTATAGGCTACAATTAAGAAACAACTCTCTCTCTCTTTCTCATGAAATTACATACTGAAATTGTTTTGTGAGAGGTGACCTGGGTTGAGGAATACGAATTATATTTTACCGGTCATTTTTCAGATTCTGGTTGTTTGTTTGATTCGTTTTGCCCCAAGCAGACGCAGGTACAAGTTTGTGACACTATCAACTAGTGCTTGCTGCTGGGCTGTAATGTCGCACGTAGCACGTAGATTAGAAAAGACCAGATTCACGCCCCACTTAGTACACTTCTGAAGATAAAACTACGATTTATTTTAGTTGGCATTCAATTTAACATATTTAATGTGTATCAATTCTAGACGCTGTTACAATAATAAAAAAATATATAATTAGACGAAATAGTCGATATCGGGTAGAAGACTGATTTGTTTTCTTAGTATGTATAAATTAATAACCAAAAATCCAACTAAACACATAACTATAAAATCAAATCGCACACTTAATTCAAATAAACAATATCATTCGATTCAATAGGAAAATTGACTGCACGTAATGAGTTTATTACTATAAATTGCAGACATATATTGTCTCATTTTGTAGATAATATTATAAGTTTAGTGACTAAATAATTTTTACTCTTCCCGGAAATGGAAAAATCAAGTTGAAAACAATAAACCTGTTAGTCCACGGCATGAATGGGATGCAAATATAGAAAATAAGTTATGGAAAAAAGACTACTTTGAATTAAAATATAGATATGACATAGTTAATTCTACGAGCTGGAACGAATACCGTTGTTTCATGGGTATGCTGCCTATTTTGATGTAGATAAGAAGGCCAGACCCCCATAAAGCAAATACTGAAAGATCTGAATTTATCTAAACGCGTATCACACAAACGGGGTGACCGGAAGGCCTCTGCAAAACACGGCAGATAACAGTTTCGCTTTCACATTAGAGATTCAGAGCAGCCATCGCCGAGCAGATAGCGGTTCCGTATTGTCTACAACCTCAATTCTCCTCTGATAAAAAGCAGCCGAGACCTTGCAGGTTTCACAGTGAAAGGTCGCTCACTCGTAAGGGAAGCAACGTTAAAGTTTCACTCACACAACTAAACTTCTGCACTTTATCCATACACTGACTTCCTACATTTTTGCAATTTATTATATTATATATTCTTTTACCATTTAATAATATTACATGAATTATATAGTATCTGCTTGTCTGGATCACTTTCGTTCATCCGATCGCCAGGAAAAGGCGTAAAATACGTGTATTGCGATCTGCAGTCATCCACGATGACACATTACTGTACTAATAACCAAATTTTATTAAGTATGTAACTTCTGAATGATTCGATCACTGATGACCTAAGCTGTCGATGCCTCCAAATATATATATATATATATATATATATAGTCAGAATCTCCGTTTCCGTGTATTAAAAATTGAAAATTCTGAGTTTTTCTCGGGTTTTGCTAATTAGCTAGAAAATTATAGGAGGGAGGCTGTAATGTACACTGAAGTAAGCACTTGATTTAACTGATACGAAATAAGTGAAAATAGCAAATTGTAAATTAGCCAACAAAAACTCTCCCACAATTAATTCCCAATGCTTGTCGGAGTATTACCATAAGTATTGTGTTAGTGTGTATGCTAAAAATCAAAATAAGAATCAAGGAAATCAGGGAAACGGAAGGTGCATAGGCGTTGACAGATACAAGAAAGGCAAGAAGAATAAACCAAATTGATTAGGTTCACTGAGCGAAACAGCGGTGAATTAAATCATTGTAAAGTGGAAATCACTGAGAAAAAAGAATAAGATGCAGCGATGGTAGAAATAACCCTGTGTTTTCGTAGTTAGAATTGGAAGTTTCTCTTCAAGTGCCTTGGACGGTTTTCATTTCTGATGTTATCTATAAAACGGCTCGTGTGATAGGGTGTTTGAGTATTTTCCGGTTAGCGTTCGGGTAAGCTCGGATTACTACGAACGGCTTGAAACTTTGTTTATTAAAAATAAGTGAATCATACACTCTAATTCAGGCTTGAGCCATGAAACAAGACTAATGATTACATAGTTGAAAAAAAACATGTAATAGAGGTTTACTGGAATAGGAAAATTAATGAACTAATTAGTAGAATTACATTCAGAGACTTGATTATTCATTCGTAGACAAAGTTTAGTCTATAACGATCCTCTTTAAAATTATTTCTTAGATGTTGAAGTCTGTGTTTGTTTTGTACAATATTATAACTGAATCTTAGCATGGCGGTGCACAATGACGCCATTAATTAAGAGAAACGTCTCCGCGTCGCTATGAGTTATTCCAGATATTGCCGTTCTCGGTTATCAAAGATAAATAGGATTTACCACTCTCTAATAACTCATTCGTTGTGGTTGTTTGCGGAGCCTAGATTCGTAGTTAACAAAATAGATTACTACTTTGCCGTCGTTGTTACAATTTATGATGTTATATGAATACAAATCGACTGCACTTTATCACGAAAAAAAAATTACTGTACTAGTTTTAAAATATTACAGGGAGTTGTGTGAAAACTACTGATATGACTTTAATAAATCGCGTCATAAGTCATTAACATCTACCTGTCAGTCGCACCCCAAGCAGTTACTGCGTGCGTTTTGATTTGTTTCAACATTTTTCTTTCGTCTTATGTGATTAGTTGTTTGTGTATCCAGAAACTATTAATAATACTTCAAAAACTAAATATTTTATTCATTTTAGAGAAGCCATACAGTGTCATATTTTTAAGAAAATACCGTTTCATACAAAGTCAAATGGTATAAGTCCTTGTTATAACAAATTATTTGTTTTTGTTTTAATTCATTGCTATTGTATTGATTATTCTTTCAATACTATGGGAGGCCATTAATTATTTAGGGTAGAAAAGTGGTTTTATCGCGCAAGTAGAACAAGGTATGAGCTGATTAGTTCCACAGTCTCTGGGGTAAAATAAGGTAATTATTCATTTTAAAGTGTGAAATATGTTTCCGGAACAACGGACGAACTGTTTTGTTGCCGTAATAATACCGCTGCTAAATTAAAGGTCAAAACGAAACATACTTCACTCTACACATATATGAACAGCTCTATATAGTTGTATACTTCAATTAGGGAAGCCATAAAAATTGGAACAGAATTAAGTTAATTTATTACTTAAATTTTTTTATCTAGGGAAATAAACTGATTTTGACCCAGTTTATGTAACGTTTGCGTCATATGTATCATACAAGATTTATATTTATATCTGTCGTATATGTAGCCCATCATGTATATGTATTTTGTTGAGAATATATACTGTGGTGAAACATCCATTCGCTAGTAATTTTATTTTTTCCTTAATTGGGAGATTTTTAACATTATGATCGGCCTAATTCATATTCAAAAAATAAAACAGTAAATGCTCATTTTATAAAATTGTATTGAATAAATAAATGCAATAAATAAATAATATAGCATTAAGTCATAAATAAACAATACAGCCAAATTTGTCAGCAAACAATTTTATATTTATTTAATACATCTACGACGTTTCGTCCATGTTTGTGGACTTCATACGGTAAATTTTAAATTGGATAACATGAATGGAAAATTTTCTGTCGTGGACTGCGCTGTATTATCCAATTTAAAATTTAGAGGAACAAATATGGACTAATACGTAGTAGATGTAATAAATACTAATGATATTATTTTCTGACAAATTTACTGTAATGTTTATTTAGTTGTTAAAATTTGTCTTGTGTGGTCCTCTAGACAGCTTACTGTGAACTAGAATGTCCATATCAAAATATTAATTCAGCTATAAAAATCTGTATGGTGTTTTTGCACAAAATACTTTCTATCATTCGCAATCTGTACTGATGAACGAGACAAAAATATCCGACCATAAAAATTAATTGAAAAAAATCAGTAAGTAATTGTACTATTTAATAGTGACTGACGAAATATCTTTGGGGACAAATGATATGTATCGGCCATATTAAATGATTAATACTTGGATAAAAATCTGTACGGTTTTTAATAAAGACAAATAAATGGTGATTTACATACATATGCATTACTTAACATTAGAATGTTTAGTTTCAGGAATTAGCAAACTGACAGGAAGGCCATTGGCATACAGTTTACTTTAGGGAGAAAGATATGTTGGTTAAATAACAACTGTGCCACTTATTGGTCTGTATTTATTTACCATACCTGACTTGTAAACTGAAGAAGCAATTTTTTCCGGTTGTTTGAAACAATTTCCCGCGGCTGTTTCAACCTCCCCCTCCGCCTCCTCCTCGTACGACGACAAGACCACGGGAACGAGGATCGCAATGCTCCTACTTAAGAAAAAAAAGTTTTCCAATTTTCTGCGGTGTGCTATTTTCAGAAACTAGGTTATAAAACGCAGAAGGAAGTAACGAAAAGGCCGGAGGTAGGAATTCGGAAGGACAACTTGTACACACGTTTCAATTAATATTTATTAATTTGGAATAACTTAAGTTTTCAAAGATTAAATTGGAATTTAAATGATATTTAGACTTGAATATTTTTATCCAATTCATAGCCTGTAATATATCTGTATTCTTTTGGTATGACTGAGAATATTTAAGATACTGAAACATTCATACCCATTCACTAGTAATTTTTTAATTCGGAGATTATAACATTCTCACCTGCTATATTCATTCCCAAGTCCACATTCAATAAATGTAACGGTAAGTGTTTTCAGTAAAAAATTATCATAATGAAGCAGAAAAAGTAATTAAGACGAGGTAATAAATAAAACAAATTGGTTACACTAAGCTATTTACAATACTGACAGTCGAATTATTCAAGTTCTAAGATTACTTTTTATTTTCTCCTACATATTTCTCCAATTTATTGTAACATCTCATCAATGAATATTTTGAAACTTTTTTCAGAGAAGCATGAAAAAAACATACATTTGAGACAAAATATAAATTTATTCTTCTTTACTTAATATTTCGTAAACTCACGTGGAGACAATCATTGTATTTACTCGCTTTCAAGAGGAGTTCTCGTCCTTAATTCGCGCACGTTACTAATTGTGAACCGTATGAAATATTAATGCACTATTTATGATCACATGAAGATGTACTCATTTAAAAACTAATTTTTTCACATATATTATCTGCCCTATTGTTATTGCATTGTATTTTCAGATTTAAAAAAATATTTTTCTAATGATGAGCTACTATTGCGATAAACATTACTGTTTTTATACTGTGAATGAACATTGCCCTTATAAACTTGAATATTAAGAACAATGGAGCAATTGTGACGTTTTATAAAAGTTAAATTATTTCCAGATGGCATATAAATATCTTTTTTCCATTCCTGAGGAAGTCAATAGTTGTCAGCTGTAGCCATATTTTTATATTTTATTTTAACCAACGACCTACTACCTATAGTCTAAAGTAGACCTTCTTTACACATATTACAATAATTCAGAAATAAATAATTACTAAAGCAAATGTATTAAGGTTTCTACTAATTTCTAGGCTAATCTACAATGTACTTGTTCGTCTAGTCTAGTGAGTCTTTGCAACAGGACTAAATTATACCCTTTCATGGTATTCCATTTCCAGCCTCGTGTTACGTTAATTTATTTATTAATACTATTATAATTTCGTCGGTGTTGGAGTAGGTTCGTGGCTGTTAGTTTGTGCGTGGAGAAGCACGAGGAACCTCCTTCTCGTCATCCTGCCTTCTACTCTTTCTTCAAAAGGCAGGAGGCATGCGATTTTATTAAAACCTTCATACACGCTCCTCCACTTTTCCTAGTCAATTCCTCACACTCCGAAAATCCCGAGCATAACGGATTCCGTGATAGCCATAGCTTAGTCTAAAGATAAGTACATCTGTAATTGCAATTTTCGATAACTTATTTATACTGATTTTACTGTTTATATACATTGTAGTGACAGTAAAGTATTTTTTTATAATTTGGGGTCTGCTGTTCATTCACGGAGTTTTGGTCATTCACTGGGAATTTATTTGGACTAAATCTTCCAAATGACGCAAATATTTGGGACTAAGAAAATACTTAGCGATATAAAAGTCATTAGCAACTAAAGTGGCTCTTGAAGAGGGGAGGGAGGAGGAGAAAATTATTGTGTTAACAATCTGCATAGTGTTAAATCACTGGAGTCTTTCTAACCTGTACTTCTTCTAACTTAAAGAACTTAAAGAAACCTACAGAACTTTCGAAATGTCATTGAAAATTACGAAAATATTTTCTAACTGACAGGGACTTGTTAAATTACCCAGTGAAATTAACTTTAGTCACAGCGTTTATTTTTAATATTGGCAATATTGAGTGGTAATTTATTAGCCGTTGTCGCTCGCGGCGTTAGCGTCCGCGCGTCTGCAAATAAATCGCAAAAATTTTCGCGATTTCATGCCAAGATTATCTCGTTTTAAATAAACACGCTCTCGTTTCCGGCTTTCGTTGAATATGTTAGAATTTCGAGATTAGAGTCGTATGGAATGTAAAGCAACTTCCTGCCACATTAACTTGAGTTTTTTATTCTCAGCGTTATTCAGCGCCGCGTGAATACAATTTTGGAACGATGAAGGAAGAAAAGTTACGTACTGGGTTAAATATATACGAGTCAAATAAAGATCACGTAGCATGCGGAAGAACGTTGTCGTGCGATCAAACTGGCCTAAACATCGCACGAGAACTGTTTCATGCATAAGAAATGAGCACAAAATATCCTTGGGAAACGATAGCCTTGTACTCGTAAAAGTGTAAAGTATTAGACATTGACTCATTTAGTGTAATCAAAAAGATTGATAAACGGTTCAAGTGCGTAGGAGAACGTTTAATGAGGTCTTAGCATGAATTCAGTTTTCCTTATAGATCTTATCCGTAACACTGAATTAATTTCGGAAAAATATTGATTTATGGCAACATAAATTTCTTTAGAGAATATTAATGACTAGACATTACTGTTATACATTCATTGCCAAGAATGGTTGAATGATTTCAGAATAAAAGGAAGAATAATTACTTAGCTAGGAGAAATAAATAATTAACTCTCTTGAGTATTAAAAACAAATAATGAAACTAATGGTGAGACATTTCTTTCCCCTCGCTTAAGATTCCTTTTCAACTTAGGTTAATTGTTAAGGGGAGTCACAGGACCCGTCACGCGAATGGTAAAATACTGATTTTTAGCTAAATAATAATTGTGAAAATTTAGAATTTTAAAGGTGTTCACATAATCAATACCTGCACTACAATTTTATCATCACATTTTCCGTGTAATGCAAATTCACAGAATGAATATGACGAAGTCGAAGGCCTTGAATTTATAAGTAATTAATAAACTGGAGAATGTGTAAAATGAGTTATTTCTTTTTATACCCTACGAGAGTCGAAGGAATATTCGGAATCAAAGGTGTTTCAAATGAAAGGAGCGCTCAGTTTTTGTGACGAGGAGTGTACATTATTGCATGTCATTTTTGAAATTATTAGTTACGTTATCTGACGTATTACAATTAATGGTCAAGAGACAGAAATAGAATAATATTAATTCAAATCAAGACGTTTCGTCCCCAACTTTCGGGACTTCTTTATGTCATTAATTAAAGCATTTTTTTAATTTCGTGTAAATCCTTTTTTTTGCAGTCCAGAATGTTGCGGTAGTGACACGAAATTCCAATAAGATTTTAATTAATGAAATGAAGAGATCCTGAATTTTAATTAAAATTAAAATTATAAATAAATAATGACTTCATATTATAAATGAAATACAAAGAATGCCCAAAAGTGAGAAGTAAAAGAATATCAGTTGGATTAAAACGTTTCATCTCTAATTTTCGGGACCTCTTCAGTTGCTTAATTAAATTTTATTAATAAACTGAGAAGGTCCATAAAGTTGGTGACGAATTAATAAATTCAAAATAAATTATTCTGTTTCTGAGATTTGGCCATTATTTGTGTTTTATTTAAATTAAAATTCTTTTATGTCTAAATTTTAGTCACTATATTAATGTTTCTTATTTGTAAAGAGTGATAATTGACAAATTGCAGCTCAGGAGTATACGAGTGGTCATAGTTACCGAATATGTCCCGTAACCCCCCTCCCTCAATTTTCAGTTCCCTTCGTATGCTATTAAAGGGAGTAGCCTGTTTCAGAATCATCCTCATGTAGCCTGTTACTCCAAAAATATTAATTTTTAATGACGGTGCATAATATGACTTTTATAGCTGATAGTACCTATAATTTGTTGGTTTGCGCTAGTTGTTTAGAGGGCACATCTCCAAAACAACGAGTGAAACGCTGCGGACGGTAAATCTTCCCCTGTGAGACGAGCAAAGCCTGGGATATTCGCACGTGTGGGTTTAGATCTGCGAATGCCAACATTGGACCGTTTCCAACGTCCGCGGCTCCATGCTATCTACAGTAGCAGGCCTACTCTTCCTTGGTTTTATTACCGCTGTTTCCATGTCTAAGACCTGGAAGCGATCGCCATTACGTTATTGCAACTTAGATTGTAAATCTGCGTTACGCTTTTACGGCCTTCATATAAGAAATGTCCAATACGATAGAAACTACGTTCTGTAAAGAGAAAGAAACCAATACAAAATACGGTCAGAGGAAATATTACGTATTTTCTTCTTTAAGAACGGAAGGATGTAAACATATATCACCAAGCAGCTCTGAGCCAAATACAACTTCAGGGAATTATTTTTCATCGCAGCAGGACTTCACATACGCATAAAAAATATCGTTACGAGTAACAAGTATCAATTAATGAAATGGGGAACAATGACTAAGGTCGCCATAATAAAATTCTTGTGAAAAACATAAGAATGAGATGTGCAAGTTCTCTAATGGAGCTTATTATGAAAGTATATACTGAATACAATTGAATAACAAATGTACTTTGGGTGCAAAAATTTTCTGGATATAATAGTACTGTATACTGTTCTGATTCAAACCTCCATACTATCCTATCTTGCGCAAGTCTTTTCATTTTCTTATAACTAGCACAACTTACATCCTCCCTAATCTTCTTAGCGTTTTCCATCCTTGGCTATTTTATCATTGATATATTGAAGGAGTTCCTTATAACTTAAGTGATTGTCTTTCTATGTTCTTTCACAGTGAGTATTCATACTAAAGACTGTTACATTTCAGTTTCATCAAAAATATTTGATTTCCTAATTTTACAAGACCCTCAAGTCTTAAATCGTGGCCTATTAATATATCTCTTCTCTTAGTCAACGTCCTCCATATTGTTCGTTTTTCCCCTATTCAAACTTCCTAGTTTGTGATTCTATCCACCCTTCTGAATTTCAGCATTCTCCGATATTTCACATTTCAAAGGCTTCTATTCTTTTCCTTCCCCCAACTCCTATCGTTCACGTTTCATACCCATATAACGCCACGTACCATGCGAGCATTTTTAGTAACGATTTCCGCATATTTTAACAATACCAGCTCATTCCGGAATTAATATTTTTGTAAATTTCACCCTTTATATAGAATATTACTATTTTTGCATATTTAGATTAATAGATCAGTTATAAAAATTAAACAATCTATTGCATTTTCTGCGCATAGAGCTTATCGTTTTAATTTTACAAATTTAATTTAAAATTAAGCATATTGACATTGTTATATTTAAACTACGTCCGAGTTATTATCTGATTCTTATTTACGTTTACCTTTGATTTACGTATAATGAAGGGTCTAAAAGTTAATTTTGATTTATTAAATTTGTTCTACGCAATAAGGACGAATGTTTTTTCTAAAACATTATTCGCTTTTGTTGTGCTTTCTTTCAGGCCTATCTTATCATTTATTGACGTGGTAGAAGATTAGTATTAACTCTCTTCGGGCGGATCCCATGTGTTATTGGGCACTAATAGGGATTAATAGCAATCAGACTGCGCTAAATCTCGTGCATGTAGGCAGATGTGTAGACTAAGGAAACCACACCTGCAAAGCTTCTGGTTGCTTGGCAACCAAACTCTCTCGCGTTAGCTTTTCGTATAATTAGAAGTGTTAATGGAAACAGAAGCACATGCGCAAGGATCTTCACTTTCGTTGCCCACAAAAATTGCACTCGCACTAAGGAGAAAAAGCCTATGTAAAAAATTAAATTTTAGATCTTGATTGATGAGTATGCGTGCGGGTTTAAGCGACTGTATCCATCAGCATCGATCGATTAAAGCATTGAATGAGTCAGCAAAGCGTTCAATCAGTCGCATTACACAGCTCATTGTCCCCGGAACATCAACCCTACAGGGAGACTGGCAGGTAATCGAACCAAAGACCTTGCTCTGCTGTACTATTTTACACGGCGTACTCACACAAGGAATCTAATCCCTCAATTTAATAACAATTCACGTCTCTGAATAACGTTAATTCTTCAATTGTATAAATTAATTATAAATGCTAATAATAATAACTACAAAAATATTTCTAGGACATATTTCATAGCTTTCTGAATTTCATGGGTAAATTTCCGGGAACTTTGGCGAACAAACGTCCGAGTCACATCGAAAATAATTAAAGGGAGAAAGAAGTTTTAATTCAAGGAGGATAAATAACGATTTAAGGGAAACTTATCCGATTAATTTCATTCTTTACATATATTTTCATCATTAGTACTTATAAATCACAGTTATTTTACATAATGGAGGGAGTAGGACTACGATTTTCAAACTACATGAAAAAATAATAAACATTTACTTAGGAATGTGAAGACGAGGAAACGAAAGGGATTCATTCATATTAGGGAAAAATAAAGAAGTCCTAAGTAAATACTTGTGTATATGAGGAATCGTGCTTCATCATCAAAATTTTGAAACGGTATCGGAATTAAAATTATTGGTCACTCAAAGAATAGCTTAAATTTACGTGTTTTTCAGTATCATAAAATTGTAAAATTACCGCACTATGATTATAAATAGTGATTTGAGGAGGAAATATTTTCATAACAATTTCAATAATCCCGTAAGAATTACGGGTAGCTACTGCGATAATTCTTTAAATGTAAAACGAGGTTTTATGTAACTGGATGCCCGGCGTTTCTCGGTAATTCATTTACATTATACTCGGAATATATAAGAACTGAGCAATCCGAAATCGAAATGTCAAAATAATGCCAAGCTACGAAAGCAATGAATTTGCGCATGTATTGATGCCTAAATTAAGTGCCACAGATTAGTCAAACGATGAGGCTTAAAAAGTAGCATTACATGTTTTTTATGTGAGAAATCCATAAAGATAATTAATATAGTTCATTTCTTCAAGGACCGACATAAATTTATATAAAAGAAATATATAAAAAAATTGTTAAACGTTCAATATGATCTGAATTCAACATTAAACTAGTAGCCATGTACTAAAATAGCAGAAGCGTTTACGGCTAATATTTATACAACATCCTATATAATACAGCAGCTTATTTCTTAATTTTTTTTCACAATATATAATGTATTGAGATATTTTTGTCTTGACCCCAACACTTCAAAATCCATGTTCTCGAGCCCTATTTCTACTAAACTTCTAAATTAGCTTCATTTCCCGTCACTAGACATTATGCATGGTTATTCTTTTATTAACTTTTTTCCACTTGAAACTTATCTGCTTGTGTGGAAGTATATTTGGGGAAGAATTTATTTTCTAATCTGTGTATACATGTTAACACATATTTCTTAATTGTCTTTTCTAGAGACAAATATCCTATTTCTGGTAATATATTGTACACATTTTCCCTGTACCCTTTGTGATCTACGGCTCGTAGACCTATGTTCAACTTCTTCGCAATATCGTAAATGTTTCCTATTGTATGTTCTATAGAACAGTACCTAATAATTAATTTTTACAATAACGTTTCTTAAATTACACAGCACGTTAACTTTATCGGCCATTTTATCATTGATATATTCAAGGAGTTCCTTAAAACTTAAGTGATTGTCTTTCTATGTTCTTTCTAACCCATTCACAGTGAGTATTCATACTAAAGACTGTTCCATTTCAGTTTCATCAAAAATTTTTGTTTTCCTAAAACCAAACATTTTGTTTCTCCAAGGTTGACACTTAAATAGTTGTTACACAGCCTTTTACTAACTAATGTTAATTAAATTTATCAACTAATGTAGATTGAAACATGTCTTACAAGTAATTCAGTGTGTCCTCCTTAAAATTATTACCTCTATACCATAAACAATAATGGTCCAAGATTATTTCCTACTCTGTACGTCACTTCTTTCTTCTTATGAAACATTATTATTAAATCGTTCCTTTTTGAATCTATTATTTTTTTCTGCACTCCACAGTAAGCTTACTATACGACATCGTAGAAATGATTTGTACTGAATTTTTAAATAAACCATTAATGTCATGTTAAAGAGTCAAATAATACAGATAAGGGAACTTCAACTCTCATATTTCGAACCTTCTCTGTGCACAACATTATCTGATATATTCAGATGACATTAGGCGTATTAGTTTATCGTCAGGTGAATAGTGTCCTGGAAGAATTTGAATAATTTCCATAATCCGGCAGTGCTTTGCAGTTTGTCAAGCGTCGCAGTGGGAGGAGGAGGGGGAGGTGGAGGGGGTGAGGGTAGGGGGAGGAGGGAATGACGACGCTTTAGTGCAACACATAAGGCGGGCGGAATCCAATAAAGGTGCAGCGCATGCAAGTTGTAACTCAGGATCACGCTGTCGAATCAATCACTTGCTCAAAAGCAGGCGCCAATATCGCCATGCGACGGAACCTCAATTCCGCAAAAATATTCATCCCGGGGCAATTAAACCGGCGACGCGCAAGAAGCGGCGGAAGTGTAACAAGCTCCCAAAATAATATTATTATTTCTCTCTTTGAGTAACAAGCTCTATGATGGTGTCAGATTTAACGGGTAGGATCCTCAAACTATAGGTCGGGTGCCTTTAGCTATGCTGGTGACCCTTTCTACGTCCCCAACAACAAATAAATAAAATTAAATCCATCTATTTAAACGCTAATTTTATATGGAGAACCTTTTAAAATTCAGTAAGTCACCTTCTGGTGGCATAATTTGGACTATGGCGTTTTTGAGCTTAAGTGACGCACCAATTAATAAATTATCGGCGACTAAAAGTTCATTTCACCTTCACTTTATATCATAATTAAAATATCTCTGTCTGACTCTTCTGTTGTCTCTTATCGTCCTTTACAATTTCTGTTCGCCTCGCTGCATATTTATTTGCATTTTATTGAGTATCACAACCCGTCGCCCTGGCTGTTCAATCATTTGGAGATAAACAGCTCTGAATGTCCTCGAAAGTAAGATACTCTGTAATGAATTTATTTGACAAATGCTAACCTTTTTTGGTAACTTTCTAGGAGTATTCTGAAACACTAGATCAAAATTTTGGGACCCTTAACTGGTTCCCCTAATCTCATTTGCGAATTTCCGTCGGCCGTCGCTCACTGCTCCCCGCCAGTTCTAAATTTAGTAAGAAGTAATGATTTATCATATTAAAAAACGTAAGATAAATAAAAAATTGATAATTCAACCGATATAGAAAGAGAAAAGCTATCTGTTTTCCAAAAATCTGGTCGTAAATTTGTAATATAAGTTACCCTATATGACGATACATGAAATGATCAGGTTACAGGAAATTTAAATTTTTTTTCTCAACTATAACCACGTTTTGTCAACAGTTTTGAAACTGAATCGGGTAAAATATGACACAAACTTTTTTCAGCTGTAAATTTTTTAATGAACGCAGTTTTACATACATAAATTGTTGAAAGCACAGGTCCATGGACTGCGTCCATTAACATATACCACTGGAATATTCTTTAAAATAACAGGCGTAAAGAAAATATTAATGAAATGGAATAATGTGGTTGTTGCCAATTGTAAAAATATATCCTTCATGTTACAAATAATCTTGTATATTTATTGTAATTGCAGTTGATAACGTCCTGAGAATAAATATATTGAGACAACTCTTCTGTGGTTTTATTCACAATAAATTAATTATATATAGTTGTTTTTTACATTAAATAAAAGTATTAATGTTATATATGCGTCAATATTCAGGATTGTAAGAAGAAACAAAATGGCAACTGACAGAAAAATAATTTTCACAGATAGAAAGAATTAAATCTACTTAAAATAAAGTGATTTTTCGTCTTTTTATTTGTTATTCTTCATAGACTTGTATACATCCTCTTTATACCTCCCTGAATCGTCGACACTACATCCGTTTTCAGTCCACGACGTATCATCAATAGAAGCGTGCGAATTTACGACCAACTACAGACAAATTTTCTATTTAATTAAACCGATGTCATTTTTTTAAAAACATTTGAAGAAATAATCTGAGGTGTTCCCAAATATGATGACGAAACATCGATGGAATAAAATAAAAACTTCGTCTCTATTTGGTCGTAATTTTATTCGATGTAATTAGTGTAAAAAACAGGCGTTAATTGGTTTCGTATTCATAAGTCTACTTAAGAGAGAGAGAGTTTTCATCGCGCCTGCTCGGGGTTTTCCCATAGCTTGTTTCCCATGCTGGACATCGACGTCTCTAACTCAGGCACTTTGGAAACCGCGCTCATCTAAACTCATCTTGAACGAATCCATGACAATTTCTTGAACGTATTTGAAAGGAAATTTTAAAAGTAAACGCTGAGATGCTGAATGGAGCTTGGGGTGCGTTATTTCCGGCAAATCCAGCGGCGCCATTTCCATTGTGTCCAGAACACGCCGCGCTTGTAGTTTATGGCGTCCGCACCACCGATATCCAATAGAATAGGAACTAGACGCTTTGAGCATTAATTACCATACCGACAGTTCTATCCTGCAGTGGCCTGTGGAACTTTATCGCAGCCATATCAAGGGCCGTTAAAGTGCGACTAAACTTGCTGCATAATTGCATCCAGAGCCCTCTTTTTATCCTTATTGCTGGCGTGGCCTTTAATTGTATATCGAGCCACTTTCCTCCCACCATGAGCTTAGCCCGACCAGTAAAAGAAACAAACTTAAACAACAAAGGCGAATAAATCATTTCTTCTCTTATTGCAACAACATTTTTACAAACTCGCGATATTTTACAAGACGAAAATATAACCTGGCTTCGAAGTTTGTTGACGATGTTGAGTTATCATTATTGAGTTTTTTCGGGTATACCATTGTCTCAGTGCAGAAGGAGAAAAAAAGATAGATCAGAAGCGAATCAGAAAGAAGGATATCAGAAAACGAAACAAACAGGTTAGGTTTATCCCTGTGAAAGAGACGCACAGATACGTCTAGCAGAAAAGATTAGAGTAAGAAAGCAGAGTAAGAGAAGAAATTAGAAAATTACTCCAAGAAAGGGAAGTAAGAAAAGATTAGAGTAAGAAAGCAGAGTAAGAGAAGAAATTAGAAAATTACTCCAAGAAAGTAGGGTAGGAGAGAAATTACTCCAACGTTTCGAACAGTAAGGAAAGTGTCTTCCTCATCAGGGAGAAGGGATCAAATGAGCAATACGCGAGTCCAACTTAGAGTTAGCCCCCTATTTCTAAACGTTATGTGTATCATAATAAAAAAAACATTTTAACGGTAATCCTATTTTTTACAAAAATATCCTAAATAAATTACAATTGAGACAACTTATTTGAGTATTCGGAAATTAATAATCCTGTTCTTATTGCTGACTGCTATCTCTCTCTCTCTCAATGATCGTGTTAATTGCACGTTCTTATTCCCTGAAAAGTCAGTACACACAGAGTACAAGACACTACTTGATTTCCGACCAAGTGTTTTTCTTCCAAAATTCGAAATCAACGTGCACAGTGAAGCTTATTCAGCTGTTCGAAACTAGGAATCCTCTAACTTTTCCAACGTAAAGAAATGAATAATTCCTTTACATTTATTCAAGAAATATTTTTAATTTTACAAGACTGTATTTTTTATAACAACAACGAGAGAGAGAGAGAGAGAGAGAGACACAAAAAACTCACACGTCCATCTACTATCGCAGACTATAAAACAGGTGTCGAGTTGTATAAAATTTAACCCAAAATAAAATTTACAGAGCCTGAATAACTAAAAATATTAATTGTATTTACTTCTTTGTAAATACATTTCTTAACTAAAATATAAGTATTACATAATTTCGAATTTTATAATATTTATGTAACTCTTTAATTGTGATGCTCAATCAATGATTAATCATATTGTAAATTTACCTTTATAGAGAGGAAAAATCAAGGTAATGGAGTGTGGTAAGGAAAACAGTGAAATAAGCGTGTTAGATTGGGAAGGGATATTTTGAAGTATGTTAAGGAATTCTGCTACTTGGGCAGCATAATAACTAGATTAGGAGAACACAGGCAACAAAGCTGTTACAAAAAAGAGGTATTTACTTCTGGGTAATATGTGTATAAGGAAATCACTGCTAAAAATGTTCGTATGTCCGTATTGGTATGAAACATGGACGGTACGGGGTGCAGAAGCGAAAAAAATAGAAACGCTTGAAATGAGGTGCTGTAGGAGAATTCTGATATAATTACTAACGAGGAATTTGTAAACAGGATAGAGAAAGAGAGAACAATGTGGAGGACGTTGACCAGGAGAAGAGATAGATTAATAGGCCACGTTTTAAGCCGTAAGTGTCTTGGAAAATTAGTATTCAAGGGAAGTGTGTGGAGTAATAAAAGAAGAGGGAGCAAATGTGGGATATGGAAGTTAACTAGAAATGAAAAGGCTTGCGGAGGAAAGGTTATCATGGAGGGTTGCATCAACCCAGTCTTAGGACTGAATACCATAACAACAACAAATTTTTAATCCTGATGCTCAATTATTATTTACGTAATCTTTTGAAAATTTCCCTTTTCACGCCCCCTATCAACGAAATAGCACAAATGAAGAGTGGAAATGAAATGTTTCATTTAGGATGTTAGATGTAAAGCCGCCGAACGAAAATGTTTATAAATCGTAATACAAACTTTGCCCCTTCCACATTTGCACACTTCATTTATTCAATGTCTAACTAATTGATAAATAATTCTCAATTATAACTTACGGATTATATCAGAACTCGGCAATCCGAAATAGAAATGTCAAAACAATGTCAAGCTACGACGCAATGGAGTTTGGCATTCATAAGTCAAATTCCACTTATTATTCAAACGGTCAGGTTGAAAATTTGGGATTATATGCTGTTTAAGTGCGAAATCATGAATAAATATTTAAAAAGGTTGTCAGAAACTACAAAAAAAAATTCTGGACCTCAACCACAACGCCAACTACCGGCTCGAACCATAGCTAAATTTCATGAAAATCGATCAAGCCGTTTAGAAGGAGAAGAATTACGAACATATATATATTTATTTTATATAAAGATTAAAAATGCTTCTGAGAGAGTGGTTAATGGATTGAATTATATGACAATTTTATTTTAATAGTACAAACCAGATGCAGGTGAGCTTGGAAATCGGTAATCCTTTTGGAAGTCTGCCCAAAACTGTTAAACACGTAAGTAATTAACAGGAATGGAAGCCGTTGGGAAAACAGATGAACAAGACCGGCGATAAATTAGGTTTCCTTTATTTTTCCAGGGCTGAAGCCCTCTCCGGGCCCTGGGCGAAAGAGCACGGGCCTATTTCTTTATCGGAGACGATCTGGCGCCAATGTTTGCTCGTCCTTCAGATATATCGAATCAAACTACAAGAGGGAGGCCTCTTGATCGAAAACGCACTTTGCGCCATTTTTTACCGTGAATCATTTACGCGTTAGCGATGAACACGTTACACGAATGTAATAACCACTTTCGGACGTCGTTAGTCTTTCAGTTCTATCTAGAAAAAAATTCAGGGGTCACCTTCAATCACCCTTTGCTTTACGTGACGTCACATTACTTATATTCATAATTCACAGCAGGAACTATTATGCCAAACGTATCTGTGTTTCAATGAATAAAATATGCCATGTACATATATTTTAATATTTATTTTTAATAATAATATTGGTACTAAGAAATCTACAATTAATATTTGTACGGCGATTGACATTAAACTCGCGGAATTTAAGATTAATTCCATTTTGGTCTTAAATACATTTTACTTTCTGCGCATGCTCGTTGTAAAAAAATCATAAATCATTATATGTTGCATACATAAATTCTAAAAACGTCTACATTACTTGAATATGAACAGACAAAATTAAAAATAATCAAGCTCAGTTACAAAGATTATTAAATGAATTAAGTCAATCAGCTTTCATAGTCGATCTCGTCCTTGGTCGATTCTAGGTCGTCTAAACAGTTTTATATTTTCAATTGTTACGGTAAAATTAAGGTATATCTGAAAAACCACAGAACATTTCATGTTGCTTTCGTGAGGTGAAGAAAAATCTTAAAAGCTACAAGAACGATATACAGCATAGACTACTCTAGGACGAAATTATATTGCACAAATTGATAAGAAGGGACGATGACAAAATTTTGGGTTATGTCATCAATCAATGTCACAAATGTCACCAACAAAGACTAAAATACCTACAGGGCAAAAATTACAAATCCATCTTGGACTGCAATGAGTATCAAAAATACATCATTATGTTTGGTAAAGACAGTAAGCAGTTTTATTTAATTTAAATGCATTTTATTTTGTGTTTTTTTTAAATTTAAAACTTAAATGTAAGGAAGAAAAATAATTAATTAGTGGTTTACGAACAGAAAAATGGACATTACCAATATCTTGATTTGGAAATTTATAATTGTAAAATAATATGTAACTAATTGTCACTGTGGTCGCTAATGAGCAGGCTGTCGATGTGACCTTTATAAAAAGCTTCTGGTTGTTAAGATTTGTTGGTCAGGAGCAGTAAGGTATTAGAAAACGCTTTCTGTACCCGAGGAAAGCAACAAGGATTTCAGAAATATTGTGAAAATGAACAAATACATGAACAGACAAAATTATTAATGTATCACTTAATTTTAGCTGGTTATTTGCTACTTCATTACTTTTTCCCGTTAATAAATGAATTACGTGGTTTGCTGAGCGAATCCCAGAGATTTAAATAATCCCGTAGGACACAATCATAAGCTTCATCATTTAAATCATTATTAGCGTGTTAATGTATTATGTTGGTAACAGGTGCATTTATGTCGAGTTATTATCAGACTGTCAAAATGACCGGAATGCGTTTTATCGCTTTAAAACAAACATGCTTTCACAGAATGGATTTGGAAATAACAATCGTATCATCGTAGCACAGACACAGGTTTAATACAATAGTTTCTTTTTAATTTATCATTTTACTTATTATTACTAAGTCAACTTTTACATTAAACGCATGTGGTGCGCGACTGCGTAACACGTTCAAATACATTTTCTTATTATAAATATTTTATGTACATACATGGAACCGAAGTTAGATCTAAGCTAGACGAAGTCGGGACCATGAATGAACGCGGTTCGTTATTTAAATGACGAATTGCAGTCATCTTATCGGCCAGAAAGGGAAACCATAAACCTAAAACCACATGCATAAACTTCTATCATTAAATGAATAAAAAGCACTACATCACACTTGTGTAACTTTCTTCTGGTTTATAATTTCACATAATTCCATTCTTATTTTTTTCCTACAAATTGTCTAATTTACGAACATCATATATATAAATATTCAAATTTAAGTAGTTTTGATAACTGATGCATTCTTATATTATTTTACGAAATTGAGTTACTTTATATTTTCTGAAGTAGAGGACTAAAGTTCATCATACTAATAAAGAAATTATTGCTAATTATTTTAAATCGACTATAAAATGATTTAAATATTAAACATCGTGGATCTGTTCATAATCCGAAATTTCATCGGATGAACAATTTCTATTAAATATTTTACATCTGAGCAATAGAAGTTGTTAAAAGAAAAGACGTGTTACAAACAAATAATACAGGTAAAGGTCTCGGAGTGAAATATTTTTCGTCACGTATCAGGGGTTAATCTAACGTATTCTCAAAGTCTCCGATTTTTAAATCTTGCCAAGTTAATTAATGTCTTATGTTTGTAAACAATACTCAGTTCGTCCTCGGAGTGATTTATGTTACCATTTATGTTATTTCATAATAAAAAAGTTATATAGGACGACTAGTGTTCCTGTGCTTTATAACAAGTACTTATTACCGAAACACTATTATTTAATTCAAACCCTTTCATTTAAAACCTATGTACATTAATGAACGTAAACGAGTAATGATTTCATTAAAAATTAAATGCTTTTACTGACTGTTAGCAATGATTTTTGTTTATTTATGTAATGTTGTAATTTTATTCAAATAGCGAACCCGTAATATTTCGTTCCTTTTCCCCTCTGAATTTGCAAGAAACCAACCCCTGCCTCATTTACTAATTAAAATCGCGGAAACTTCCTTTAATTTTCGAAACATACTGCCTGGTTTATCCACAGTAGAGTTGGTTGCAATATTGCTCATAGTTCCTTCTTGCAACCGCGTGTGATACACACGTGCCAATTACACGTTGACAAGGACAACGGATTGCCCTGGCCGCGTGTCCATATCGCAGCTTCCCAAACGATCCATCTCAATTTAACTGACACCAGTCACTGCAGAATTTTTTAATTTTTCTGACCGACACTAAACAGAAATTTCATAAATCTTTTAAATTCTGTTACTTCAGACCAATCGAAGTAAATCATTTATACTAAATTAATATTAAGAATGTTGGAGTACTTTAAGAGAACTGTTAGAATGACTTAAATCACCAAAAAAAATCATGGCCACCATACTGACCCTTGCCAGGAGTTTTTGTGGTGTGTAAACAAGAATTTACTGTCAGAACATTATCGTTTAATTTATAAAATTTTATTCATGACTCATTTGCATATTAACACATATATTTAGTTTTCGACGGTATTGCAGTTAATATATTACTTTGTAATAAAATATAAATTGTCAAATAATTTTAAGTTATATAGCCAAAGCTGGTCAGTTGTTTACAAAAGTATGTACGTTTTTTATCCCAAATTTAATATGAACAATGTAAAAATGGTCGCAGATTGATGAGTGAGATGTTACACATTCGCTCCACTCCAACAGCTTTACCAAAAATTTAAAATCTGATACTAATAATATAAAGAAACTTCTTTATACTCTGTTAATGTAGTAAATTAATATTTTTGTAATAGAATTTAAAACTTCATAGCATTAAATTGAAAAGACCTGTAAAAATGATAAGTTATAAGGTTATGTATAAAAATACTAATGGAAGAGTAAATTAGAATTTGTAAATACGGGAATAATTTATTTGTCTCCTAAAATGAAAAAGAAAATGAAGAAATAATATTTTTATTGCGTTGGACGAGAGAGAGAAGGGGTTTCCAAGGGACGGGTTAACCCAGGGTTGGCACCCGCATGGATGAGCACTGTAACCCCGAGACGTGGCAAATGTTTTGTGGATGTGGAGTCTCCAGATGCTCGTTTCTCACCTTATTTTGGAGAGAGTCGTATCTCACGGCGGCCGTCAATAAAGGCATGCGTCAAAGCCATGGCGGGGCGACAGTCCCAAGGGCGGGCCGCCGCCCCCACAAACGAGCCCTCAAATTGTGTCTGACCAGACGACGACGCGACGCCTCATGAATGAATCATTCACCGAGGAGGACCTCCACTAATTGCTAATGCACTTTTCATCTCTAACTGTACACTCAGTCTGATTAAATATTAGACATTAATAATAAACTACTAATACGGATACCTCCTCATTTACTACCATATAGAATTATAGTGCGGAACGAATGCGGTACAGTGTCTTCTTTCTGTTACCACACATCTGACAGTTCGACGCCAACTAAATAAATATAAAGCGATTTTGTTGATCCCCCCCCCAAAAAAAAACTTGTTACTTTTACGTCCTATATCGTGATTTTCCGAGACAGACATCTGCTAGCGTTTTTACGGCATTGACCATAAAAACATCTGTTGCAGCTTTTACTGTCAGACATCACTTTTTCATGCCTTAAGATTTTGTAGATATAACTTTTATGGTTTAATTTGAAGACTAAGGGTGCCCCATTACAATATGATCTAAGTCATGTTGTGGTATTCACTCCTACGACTGGTCTGATGCAATCCTCCATGCTAATTTATCTTGCTCAAGCCGTTTCATTTCCGCATAGTTACCACATCCTCCCTAATTTCTTTGTGCATTCCATCTTTGGCCTCCCTCTTTTGTTCTTACCCCACACACTCCTTTCTAATGCTAATTTTTACAAGGCGCTCACGTCTCAAAGCGTGACCTATTAATCTATCCCTTCTCTTAGTCAGTCCTCCAAATTGTTATCTCTTCTCTTATTCTGCTTAATACTTCCTCATTAGTTATTCTATCCACCCATCTCATTCTTCTATAACACCAAATTTCAAAGTCTTCCTCGTTTCGCACCCATATAACGCCACACTCCATATTTTAGCAACGATTTTCCAATGTTGACACTTATATTACTCGTAAGTAAATTCCTCTTTTTTTGTGTAATCCTTCCTTGCCTGTGCTATCCTACTGTAGTTATTATGCTGTCCAAATAGCAGAATTCCTTAACTTCCGTCAAAATATCCCTTCCAAATCTACCACCCTTTGTTATTCCATTGTTTCTCATACTACAATCCATCACCTTGTTTTTCCCGCTATTAATCCTCACATGGAACTCTTTCTCCAGGACCACGTTCATGTCATTTATTATGGTTCCCGAGTCTTCTTTTGACTCATCTAATACTACAATATCAAAGCGTACGGTTTTTATTTCTTCTCCTTGCAGTATGATTCCCTTTCCATATTCCGTTTTAACTTTCTTCTTCGCCTGTTCTATATACAAGTTAAACGGCGTGGCCAATAGACTGCATCCTTGTCTTACTCCTTTACTGATTTCTGCTTTTTTCGTCATAATCAGTCTTAAAATTTTATGAGAAATTATAAATGCCATTTGCGACGTGATTAAGCAAAATCACGAATTGTAAAGCATTGAAGATTAGGTTTCTATGATTTTTGACTTTCTCAGCCAGTATTCAAAGTCAGAGAGAATACACTCACGAGAAGCAGTTATTGACGTTGACTAATGTGAACAGAGGAGAAACTTGTAACACGAAAGTCCAAGTCACGACCGATGTTTTCTCAATGTTATGTTCAAGTGGATAAAAAATGATGGCCTAAGGTATATCTAAATTTGTTAAAAGTGCTGACAAGTAGAATGATCATTGTCTCTCTCCCTGATAACGAGTATCTTGGTCATGGCCTCCTACGAAAGCTACGAATACAAATTACTTCGCGAAACATTGTAGCGAATTGTTAGCATTCGTGGCCGGCGAATGATGTCAACGTTGGCCACACTGTGTGTTTCTTTAACTCTCTCGGAATAAACGTTCTCTGGCGTTAAATTCATGACCACCGTCTGCGATTTCCAAATATTTCATGCAGTTTGCGACTAATTACAAACAATAGTGGAGCAAGGGCAGACGCTATTGCATAAAATCGTCAACCGATTTATTGTGCGTCAACCGAGCGGAGAAATAATAATATACAAAGCAGGAAGACGGTCGGAGGAAGAATACTTGCTCGAACAGAGTTGCAACTTGTTTCGTAGCTCGTTTATAATATAATAAATATGATATCCATGCAGTGTTTGTAGAGTAGTAAATCTGTATTGATTTTGTATTGGGGAGAAATTGACTTGATACCCGAAGCAAATGAAATTTTTATGAGGTTATCTTCTCGAGTAACGCAACATTGCATGTCGGTCCACTCTGGCCAATTCAATATCACCACTGAAGGAAACCTCAACGTCCGAAACAGCTCTCCATTTCCCTTATTAGCCATTCCTCAGAAATAATTTTTTCACAACTTCCACGTCTCTGCCTTAAGCTAATTTTTACTCTTAACACAATACACATTCACCTTAAAGGCAGGAAATCTATATGAAGAAATTAGTTACTTTTAATTAATAACATAAATTTGAATTGTAATTCATTTGAATGTAATTGCGCTGAAATTTTTATTTCAATTATTCATAACCAATAACAATCCTTCAAATATATTAATTTATTTTAATAGTAGCTTTAAAAAAATTTCGTTACCAATCTACAAATTAAAATACAGTTGCAGATTTATTCAATAACCTTTCTCTGCTAAGGTGACTTTAGTCAAAAATTATATGTCGCGGTGTTTACACAGAGCCAGAGAGGTTAATCCGGGGAACAGTGTGTATTCTTTGGAACAGAGATAAAGATGAACGATGGTCGGTCGTGTCAAGGAAATAGTGGAATTTATTAAAAAATTAAAAACCATAGTACAATTGTACGAGAGTTTTTTGTATTCAAATGCTGTTAGATATAAATCTCTTTATGAATGAGACCTTTGTTAAATGTTGGTCGCATTGACGCCCGGAAATGTATGAATACCAGATCTGATGCATTCTGTTTATTGAACTACTAAACAGGTTAGTAAACCACCTGACATGTTAGACGTTTGATTGGGCAGGATCAAATATGATCTCCCCTGAGGGAAAGAAAGTCCGGGTGATGTCATCACACGCCATAGTGCGATACGATTGCGACCAATGGCGCCCAGGGTAAATTCCATCCTATGAGCTGGAAACTATTTTAGAAGATTTGACTAAATTCAACATAATTTGTGAGATATAAATTGGAGAAATAAATATATGCGGGTAACTGTCTCAATTGTCAAGCGTTTTTGCTCTGAATAAATAGAAACATGTTTCCGAAGTTATTTTAAATTATGATATAAAATATTTTACATTACGACTTGTTCATATCAAGTATATTGTGATTTCTTTTTCTACATTATGTTGGCTTTAAATACATCTTATATATACAACGAAATTATTTACAAGTTACTAACATTTTACATGCAATATAAGTGAAAATAAGGAGTAGTATATTTTTATATCCAAGTATTTTCAAATGAATAGAGTTCTCTTCTATTTACGTAAAAGTAATTTTAAATAAAAACATATGTGAAAACATATTTCCTTTGTTCACGTCAAGTGAATTTTGTTTACATGACGTTAAACGTCTCTGATGATGGTTCACCCTAACGAATAAAAAGATTCATTAAAATAAAGAAAACTGTCTGTAAATAATTAATGTTTGATAATGAAAATATATTGACGCCATCTTATGGTCCAGTCCCAGGTTCAAATCCTGGCATGGGCTTGGATGTTTGTGACGTCACGGGTCACGGAGACTGGAATTAAAACTGTAGGAAAATCGACACGCTGACCACGTGCCACTTGAAATTCGGAATGTGTCATGTAAGATGGCAGTCCGCAGTCGGCCCGATAGGCCCAGGCCATTGATGGTCTACAGAGCCAGGCAAGAAGAATAATGTATTTTTATTATTTTTAAATATACAGTGAATTATGTTCAGTTGTCAGAATTATTTGACAGAGTATATTGTTAAAATTACAATCTACTCTCCTTACGTTTTCAGCACTTAATTACTTTTGAATTAATGCATCATTTATATATGAAGAATATTAGTTTAAAATGACTGATTGGTAACTTTGGTGTTTCTGTTTTGTATCTCCAAGCCTTTTATATCATTCACAGTAGTAAAATGGGCAAATAATATATATATATATATATATATATTTAATTATTGTCTATTTGTAAATGTGTTTCATTAGAATAGTTATTTTTTGGGGGATAAGTATGGCTATATTGGGTGGAAGCTTCGGTTTTAAAAATTATTTTAATAAATTTTTAAGTAGTTTTGAAGCATAACTATATATTAATTTTGATTTCAAAATTTTTATTCAATTTTGCAGGCATATGCTGTAAGCTATCTACAAATTTAAAAACAAATTATTTGAAACATAACAAATTTTTATTGAAATTATACAATATAAAAACCTATCGTATAATTTAAAAATCACTCATTATAATTTATTAAATTCCTTGCAGTAGTTTTGAATTGTTCAGAAGTTATAAGAATGAAATTACTCAAGATGCGAAACGTTGACCATCAGCATTCTTCCGTGTGCAAAGATATAACGAAGCTTAGAATAATTTACGGGCGGAGTTCTACAATTACGTGTGATTATGATCCACACCCTTCGCTTTAGCACCCTTAGGGCATCAATATCGTCATTCGGCGCCGTCTACTCTACTTACCAGTAACAACCCACTTTTTTAAAAGGGGTGTTTCGCCGTCGACTCATAAAAAAGCCGTGAATGGATGACCTCGTTTGCATATTACCTGTGCGAAATTCCAATGAACAGAATTGAGAATGGCTGCGTTACAGCTCGCATTACTGAATTTGCTTTTTTGATATCACCAGCGGCATTAATTATAATTAAATAAACTAAAAACAATAATAAGGTAATTTATCAAGGAAATTAACTTATTTTACGTCCAAAGATTGGAAAGTTATAATAATGACGAGACTGACATAAGACACCTTCATCAAGACCCTGCTTCGAGTGACGGTCTCGTTGATTTTGTAGCGCAGTAGGATCCCTTCCTAATTTTATTCACATGTTTTTGATTTTAAATGATCGAAATTCTGCGAGAATAACTTGCAGATATAAAGCAAGAGGTTGGGAGCCTGGTTGACAAGGTGTCTGTCTGTCTGCAGCTTCAAAAGAATAGGGTTGTTTTGCTGAAGGAACGGTCACCCTTCAAAATTTCTAAAGGATACTATACTCTTCTTCAGAAAACATTCCCGCGCTTGACGGACGACGAATGAAGATTGGCGAACTCACGTCACGTGGGGTGGCGCTTTCCTCGGAGAATGGGAAGATAAGAGTTTAGGTGGGAGGAAAGAACACGAAAAATGAGCAGAGTTGATCAAGACGTTGAAGAGAGAGAGAGGAAGCTGAAAGACAGTCACTGTTGCTCGGAAGTTGAAGGGAACAGGATGCAGAGGAAGTAGGAGAAAAGAATTGAACAATTAATAAGTCAGTGTTGTTCGAGAGTTGAAAGGGAGGTGAACATTGTCGCTCTTGAGCTAGAAGGAAGAGCGAACAAGGAAACCCAAAACCTCGGAATTGACTGTAAGTTAAAAGGAAGCGGTTGGAGTGCTTTGGAGTGAAGGAGGAACACATTGAGTTTTCCTCAATACCAGCTCTAGAGTCATGAAGTGTGAGAGTGGAGGAAGAAAAACTACTACGGAGAACTCCCGGAATTGGTGAGAAGATGAAACAGGTTCATTACGAGCGCGAAATCTCTACTGTAGGTTGTTACCCAATAAGTAACCCCGAGAAACCCTTTGAAATTTAAACATCATTCCCTTTAAATAATATATATAATTGTAAATAGTGTGCAGGACCCTCTAAAAGAATTGCTATTTTTATATAAATAAAATAATAATTATTTTTCAAAAGCTCAAACAATTTGAAAAATAATTTTAAATAATAACCCCCTAATATCATTTACAATTTTAAGGTGGGAAAAGACCAATGTAGTTAACAATAAGGAACATCAAGATCATGATGTAACAGCCCTAATTAGGTCCTCAAATTAGACAATATGAATAGAACACTATTGTCAGTCAAGAATTTAATTTTGAAACAGTAGCTTTAGATCATATTCATTAATCGTCAAACATAAACAAACATAGCTGACATTTTCTATCAACCGAATACATCCACTCCTCACAGCTCCATCATACATAATGTATTCATATTGTCTAATTTGAGAGTCTAATTAGGGCTGTTACATCATGCTCTTGGTTCTGATGGTATTTGAGGTGCCTGGTTCGAAAAAACAATTTCAACCAGTAAATAAATTTCTTACAGACTTGAACATATTATAGTAAAACTACAACGTTTTTTTATTTATTATAGTGACATGACTATCTACACTTTCTTTTTGTTAGTTTTTACATCGCAATAAATATCAGAGCATGAATACGTTTTTGGAAAGTGGCAGTGTTTCGTTTCTATTAAAGTATGGAATGCCGTGCATGTGTATATTTATCAACCTAATGTGGTTTAATGACTGACCACCCAAAATAACCTTCGTGACCGCTCGGCTATTTCACAAGTGTTCTATTGTGACGTATGGCCGGATATGATGACGAATTATTTGACGTTACATTTTACAAAATATTTTTCTTTCATTCAATAGCACTGCCTTACGCTCAAAGTTCACGTATATTGGAATATAAGGCGGAAATTACGACATTCTGTTTTTAAAACGGAGGCAAACATTTTCTTTTATTATCAAAAGCGCTACATTTTCTTTGATATAAGGTACGGTAGACCTTATTACGAAATTCCGTTCCTGTGACATGTAAATATGAGTAAAGGCTTTCTGTGACGTCACAGATTGTGAACACGCGTGCCTTATATAAAACTTAATTTAAGTAAAAAGCGGTAATTAGTTGTAGCATCAACGCAGCTGATTTACGTGCAGACTTTACGTCGAGGCGTTGGCAACAGGGGACTGGAAGTGATGTACGAGTTCGCCAAACGAATAGATACCGTTTTATTGCTGAAACTTCGACACGATTTTCGCTGTGGAAGGCCATATTCTTGGCACGAAACCCAGGAGAAACCTATCTTCACCACCGTCAATATTTCTCAGCAACACCACAAGGTCGCGGTAAAGATTTTCAAGTCAAAAACTTTACTTACAATTAATTTATATAGGCCAATACTCAGATTATTATTTCATTCACGCAGCTGTCTAATGTAACCACACAATTAAAATAATAATACTATACAATGATTTCAAGTTCTTTAGGGAGCGCCGCTCCAATAGTGTGATTGACGTCACACAACATCACTGAGTTGCTTTCACACTATGCTTAACTCTTGCCCTATCCATAAACCCAGCTCCCTGAAAACTCTTATCACTGCTTTGCGCATTTAGGCTACTAAAGTCAACGCAGTATTCGCCTTCAGAGAAGTCAAATATGAAATATACTTATTAAATATCATAATAATTGTATAAAATTATTTATTTAACTCTTATAAGTAGTATATTGTATTTTCTACTTTATTTCACTAAAAGTTGTCAGCTTTTGTTCTGGGATCTTTCGACCATTTTTGTGTCATATTCATCAGAAATACCGATAAATAAAATTGAGGTGTCTGTCTGATTGAATTTTCGTGTGTTTGCCTCGAATAGACTCTAAAATGGCTCACCGGATTGCAATGAAAAGTTGAGGGTTCTAAAACAGGAAATATTTGTGCAAATTTAATTTGGATAATGATATTATTATAAAATAAGTATAAATATTAATTCTACGGGAACTTTTCTTAGTAAACGTGCGTCGAAATCTCCAAAAAGTGAATGTTGGTCGCCTATTCTCTTAATCTATGCTCCGTAAATGCTCAAAGGATTTCAATGAAAATTTCAGAGATTAAAACAGGAATTTTAACTTAATTTTTTTGTGTATGTTTCATTTAAATATCTGCATAGGTCAGAAGAAATTAAAATGGATATTTATAAATTTATTGAAATGCCGCGTGAAAAGTGGCGTGTAACCAACTGCGAGTTATAAGTCCTATTAGGCGTTCCTATACTATTCATCTCACTTATTATGATGTTGTAAGCGTAATTTTGGCAGCATGAAAGGGTAAGCTGGAGGGAGGGGGGTGAGCATTCGCACTTCATCTATTGTTGTCCTGTTCAAAACCAACTGCGAGTTGTGGGGTTTACCGCGAAGCGATCAGAAATAAATGATAATTTGCTTTCGTTTCTAGGGCAAAATAAGAAGAGCTATTTCCGTGCGAACAAAGTCGCAGGCGTAGCTAGTGTAATAATAACAATAATTCATACGAATTTGTAATGAAGTTTCAATATTTTTTATCTGTATAAAGAGTCCAAATTATTTGATGTCGTACAGATACGAAAACTTATATTTTACTTTTAATGGGATAAATTAAAGCACAATAACAGAAATATTATAAAGGTTATATATATTCGGTACCATCTACTTGCGTTTCAATTATTTTTTAAATTTTAAACTTAACCATTTCTTTTATCTTTAATGTATTAAAGTTCCATACGTGACTGTATTCTCCAATACATCCTAATTTCGGCTGTACTTTTGCTTTTCGGTAGACTATTTCCTATTTACAAAGACTTAATCCACCATATTTCACTATTTTTAGTCCAATTATTAATGAGACGTTTCTTGACTAGACAATAACAGGTATTAGATTAACAAATTGAACTTTATATTGATTTTTCTCTCTTTTGTAAAAGGTTCCAATAAGACTGGGAAAAGTTCGTGCGACGAGCCACGAGTATTTCATTTCCGCGTGACTTAAAACTTCTCCAGAAATTGCAAAAAAGTTCCTTGAGCCGCGCTGGCAGATAGATGAACGCTCGTAAATAATAGACAAATGCACAGATACGTGAAAAATCGAAGTGATACAAAAGAAAATTGAAGTTTTTCTCTGCGAACAAAGTTCAGCTTCTTATAAAGGGTCGCCCATAACGTGTCAAAAATAAACTAGTGCGTTTATTTACCTTCTTCATAATGTCCTCAAAATTTCATAAACATTATGTTTCTTCTTCAAATTATTTAGTCTATGTTGCTCTCAGAATACGACATGATTAGTTTCATTATCATCATTTATGTTCAATTTTTTGTGCGTACTGGAAGTTTTAAAGCTTTGTAAATCCCTTTATCCATCTGGTCCCGTCCTTAACTTCTTCCTCCTTTATCCATATCTTCTTTTGTCTCTTTTCAACTTGTCTAGAAGCTTTACTCTTCTTCTTCCACGACGACCTGGAACTCAATTAATGCGTTCCTCCATGAAGATTTGCATTAACAAATTTCTCCTCAGTATGTGTCCATTCATGTGAGTATTTCTTTTACCATTTCATTTATTATTCTTAGAATCCCCTCAGTTTCTACCATGATACGCGTGGATTTTTAGGTTCTCAATCTCTTCCAATTTTGAGGATATCAAAAATTCATAACTATTGATGATTTAACATTGGATGATTCAATGTACTGTTAAAAGTAATTTTATGTTGTTTTTAAGTAATTGGGTTCCATGGCAAAATGATTGACTAATACATCACTGACCTACATGGACAACGGCCCTCATTGCATCTTATAGAAGACTGAGTTTATGAACCTCCAGTTTGAGCAACAACGGTCGGACTGCGGAACCGCCTAGCAACAGCCGTAAGCAATAAGTCAGTTCACGTTTGGGTTGAATTTTAATAACACAATGCCATGAAACTGTGAGTTATTATATAAAACAAGTTATTTATGTTTTTATTTACAAAATTAAGCTAAATTTTGTTTGTTTATAATTGTTTAAAATACATACGAGGCAATTCAGTTAATTCTGTATTTTTAATCCTCCATGTTGCTTACAGATATAGTTCCGTTTTCATTAAACAGATCTATCAGAGTTACTAGGTATGAAAAAATCCGGGGAAAGAAACCAATCCTATATATAATTGAAGGTGATGAAGAATTTATTAGAAGGCGAATGTAACTTTACTTCTGTGACGTCACCTCATATTATGTGAGTGGCTCAGAGGGTTTTGTGGAGCACAGTTATAGAATTTTCTTCTCATACACACAGTTATATATACATACAATCATGCTAAATATTCATCGTCCGCGCCTCATTTCCAAATATTCTCACAGCAGCTTCACATTGAGGTGTGGTAGATGGAGAAGGTAAATAAATCGGCGTAATTGTTGTAGTGTGGAAGTGAAAATGCGACCTTAGTGGGCGGGGGGAGGGGTGGGAGGGCAGAGGGAGATGGATAAATGTACCTTGTTGGGTGTATAAAGCCTCGCCTCGCAGATGCTCGTGATAACACCTCAGTCGGAGGCCGTTTAATTTAATATATACCAAGGTAAACACAGCGTGTAATCTCCCTATCTGTCCACAGACAACGTGACGTACAGCTGCCTCCTCTATAAATATATATATAACGGCATTTGAAGCAATTGCATTCCTAAATCCATGTCCTGGGGTCTACAGGTTGCATCAATTCAAAAGCTACACAAATCACCAAAGGTGAAATACTTCGATATTCGCAGAGCACGTCTGTTAGGATCTTAACAAAAACAAAATTAATACCCGAAGAAAATAGGATATATAACCTTTTTACCTGATGAAACCCCTAAAATGTTAAAGAAACAACATTGTAGATTGAAACATTTTAAAAATAAAATTAGTTTTATATAACTAACTTCTTGAATAGAGACGCCGGAGTTCAAAAAGAAGCATTAGATTTTATTAACGTCTATTTTAAAATTATGAACATATAAAATTAATATTAATTTTGAAATGGATGAATTATATATAATTTTTTCATATAATTCAAAGATGCTCAATATGTCCTCCTCCTCTCTGTTAATATGTGTGACATATATATCTATGCTATATTCAAATTCGTCCCACACCCTTGAGTTCCGCGGCTGTTGTTATGCGGTTCCACAGTTCAACATTTGTTTGTGGAAGGGGAGAAATATAAAACTGAATCTTTTACGAACTCCCGCAACACTTAATTAAAATTAATTAGTTAATGCTCCTACACGATATGTGAAAATAATAAATTTTAATTTCCTGGGACGATACGCTGACCACGTGTCACGCCAAATTCGGAATGTGTCATGCAAGATGGCAGTCCGCAGTCGACCTGGTAGTCCGAGGCCCTCAAAGGGCTGTAGGGAAGAAGAATTTACTGGGAACGGAGTACAACTCGAGATTTTCCTCTTTTTAACAGTACATTGATCAATCTCATAGAGTTGAAAGCTGAATAGTTAATTATTGAAATTATTTGCAAACCTCCTGGCGAAAACGAGTCAGGAGTTAATTATTTAGGAACAAAAAATTAATTGGCTATCAATCATAACGTCCACTTCAAAGCTATTAATTCTTTGACGAGTTTCGGATTTGGTTTTTATCAGAGTACGAGCAGGCTGTTAAAACGTGACCAACAAAAATTAATAGAATGGTAGTTTTGGCGAATAGCATTTTGTAATATTCTCATCACGTAAACTGTATGCCGATGCCATTCCTATCCTTTCCCGATGCAGGCAGCTGAAGACATTTTACGAGAAGCCAATTTCTTCGTCTGAAACAATACTCGTATATAATAGGGCGACAGATGCATCTGGCAAGTACGCCATGGCCGCGCAACCGTATTATTAAACCATACGTTACGTGATTTGCTGCAATTCCATGAAATACGTCCGTAAAAACCGCGGCATTACATTCACAATGGAATAAATGTACCATACATAATTTATGTACAGCCTTTTTTTCCAGAATATTATTAGAAAAAGTAACGAAAAAATGAATATTTATTTCCCAAATAAGTGTCATCCCGCACTATTTATGAATTAGCTCCTCTTCATAGCTTATAAAATAAATAGATGAATGGATAAATGAAATTTCAAATGCCAAATAAAATAATATTTCTAGTAAAGATATGACATAGTTGGTTGATTCCCGCGTCATGTCGACGAAAGTTAAATTACCTATATCCGCCATTACGTTTATTATTTGGTATTGCCGATTCAGAAAGTTCTCGGCCAAACGCAGATATAGCGCTACTTGATAACTAGAGTAACTATTGTCTTTAATTCTACTTTCTATTGTTTCTACAAATGTATGATGTGCTATATAAAAACAGTTCTGGAAATTAAGAAATCTGAATTCGAGCTAAAATTAGAAGATTTAAACCCTACATGAATAAAATACAATTTATTTTAGACATAAATGAAACCCTAAATAACATTTTCAGCGTCACAGAAGTGTGAAACTGTGTTTTTTTTAGATAATCTAGCCTCCATTTTGAACAATACAAACATTCAGGACGCTCAGCAACGGTTACTATCGAGAAAAAACTGTTGAAATCTAAATGGCAGTGTTAAAGATGTTCAACTTTGCTGAGACTAAAGAAACTTTTAAAAGGTCACGTCGAATCAATTTTAAGGAGGAAGGTTACATTACTCTTGAAGAAACGAGGATTACAACCCTAAGTGCACACAAAGTGTCGAAACGGGTTGGAATACTCAAAAGGAGGCTGACAATCGTCGAATATGATAATCAGAAAATTAAAAATACCATTGATTTAGTTACAAAGTTTCACAAAATTTAATTACAGAGATTCCAGAAGGGAAGAAAGGCAAGTAACGGATGACGTCATAACTTCTAGTTCAGAATTCGTTAGAATCCCCGTATAGCTCCTATTGTCATAAAATAATTTTCACGGAAGCTTCATAAACATTTAATAACGTAGCCGCATCTTATGTGGGGGAATTATTCACTGTAATGACGAGTGATGATAGCCTGCAAGCGACTCTATTCTTCTTTCCCTTTGTCCGCTCCCGCCGTCCATTGCAGGGAATTTGAAATATTGCTATTCGTTGTTGGGAACGTATGCGCTCACTCGACGTGAACAGATGTTCATATTACCAGTAATTGAGGTATACGTCATTTCTCCAGGTAATACATCTATTCACAACTCGGGAGTGATTATCTGGAGCATTACAAAACAGTAAACCAACAAGTCATAAATATTGCGCATTAATTACAACAAGCGTAAAAAACAAAAATTATTAGTTATCAAAGTGTCGATTTTTTTCCCCTGAGTGGAGACACGAAAATAAAACTGAAATTGCGACAGTTACCGGCGTAACTGGCGGATTGCATGACAAGTCGAAAATAAACAATTGGGAAAGTGGATCATCGCTCTAGCTTTACGTTTTAAATTAAATATAAAATCAATATTTTTACTTTGTAAAAAAATTGTGGTGCTATTTTTCTTCTTGCGACGGCAAATTCGTTTCGGAAACAGCCAATAATTTGGAAGAAATTTCGATGAACGACATGGAACATACATTGGAACCGACTGAAAATTAGTGTACGATATATAACTAATATTATTAAAATAATTTTATTAGGCAAAAAAAACATTTCATACTATGTATCACAAGAAAAATATTCAATTCACGACGTTTTGACCTCTTCCTGGACCTCTTCAGGTAAAGCAATTACCTCTAGATTTTACTCATCTCAAAATTATTAACGGGAGAAAGGATTGTATACAAAATCATTAAAAATTTTATACCTGAACACGTCCCAGATGAGGACGAAACATCGTTGTTTCGGATATATTTTGTAGTAAATAGTATAAATAGTTCTCTAACACCAAGGTCATTTTAATTTAAATTATTTTAATAAATGTTAGTTGCTTTTTCATTATTATGATAATATCTCATTATAATATTTTAAATATCTTGACTGCCATACTGATATATATATATATATATATATATATATAAACTTTCTGCAACCCCACAGCAAGCTTCTCTCCCGTCATTCGGAATGGCATGAGACAAGTATCCAGTAGCCCGACCTTCCTGATGCAGGTTTTCTACGGTTTGTATATTAGATGTACCAAGTAGAATCCTTAATCCATATCACGGGGGCCTCAGTTAACCCTTGGCTACCTTCCTCTCCCTTCCGCGTCACCCCTTTCAAATTCCTTCTCTCCGTATGCCATTAAAGGGGAGTTGCTAGTTTCTGGATCATCCTCATGCACGCAAAATCTATGGTGTACGATAGGGCGTGACAAATGCACCAGAGCATTTAAATAATTTAACTTATAATTTTGTAGTGGACCCCTGATGAGGTCAGCGGTTATTGAAAGAAACGGAGTGTATTATAAATTCCTTGTCAATATAATACGCGAGGATTTTTTCACTGTATTAATTGTTAGCTTGCTTCGTGGCTATTGTATATTTTTAATTTTCAATGTCAGTTACAGAAATGTACGAGAGAGGGGGGGGAAGAGAGAGTCAAATGTAAATCTTAAAAGTTTAATATTATATCGAAAGTGGGCGCCAGTGTTTTGTAAAATAATGTGCCGCATGTCCCTTAGGTAAAAATAAACTTAATTTTTTTTATTTGGATGATTCTCGAGTTGAAGGTGACAAACTTTATTTATTTGTCGTTCTGGAGGAAGAGAAGCAGTCGGCTGTAGTCCGGATCTCTGCAATCCCTTTCGGATAATAAATCCCATTGAATGGTGTAGCGATAAGTTAAACGAAGGAGGAGAGTAATCGATGATAGTCAAAGGCGTGCACTCGAGAGAGGAGTGAAAGTTGCAAGGTTAATGGCCAAACTTTAAAAGAAACGGACAGTTTCCGATTCAATTTTATATCAATTCCGTAAGTCGTAGAGCAGCGGTGAAGGTGATTGAGGAACTCAGATCTCTGAACTTCAAAACTATCAACACGCACACTTCTATGACACTGTAATTCAAGTAAGAGCACAGACGAGTATGGTGGACATTAGAAATTTATGTGAACCTGGTTTTTGTAATTCAAGTGATTTCTTCTGTGTTATTACACAGTCCTGCAACTCTTCAGTGAGATTTTGATTATGATGAAATATTTACCACAAAAACATATATATACATATATATATACCTTTAACTCCCGGTTTTTCAGTTTTAATAAATAAACCATTTCTCTGCCTCTCTCTTTCTTCATCTCTCTCTCTCTCCCTGGCTCCCCCTCACTTCCCCCCACCCTCTACCACTCTTTCTCTTTTGGTCGTCAACTACTCCTTGCGAGAACTTGACATACCACCGAGACTATCATCTTACATGACACATCCTTTTCTTTGAGTGGATTATTTTTTAATCTTACGTCTAGTTTCCTTAAAAATGGCAGATACGTGCCAGAAAGCGATCCCGGAACCTCTGTGATGCAAGAAAGCAAAAAGGCTCACCCCATTATTATCTATGGCGTCTTTATCTAAAACAAGTTAAAAAATAAACAATACAAATAATTTAACCTTAAGTATAATTCATAAAGTAACCTTGTAAAATTAAAAATGAAACAATCACAAACCGCAAATGAATAACACAGGCTCTGTAGAAACAATTAAATTTTAATTAAAATAAAAACTTTTATAACATACTAAAAAGAAAATAATAACTTGTCATTCTTTTCCTAGTAATCTCTTTATCGCTAAGAAAACTTTTATTTAAATAATTTATCACATGAATATAAGCAGAAGAATGTCAACGTCGCCGCCGAAATTATATCATTAATTTATTAATGTTCTGATTTCATCTGCAGTGTGTGCATATTAAGAACACTTGGAAAAGTTTTTCCTTTTAAATTAATGAGATAAATTATTGACACAACTTTTTTTCCTTTTACTTGATGAGTTTCGAGAAAAGGAACGACACGCTCTACTGTTTTACTTGTGCTAATTTTTTATATTTTAATTAAACTTTAATAATGAGTACATTGTCTTATTTATTTCACCGAAGTAAGATATATTTGAATATACAATAAATCAATAATATGACAATTAGGTATAAATAAACAAGCAATTCGACCATTTGTTACCAAACCATTTTATTTAATACATTTCTACGTTTCGTCCATACCTGTGTACTTCTTCAGGTAACAAAGTACAAATATATAAAAAACAATTATAATTTTGAGAACAAAATATTTCGTTATAATATGAAAAGGATACTTTTCAATTCAATAATAAATATTACTCTTTTAAATACATTTTATCCGTTTAAAATATACTCATATTAATAGATTAGCACTTAAATAAGCTAAGAGTTTTATTATATGTGTATAGAAAATAGGATTTAAACCACACTATAAAATTAATAAAAATACAAATCAAGACGGAAGTATTCAATGAGTTCCAATATGGAAATATGTTTGGCTTCCAAAATGTTACAACGGAAATTTCAGTCTCAATTAATTTATGTTCGCAATAATTTAATATATTCAGACTGAAAGTGTTTCTCTTTGCATACATTACTGAGCCGATATTACGCATAGAAAAATTAAAGTAAACAAATGCTTGCAATGTAATATAAATTATATTGGCAGCAAAAAACCACGAATTGTAATTTACGACCCTTAACGGAAAGGCCAACATTTTAACAAACATAATTTTACAAAGTTTGAAACAAAATTAACTATGATAATGTAAACATCTTACTAAATGAACAGCAAAAATATACATGAACGTGATATGGGTTTCAAAATAGAAATTAGTAAACATTGCACAAGAAAATGCTGAATTCAGCAAGGTAAATTTTTAAAGTTTAATATCAATTATATGACCTAAACCTTTAATTATGTTTTTGTTGAGTATCGAAACGTTAAGTGAGGTACGCGCCAGTAAATACTTGCATCACCACAAGTGACCTATTTACCGGTTAATTAGTTTTTATCTGGGCCAAATAAGTTAAAACATTGAACTCCGGTCTTTGTTTTCGATAAATTTCAAATTAAAATATGTTTATTTTATGTTACGGATAATGAAATGTACGTATTTTTCGAGAATTGAAATTAAATACAAAGTGAAATATATCGCTGATATTAAAATTACTGAATGCTCAACATATTGGTTTAAAAGCGACAATGGATGTGGTTCATGAAGCAAACTTTTATAAAAATAATTATATAAAAAGTCCATAATTGCATAAAATTATTTAAGGTATTATTATTTATATACTTTAACAAAGTTAAAGCTTTTGAAGCGTGGTGTTGTAGAACGCTGAAAATGTGGAATTTCTAAGCAGGATATGGGAAGAGAGAACAATATGGAGGACTTTGACCAAGAAAAGGAATTGATTAATAGGCCACGTTTTAAGACATGAGGGTCTTGAAATATTAGCATTAGAGGAAAGTGTGTAGGGTAAGAACAGAAGAGGGAGGAAAGGATGGAGAACGCTAAGCAGATTACGGAGGATGTGGAATGTGGAAGTTATGCGGAAATGAAAATGATTGCACAAGATAGTCTTAGGACTGAATACCACAACAACGACACAACGACAACAAAGTCTATTCCCACCTAGAAATATGAATAATTTATATTTTCATAAAGTCGTAGTGAATTAAAAATTTACTAAAAATTTTTGTTACTAATGAATTTTATTTTCAGAAATTGTCAACGACTCCGCTATCTTTAAAGCCTAATTTAACGACGTCTACCATCGTTGAAGAAGTTCCAAAATGGTAGATGAAACTTGTAAATGTATGTGAGTGACAGTGTTGAATAGTGTAGTGGTCCTCCGTCTAATTGGCTGTTTTGGTGTTTTATTAAAGTCCATAAAGTTGTTAAGTTACCTTAAAAATGATATTTTCACACCCCTATGTGTAGTTGTAACATCTCTATTTTATGAAAACTTTTTGAAGTTTTTTTTCATAAATAATAAATTAACTCCTTCATTATGATTCCACAATTAAAAATAAGTTTTGAAAATTTTAGTGCTGTATCTATAACGGATTCTCAGAGGAAAACCTTTCTTAACATTGGCATAATACAGCTTTCCTACTCCCCTAAGCATTGAAAAAATAATTATTCAGAGACAAAGGAATAGCTTCAAATTAAAGTTCAACCGTAGGCCTACGGCTGAACTTTAATTTTTAAAAATGAGAAGAAAACAAGGCTAATTTAACGGTGTCTAACATCCTTGTACTTAAATATTTTTAGGATTATATTTGGAAACAGATTTGCGTGTTGTGTTAATGGATATTATAGGTTTCTGTTCCTTCCAAGTATCGGTTAACTATAGTACACAACATGGATGCTCGAAATTGTACCGCACTGAAATGGCAATTCCGGTTAATATGAAATCTGTCAGATTTATTTAAGTTTTTGAAATATTTTCCTGATGTGATAATTGTCTTATGTTCTCACTGTAAAATTTTTTTCCCACGCATAAATAGTAATTTTCGGTGGACAAATATTCTAGCTTTCATCTATACTCACTTTTTCTCCCCTCTGGGTTGTTTTACTTTTTTTTTCTTTCTTTCGTAATTTTCGTATGCGTCGAGCGTGTTCCGGCGTCGCGACGGTTTACACTCCCTCCAGCGTCACATCGCTGCGGACAGCGGCGCCCAACTGAATCCTGGAGCGACGCAGCATCGGCGTCGTGATTCACGCGCAGGCGTCGGTCTAGCAAACAACCTTCCTGCGGCGAATCCTAGCAGACGGACCTGCACTTTGCAGGAGGAAAAACCTCCCCCCCGCTGCAAGGCAACAAGTAGCCACACCACTAACAGAAACTACAATTGGCTCACGATCTACATTATTTACATTACGGGGAGAAATTCTACTCCCAAAACATAGAAATTAATAATAAATGTAATTAGTGAAGTGTCTTCTAACTCTACACAAGAATGATCGGAGAATTAAGAATTTTGTTTCTAGATTACATCGATCAGGAGTATCTCTACTTTACAGCTTTGGAGCTGTAATATTAAATATCAAGAATTTTGATTGATTATTAACCATTTATATCCTGTTTTTGAGTAGCAGCTACATGAGGGTGATCCTGAAACAGTTAACTCCGCTATAATAGCACAGGAAGGGAATTGGAAAAAATGGGGGATGTGTAAGGTAGAGCGTCCGGGATATAGTTTAAGGATCCTTCCCGGTGTTGCACCTAAAGAAGATGTAGGGAAAACCATAGAAAATGGGCATCAGGTAGGTCGGGCTATTGGGTACTATTTTCACGCCCTTCCGAATGACGGGAGACGAGTTTGCTGTGGGATCGCAGCATTCCCTTCTCCGTGTCTTCACAAGCTTAAGGAAGCAGTTGGCCGACTGAACCAAAAATAGATTAAGGTGGTTTTGGCATGTGAGAACCTTGAAAAATCCAGACAGTACGAGGCATCCCCAAAGCTAAGCTCCACAATCAATCTGGGCGAGATAAAGCTTCCACAGACACTGTCTCCTATTTATTTGCAATAAAGGACATATTTAATATAATTAGTTACATTACGTGGCTGTTTGGAATTAATAAATAGTAAAACAGTATCAAAGTATTACACTACACGACGAGGACATTCACGGAAAACGTTTCATCTTATTCAATTTCTTGATTCTTCATTTCATAACTGCTTGTATCATACCTATTAAATGGAAATTATTTATTAACAGTTAAAATTCACCAGATGAGATAAGGAACGAAACGCCATGGGTTGTAGTGAACTAATGTTAATGGATTCCATATATGTTCAGCCTTATAGGCCGTTTTACAGTTTATTAATAGTGAATTTAGTTTATAAGAATCTATTATGTCAAGTTATATAATTTTTTCCTGAGAAATATAGGTGGAAACTCAATATTAATTATATTAAATGTAACCTTTTTAATTTATGTAACAAAAAAGGTCAATAGATTACATAAAGATAATGTAGTCTATAAAATTAACTACATAATCACAATTACCATAAAAGGTAAACAGTACTCTGTCAGGATCACATATCAATCAAATAAACAAAAAGGAAAAAATAAACGGCCCTTTTCATTACATTCAAATCACTTAAATCACGACTTTGATTTTCACAGTATCAAATTACTTTATTGAGATAGATGTAAAACGAAACGAAGGTTTGTATAATCAATTATACACACAAGTGACCCAGAAAAGCGCAGTAAAATACATATATTCATTACGGGACATATTAACATCGACTATATTGGATATATATTTGATATTATTACCGATATACGAACAAGCAACTTAAAAATTTTAATTTAACGTCTGTTGTGAATAAATAAAAATAGTTCTTGACCTTTTTACAGAAAAAATTATTTATCCAACCTTAAGATGAACGACGTTTCGGTATATATTCACACTTTCTTCAATATTTTCTTTCAAGTTATTATAATATCCAAACATAGGTAACACTTAAATTGAGTTAAAAGCACAATAATTTAACAAGATTTCCGATGCAATATATTTATCCTTAATCCATACAGTGTACGGTTACCGAAGTTTGGATATAATAATAACTTGAAAAAACCTGAAGAAGGTGTGAATATAGACCAAAACGTCGTTTATCGTTAGATTGAATAAATAAATTTGTCTGCAAAAAGGTGAGAATTTTTTTTATTAACTTAAAAAAAGTATTTACATATTCTAGACAAAAATGAAACTGGAGTAGATTTTTTAATTCTTCTTGTACTGCTGATTTTAATGGAATGTATATATCATCTGACAAGCTTATCATATTTTGTGTAACATAATTTATCTTGCTGTTGTGATTTTTTATATTTATATGAAATGTAAAGGATGAGATTCTTTTTTAACCGGAATTATCTTTCCAGCAAATTCTTGAATGGGATTCGTTCTGCGTGAGGTGCCTTGTAAGTAATATTCAGATACTTCGTTACTGTCACTTTGTACCTGATTCTAACTGCATTTTTTTCTGTTTTGCTTTCAACTCTTTAGAATTTTTACTCCAAGACTATCGGATCCAACCATCTAACTCTACATGTTTAAATTTGGCGAAACACGTTTTCGGGAGTTCATTTCCTTTAGAGATTTGTTTTCTAAATATGGTTCTCTGAAATTGTTTTCAGTAAATAAGAGCGCCTCCCTGTTGGCATCGCAAAGCGTCCAATATTAAGTGGCTCTTACAATTCGTAGGAATTCCTTTCGCGTGCCTGGATTCTCAACCTTTTCAGTCTCCAAAAAACAATTAATTTTGAATTAGTCATTATGAAAAGTCTACCCATTCATAACTTTAGTTAATCTAATACAACAAAACTAGGGACTGGAAGTTGTTTGAAAATGGGGAAAGCATTAGGAGGAAAGGCGGACTTTCTGTTATCAGCTGATACTTTTACCAGATCCTCGTTTGATGTTGGGAAATAAAAACTAATTTTTCTAGTAAGATGCGCTTTGTCAGAAGTCAATGGGTTGTTGAACGCTTTATGTTATTAATTAATTATGTTTCTGGAGATTTAAAAAAAAGTATTTCAAATGGGGAGAAAATGTTCGCAACCAATTTCCTGGAAGCAAGTAGGTCAAGCACGTTTCTCGTTGCTCTGCAACTGGTACATGGTAATGCTACAGTGTCATTATCGTCCTTACTCATCAGCAGCACTCTGCTTTGCTAATACTCTCTCATATGGCTCTCAGCAGTCTGTTATAACAATAAACTTCACACCCTTACCAGTAACGTTAATAATTAATACTGGAATTGAATTGGAGTGGAATTGAAATATAGCCTATATATATTTTTGATCCTATTACTTTCGTAACCCCAGAATAGGTAATAACATTGCGTTCCTCATATAACTTGCAATAAATTCAGCCAATATTTCAGTTGTATCAGAGACGAAACCTCGAGTTGTTGCTCGGATATTAATAATTTATTAATAAAAATTTTTATCAATAATGTTACCCCCACGAATTCGATTGAAAAAAAATTTCGTTGCTTAAGCGAAGGGCAAACGGATTCTTCACTACGCAAGTTTACTGCTGATTTACGGTGGATGCCATATCACACGTGCCTATATATACACACCTTTATAAATAAAAATGATTGTAGCATATACCATTCATCCCATTGCGATGAAGCTTCTTGGTGAGTTGTTGTGCTGACCGCCGCGAAAATTTCATGCTGGAAAAGGCTTCCACAACGCAGTTAAAAACTCTTAACAACAGGAAGCGAACGAGTGGCCGCGAAGGTTTCTGAATTAGTACAAGCATTCTACTACAGGTGGCGCGCGAATCATTTCTGCAAGTCAGTCTATGTAATTTACAAGCTATAAAATTTTCAAGTATTTCTTTCTCGTACACAAGGAAAAGATTCAGCCATACTTTAAAAATACTAACAGGAAATATTACAAATGATATCTCACTTAATATTTGTTTTCAAAATAATTGAATACAATTATATGAACAGACAATTCATAGCAATCCAAGTTTTTTTATTTTATTTATAAGAATTGGTCGACCTCTTTGAAGCAAAATATTATTTTTTAACTTATAGTTTTTTATTATTTTTGCGTCCATTCATAATGTAAGTCTGTACTAATTATATTTTAATAGCTTAATTCATAACTGAAAAATTCACGTTTTAAGGAAATATAGTCACTTTAAATCGATATTTAAAAAATCTTTTTTTCTGTTCTCATCTACAGCAGGAACAGCTTAACGTCTGTCTGAGCAAACGAACCATCATATAAATAAAATAAAAACGTGGCTTGACTGTGAATTGGTCGTTAATTTTATTCTGTTGAAGTATAAATATTTTTCAACCTCTTAAGGCACCGAAATATCTATTATCCTTAAGGTCCCAGGATTATTTTAGTTCCCTTAACGTGTTGAGACTGTATTTTACTTTTTTATATTATACATGTACTTTGGACTCTTTCAGGGTATCTGGAGGATCTAGAGCTTATTTACAGTATCGCTAATATTTTTAATTCTCTTAATGCGCCGGTAATATTGTAGTTTTGTACGTTACTGTATTGTAGAAGTATTGTCTCGGTTCAGGTATCGCGAGTCATCATGCCGGTTAATTTGAAGGTTATCCGAAATGGACATAGGCCTGGGTGTGTCCATCACCAGGTTAATGGTCAAAAAAATGTAACGGCATCCATACCAGGTATTAATATGAAATTAATTCATTTTCCGGGCTAATATAAATAAATATCTTGAACCGCCAGACATCCAGCTACAATATATATGTTTCTATGCACACTAAGAACTCAATTTTAGGGCCGCTAAATATTTATTTACGAATTTTTTTAAAAGTCTGATAAGTGTTATTCATTGGTTCTCCTCCTTTCCTTTTATATAAGAACCTCTTGGGATAAAAATGAAGATATATGTACATGACATCTTATGGTAGATAAGAAAACCTTACTTCAGTAATTATGAATTTGCAAGGTTTGTCACCAGCGGCGGGATACAGCAACGAATTTCTCCTACAAAAACCTGCAAGTTTGTTTTCTTTGAAACCCTCTTACAACACTCAGATAATATTGTTTGTTGTTTACCTCTTCCGGATAAATTGTGTTAGGACGTCACATCGGAGAGTAAACTGTAAATAATCAACACTACAAACGTCGAATGCGATATTAAATTCAGAGCTGAAGTACAACATTAGAATATACTTTGATTTTATTAGGATGGTAACGTAAAATCATTAATCCGCAGAATACTTGACGAATTTTAAAATTCTTTTATAGACATGAGAAAGGCGATTAAGTCAGTTACTGATCTTCTTAATAGTACATCACAAAACCCCTACAGTATTTCATTCGACAGCAATCTATTGATGAATGGTTTAAGAACGCCTAAGGGAAACCTCGTAACATCTTATAACACTCAGCGTGTTTCTGCAATTCTGGGTATATAATTCAGAAATCGGCTGCCGAATCCTCCATTGAAAAGTAGGTTCAGAATCTATTGAATTAAAACTGCTAGGTTTATTTGAAGATAACTGTCGATATTTATTTCGAGGGCCCAAAAAGTAATTGACGTAGTAGCTATGCGTCTTCATCAATATATGTTACGTTTATAGAAGTATTAAGTAGCACTAACGTAATTGTTATTAAGGAAAACTGGTTTGAAGTGTGGTCTGTGCAACGTGGTTTCTTTGACGAAGCTAATTAGGAGCGTTTCCGTGATGCGCCGAGCGTTTCACGAAGAGTATTACAGAGGGTTATTGCAATGTATAGCGAGAACAAATAATTTTTCTCTTGTTAACCATAGCTTAAATTCACCACGCATCACATTTTATTTTTTGTTCATTCCATTACGCGCATCATAATTGAATGAACGTAGTTTGTACAGAAGCAGCTATTTTCTGTTTGACGAGGAATGTACGTGATCTGCAGATCGCCCTAGAGTTGGTGTGATAGATAGTGGCCCGGCACTCAACATGTGGCGCGCCAGTTACGAGGCCACTTGTGTCTCAAGAATGTGCTTTATCTCGACCTCTGCGGAGCAGGTCAGTGGCAAAACTAACACGGACAGAGGAGCAACTTTTCCACTATTGTGCTGCACAGCTGCTACCTCCCAGGGGACGTTCGCTGCTTCCTCTTGTCGACGCTAACTCCTACAGTAACATAATTCCGCGGGGCCCCATAAAGTGAGAGGCTCTCGTTGGAGGACCAAGATACAGGTGTGCGGCCGAAGCTACTGGGTTATTTACAGAAAACTCCTACTTCGATACAACCAGCATTACAGCAAACACGCTTCCTCGGACAGTTAACAAAGAGCTCGAGGATTCTTCTCACATTAACTACGATATATAACAGTATTCACATCAAGGTTCCGTACTTCGTAAAAGCTCGCATTCATTAAAACTATTTCACGTTTTTTCAATGTTTTAAGAAAAATTGTCTTACGTATGAATTTTCCTTAAATAAAATTTACAACTTATTAAAGATTAGTTTGATAATTTAAACTCATACAAGTCTCTGTGCTCCAAAGCAACCGTACACCTTAATAAATGTGACCTATAATGAGAAGTATTATTCACACGTGATTTAAAATACATGTACAATATTACAAATGTCCAAAAAAATATTTAAGATGTTGGACTGATTTAAATTTGTTGCCGACCTTTACGAGATTCATTTTAGATTTAAAAGCTTCTTTGACTCTATGAAGTGTAATGTGGACAAATTTACTTTCCCAAAAAATTAATTTGACGTGTGTGACTGCTGAATTAAATTTAAGATATGTGTAATGGGAACCATGTAGAGTAGAGTGGAGCAAAAGTACGCACTAAGTGTTTAACACTTTATAAATCCATTTAAAATAGAATAAAAATTATGATATTTATACCACAAAATCTTCACAGTGTTTTATTTTGAATTCAATAATGTTTTAATTGTATGTTAAATATGTTTCATTCAATAAGCTTTTTTTCCAAATAATATACCTGTGGGGCAAAAGTATATTGATAGTGGGATGCAAGTTCGCATGTACAGAGAGATTTAGAAAGAAATACATATAATGGAATGTAATTAAAAATTACACAGGAAGTTACTTTTAGCAAGATAAACATGTGCTTTAATTTCCTACCATTTCTTTAAGAAATGTCACAAATGTAATAACCACTGGCTTCGTAACGGTGGCATACTTTATGCCATTATTCTTCGCATTGCGCACTTCGGTGTACACCTCTGCACATCCTTGGAAGGTTTATTGTGCTCTCAACATTCCTTTTTTTTAATTTTGGGATCAGATTGTCATTATTATAAAAATGTTTTCGCTTAACTGGCCTTGTAGTTTCTGAAGGGTCGTCGAATTTTTAGACGCCTTCTTCATCATATTGTCACGTTTCTGTAAGATAGTGAGTAAATAACACACACACACACATAGAGGTTATAGACGTTTACTCAACGACGAAGTTCTCTACAAAAGCTCCTACTACGAAAAACTGACTCCGATTCGGAATCCAGTACAATTTATACATACGTGCAATATTCCAGAAAAAGAACATTATCGAAACAGAAAATACTAGAAATGAAAGGTAAACAAAGTAAATAAATAAAAATGGTTATATTGAGTGGGGCATTAATGCAGTCCTGCGTAATACACCTCAGCCAGCACTACATGATTTCAAGTGTGGCTTGTAGATTATTCTTAAAAGGTGAATTTGTAATTATCTCAGACTCTCTTCCTTTCTTCCTTCTTCACTGGGGGTTCTTCATCTGCCCTGATTTCTGGTCCTAGTCAGAATATGAATAGTTTTGATCAAGCAATGCCATGCTGAGTGCCAGACGTAGATGGAACCGCATCTGATACTCAAGATGATGAGGCTACTTAATTGATCTGTCTGTTTCTGTAGGTGACTCTATTTCCTTATCAAGTTCTGTATAAATTACTGCGAAACCTTCGTCCGTAAACAAACCAGAATCGACAAGAAAATTCCCACAGATCTTAAAACCACTGACAGTCCTTTCCACTGAAGCAGATCAACAGTAGACAGTGCCAAATAGATTTGCTACTTTTAATTGTGTGACGGCTTCCTGGATAACTCACTAGCCAGTTATTGGCTACTTCTGCGAGGAAAAAGCAACAGTCCACTCACTGAAATTTGTGACTGCTGTGATGAAGAATCGATAGCACGTGATAATTTCTGAAGCAGCCAATACTTAAATTTTAATTGGGTAGTTGAGTTAAAAGTACGTAAAAGTGTACATGCAAACTTTCGCTCCTCGTGATGTGCGAAGTTTTGCCCTATGACGAATTTTTTTAGCTAGCAGGAAATTATTCCATCAATGCCAAATAATTTTAAATGCCTCATATATCACGTCACACAACAGAAACGAGTTTATTAAAATGTCTTGAGAATTATTTACTAAAATATAATACCATATTAAAGTTTTGTCCACTCGCGTACCAGTGGAAATTACTTCAATTGCCTTGCCTTTTTGGCGCATTTCCACATATATATGCTTTTATCCTCTTAGTACGGTGAAGATTATTTTTTTCAAGATCTCTCTGAATCTTAATTTAAAGGTTATTTTTTCAATAAATATAAGTATAACATTGTGTGTGTTCTGTTAAAGAAATTGGAGTTATGATATAGATAGATTTATTTCGTCACAATGGGCTGAGAAACATACCTTTAATGTTACAATAAAGGAATATAAGTTAAAAAATTAATACTAAAATTAATATAATCTATACAAATATATTAACACTAATTTTAAGCTAAAATATATTTAGTCAAACCATGTCCCTAATTCGGTCCCTAAATATTTTTACACTCTTCGGAAAAGTCACTAGTAGACTTGCATGCAAACCAATATGTGATAAAGTCTGCACCGTGGAAAATGAAAAAACTTTTCTCAAAATATTTGTTTGATAAAATTATTACTTTTGGAAAAGTCTATATTTTTATTGTTTCCTGAACAGAATATTGCAAAGGTACTTATTTGGCCGCGTGAAGTAATAAATTTTAATTAATGTATCCGCTTAATTTACATTTTATACTATAATAGTAAAATAGATTACACAGAAGTAGAAACTTTTCCTGCTTTCTTTATGAAGTTCCGATAAGACGAAGAGCCTTAAAATCAGCGGACAAGACGAAAAAGTGATACAATATTTTTCACCTGCTGCTAAGAAGGAAAGTCGAGCGAGGGAGAAGTTGTAAAGCTATGATATACAATACGCATGTCGCAGCACATAAAATTTTATTGCAAGTTTCGTTTGTGTGTGCGCGCGCGCAGAGTGAAGCACTGTTCGATATGAACGGGAATAAAGATTCGACGAGTGGTTTTCCTCTAGTTTTCTTGTTGTTTACCTTGGGAGTATTTCTCCCAGGTCAGCATGAGCGCCGAGGGGGCAATGCCGCCACTTTGACTTACTGGCAGCATCCTCTATCGTCCTGAGACGTCGTAAAGCAATACAGAGACTGCACTGCACTGCAGACTTCGCTGTACCAACTTATGCACTTCCGTCAAAGGTCGTCCGTTGAACCTGACTGCATTCGAAAATACCTACCTTCTCCGCTCTAATCAGATTGCCTTGGGTCATATAACTTTATATGTCACGACTCTGCTCAATCTGATTTTACAACAAACCGAATATCTTCGTCTAAACTTTAACATAACAAAAATATATCAAACCTTCTGAACTTGAGTTGTTACTAAAAATGCAGCCCACAGGAATGAACTCCACTCAGTATTATTACAGTATTCTATCTTCTATTTGTATCAACGTGATACACGTACAATGCTTCCACATTGTTGGCATATAAACTTAAGTTAATTTAATACGTTTAGCCTTAATTATGGAATTATTTCAGACTTACCAACTTGTTCTCAAATAAAGGTTCTAATTTAACGTGTGTTGTAAATTAGTAAAAGTAATTTATGACTGTTTTCGAGACAAATTTATTTGCTCTAATTAAATAATAACGCCGTTTCGGTGCATATTCGCACCTTCTTCAGGTTTTTCTTTCTGTAAAAGACATGTGCATACAGTTAAATTTAAACATTAACTGTTATGAGACACCAGAACACGTGGTTTTTCAGTTGCTCGAGATTTTCATATGGGAGACGAGCATTAGAAAGCGATATTGGAACCTCAATAACACCAGATAATTTGGTACCCAATATGCTGCTTTCACCTAATACCTGGAATAAAGTAAGCGCATATGCCTCTACAGAAAAAGAGAGAAATAATGTTTAAAGGAGACAGAGCTTGACGCTACGACTGCTTCCTCTGAAGTAAGTTTTTAGTGGGCAGAATCCCACACTACTATCCAGTGCGGACCCTGAGATAGTGTCTTTAAAAGATTTTAACCTGCCCTCGTAAAAAAAACATTAACAAAGTTAAATGAAATCCAATAATTCGATTACAATAATTTGGTAAGTTATTTGGTCTCGTCAACTTTCATTTAACTTCGTTTTATTCACACAAACAATTTTTAATCTATATGTACAATGTAAGATGCAGTTAGGTCTCCGTTCCTAGTAGCAAGCAGTCAAACCGCTCGAGAATCGTTTGTTGTCGGCCCCTTTTGAGACTTGCCGACAGAGATGCCGTGATACGTGCGCGGAACGGCCAACGACGGGCAATGATGGCTTTCAAATTGTAAGTGGAGAACTTTTAACACAATTAATGGAGGCGTGAAAGAAAAAGTGCTCAAAAGAAACACACACACGCTATACCGGTTTAATGGCACGTTCCTAAAGATATTAGTGTGGATTTAAATACTGTAGCAGCTGATACAATAAGTACCCGAGAAAAGACGGGCACTCAGGTAGTGAAAACATAAATATCAAACTAAAGCTGGGTAATAAATTGTAGTAATGATTGAAATCATATAAAGACAAAGTTTAATATCCTCACTGTCTTATGGTTTCGGCATTAACCGCAGAGAACCTCCAATGACAACATAATTACCGTTATCCAGAGAGTGAATCCGTGGCAGGACGCATCATCTGCAAGATTAACGTCGCATTAGGATTGTCATCAACGTGCAAGGACGACACCAGTCATTAACATGCCAATTGAGTATGCAAATTGATTATTGAAATGCTTGTACGCTTATGGGATTAATTGCAATTAGCTGAACTGATCACTTAACAATGGTAAACTACATATTTGAAGTAGACAGAAAGTTTTCGAGTGTTGAGTTTTGGCAAAGCATGGCAAAGATTTGTAAAGAGAGACAATCGTTTTAAGGAGGAAGTTGCCTATTGGAATTTAGAATTAAGTGTAGTCTCCATTACTTACCATTAATGAGAAACGATGTAACTAACGCTGGGAAACAAACTTAAGTAGTGATTTTAATTATATATGAAGACAAACTTAAACATCTTAAATGTTTTATTTCACTCTTACATTACTCGTACTGAGTACTAAATATAATTGAGGAAATTTTCACGTCTCTAAATCCGCTTAAGGGAGGTCGAAACTGCAACCCTAAGACAGTAGGTAGCAGCAGTTGTCTTAGGAGCAGGCAACCAGTAGTCGTCCACAAATTTACTTATATTTTATTTTAAAATTTATACATATACATATATCAATTCTACGCACCATCTCAAGAAAAGGATACCAAAAAATACGAAACTTATTGATTCTGACAAAGGATTTGAGATATTATTCGAAAAGTGTTGCTCGCACACAGCTAAACAAAATAATTGAAAGACAGTGAGACCCAAGGAGGGGAAATTATGTAACTATTTAACACTTCCTTATCACCCAACGATTCTATTTTTGAAAACAGAAGTATTTATAAAAGAAATCATCGAGAACGTTTTGTTCTGTACATAAAAAATATTTATTTTACAGTAAAGTTGGATGCGGAAAATACTAATAATTATATTGCCGTATCTTTGGAAAGTGTTTTTTTCTTCAGAGAATAGAATTATATTTGTCTCTTAGTTTTGATCCGAAGTAAAGTTAAATAAGTGCAATTTATAGGCAAAATTGAGAGTTGGCGTTTTGTTTCGCAGGCATTTCTTCCCGGTTTGACTGCAGGGATCACCTGACTATGTTGGGAATGAATGCCTCGTACTCTCTCTCTCTGTTTTTTCATCTTGAAATTCTCACATGCCGAGGCGCCTTCATCTATTTCAGGAGGTGTATGTACTGGGGTTGAAGACCTTGGGCATAAGGTAAGAGTTGTTCGCTGATCCAATTGGATCAGTCGGCTAGCTGCCTCCTAAAACTGGTGAAGACACGGAGAAGAGAATGCTGCGACTCCACAGTAGTATCGTCTCCCGTCATTCGGAAGCGCGTGAGAATAGTACCCAATAACCCGACCTACCCGATGCAGGTTTTTAAGGTTTTCCTTGTTTCTCTTTACGTGAAAAACCGGGTAGGATCATGCCCAATCCATGGCTACCTTGCTCTACGTTCCACATCACCTTTTGAGTTACGACTTATATTTTGGGTTAAGAAGGAGTGCAGCACAGGTTGACTCTCGAAAACCCTGAGATTGAGATTGCTGATTTGTGTCTATACTTGAATGTATAAAATAAATTTACTTCTTTTTGAAGCAGAAAGATTATGGATTTCATAGGACTCACCATGTTTGGAGGAGGAAATGTCTAGAAGACTTAGTCCAAGAAGTCCGTGGTGCATGGGACAGTTTTAGTGTGCAAATACCACACAGATATAAACATTAAATTCTGTGTGAATCTGAGAAAATTCACATCATGCCAACGACTGCAAAACTTCGCAGGACGCTGCGTTTGTTGTGTTAATTTTATGCAATATCTATATTCAAAACTTTTATGATTCAGGCTAATGTGAAATATAAACAAGAAAACGATAACTGGAGGTAGGCAAGAAGCGTGATAAAATTAAATTATTCCCCTAATGTTTCAAGAGTAATTAAAATTATAAAAATAATTCGTAAAGCAAGTTTCTAAATCGACAGTAAATTACATAAATTCTACGCTTTTCGAGATAAAATCTGTCTTGGTTCTCAGATTTCAGTTTTTCTCGCAGATAAACCTCGCTAAAAGCTTGCTGTGAGGTGATAGCACAGGGTGTGGCTCCATGGTCTAGATATGGAACGTTGTTATTTGGTGAAATAAAGAGACGGCTGTGCTCTAAGTCCGCAATTAAAACCCTAAATTCCAAGAAATTATTTTACGCCACGAATCCCGAGTAAATAAATTATTATGCTAGTAAAATTCTTTCAAATATAACGTTGCATTATTATGCGTATAGGAAGTGGAAAACAGGAATGAAGCTCAATTTATTACGACGTCGTTGTTTAATTCACTTGCGCATATTACGGATAATAAGGTTTAAAACATTTATATAATATTTTTAAAATATATAAAAATTAGAAACATTATTTTGAAATAAATAAAATAATTATTTAAAATGAGAAGAAAGTATCAATAAAAATTAACAGGTAGAGAGGTTCAAAATAAATCTAACCTAATAATTTTCTCCCAATCGTGACGTCAGAAACGAAACTTCCATGACAGTCTACAGGAGATAATCACTTTCATCGATCGTATTCTGCAAATGTTTAGTATTCATGGTTTTTCCGATTCAGACGTGTTTTTCGCGAGGATAAATTTTTACCTCCCCTATTTAATGCTATGTATATAGGCTGACTCTGGGGCTGGGTGAAACAGGCTTTGCTTGTTATTAGTAGAATAAGGCCGAGCCTCCCCATTTCTCCTGGCTAATTGGAGACCCTTTAGCATGGCTGCCGAGGGCAACGGCAATTGTTCTGGAGAGATATTGGAGTCAGCTGCACCTTCAGCAGATTACTTACCAATCTTACTGCCGCAGCTAGAGGGAGAAGACGCTTGCCGTCGAAGTCACTCCCCTATAGACCAAGGTATTTGCATGTCTTAATAAAACTAGAGGCGCATTTTTGATTAGGTTTTATACGAAATTTTCCCTCAAGCAAAAAATAGTAATCAGAGAAACTTATGTAACACTGGGAACAACCGCAAATATTAAATTACTCACAATTCAACAACAAATATATTGTAATGATCGCTGCTACTTTACTTTATTGAAGTTTTATTAATAAATTTATGTGAACAAAAATATTATTTCACATTTATAAAGCTTTAAATAAGCTCAAAGCATCTCACCTTTCGGCGAACACCATTTTTTTACTGTATAAGTAGGAATTAAAGATCTCTGTTGTTTCTTATATCACCTTAACTTGAAAAAAATGTAAACCACGTCTTCAGATGGAAATGCAATGTGGCACGCAGGAATAACATGCACAAAATTCAAGCTCATCGAAACTGCTCAGACACTCAACTGAAAGTCTTATCAGCTGCTAAGGTTATTAGCGGCTACAACAGAGGAACTTCACAGTATGAAAACTCACAAAACTTTCATTATGAAAAATTTAATATTTCTGTTTCTCCGTCAATACAATATACTTTGCAACGACACCACAATTTTTTATTTTTTCTGTTCAATGTTTCTTAGAAATTTATTGTTATGTGTTACCATAATTGGAAGTCTAATTCTCGTAACCCTTGCCAGGATTCGAACCCAAGACCTCTGTGATGCGAGGGAGAGACACTAAACCGTAACACAGCATGTGGTCTGCCGTTTCGACTTTTAATCTGGAGTTTCTGCTTTGCTTCTACTTGACAATTTATTATACAAAAATATGTATACGACTCCCTCAGTCAATAACATGTTTCTTCTTTTATTTCATTGATCGCCGGTGTCGAGATACAATACAGTTGGTGAGATTCAACATGACGAGTTTACATGCGCAGGAGGAGAGTATTGATGTTTGAGGAGGTACTACTCCTCCGACAGGCCTCGTAAAACGCTACTATCATTCATTGTTAATAAAATTAATTGTCTTCATACAAACGAGATATGGAGACTCAGAAGACATCTTTTTAACACACGCCATACTTATTATCTATTACATTTTAAGGATGCATTTCTTGACGTACAAAATATCCTGAATTGACAGAAATATATTTCCTAACGCCAATATTTTCAGATTTACTTTTACGCTACCAACTTTCAAGAATTATTTGTAAGTTAATTCATAATATGAATTATCGGTGCAAATTCAAAATTATTTTTTGATATAAACCATATTTCAGGGATATTATTATTTTTGTTTGTTATTCATTACTGAATTCATCCTCAACTGAGTACTGAGCCTATTCCTTCAGTGATAGCGGTAGTTTCTCTTGTCTACTTTAATTTTCAATATATCTTTTTTATCGCCGGGTCGACAAGTCATTATCGACGGTGCAATTCGAAATACAAGATTACTTATTTAACTCAAACAAATTAGAACATTAAAAGTGGTGCATAGTTAAATCAAATTAAAAAATTGGACTCCTTAAGGAAATTTAATTATTACATCTTCATCTTCGTTCATTGATCTATGCTGCCATCTGCTGAGATGCATTATACGTTAAATTTTTTGCAATTTTTAAAAAATGAGTACTACAGTCTTTTGTGCTTTGCAGGTGTCACATATTGGTGGCTCCTCTCTAGAAAATAAATAATTATGTGTGAGCGTAGTATGTAAGGTTCTAATACGAGATAGAACCACTTGTTCCTTTCTCGTAAGGGTTTTAGGAAAGAAGAATGAGCTAGACAGGTTTTTTTATGTTTCATTTTTTTCTGTTATTCATCCATTATGTGTCAGCTTGTTTTCTAATATATTCTCTCATGTATTTCTTGTTTAAAGTGTATCCTTCTTCGTTTTCTTTTGCTTTTTCTTCTGCGATCTCATTGCCTCTGATGCCTTTATGCGATGATATCCACATAAGTATTATATCGTTGTTGGCCTAAAGAATATTATTTCTAATATTGTTTAACATTTTGTTGTTTCTTAAACTGTCTTTTATCGCTTTTAGCGGAGAGTATCTGAAAGTATGCAATCAAAAAAGTTTTTGTTTAAGTCAGTATTTTGTTGGCATTCCTATTGCTTTTCCGCTGTTACAAGTTTGATCATATCTAACCGTCGAAAGGAATATTGAACTTTTGTTGTGGGTTGGTTCTGAATTTCTGATATGATTTCCCTTGAAGGCTGTAATGTTTCCTAGGTGAAACACTACTTTCCTTCCTCCACGGGACTTTGGGTAAGAGCTGGTGGTGTAATATCCGGAGGATCAAAAGCACTTCCATCCCCTGCAGCATCGCCTCCACTTCCTTTACTCCATCCAATATATGTGAATTAAACTAACATTTCAGTAGAAGACAAATGAGCAAAATCGTTCCTTTACTATATTTATTAATGTTAGCTGAATTTCATTCTTAACTTCTCACAGTGAGAATAAGCAAGCAATAATTAATTTAGATTGTTTATCAAAAAATCGACTCTATATGACAAATGATGACTTTTGTATAAAGTAGTTTTTCTGCGATAATCGCAAAATATGATTTGTAAAATGTTGTTTCATAGTCAACGTTGACGTTATTAATCTATCGTCTGTTTTGATTGCTTATGGAAGCTTCCATCTGGCAGTCTTAATGGCAGTCGCGGGATCTGTTGTTTTGCAGATCCTACGAGCTATACGACGCGTGTAACAGAGGCGCAAGGCTACCTTTCCGTGCTTTAAATGATGACATTACCATTTAAACGGCAGCATCTTCTGCGGAGGATCGCAGTTCAGGACGCGCTGTCCTCTGAATAGGCGCTACATTACTGAAATTTTAACCTTCTCGGTGCGCAGCTTATCTCACGGAAACATCAAAACAGCACTCTCGCTAAATACCTGATATCTAAACGCTCAAGATGTCCATTAAGTCACAACCGAGGAATCACAGATAAAGCTATATATATAATTAAGCTACCTGCGCGTACTTGCAGTTGACGTGCCATTAACTAGTACCAAAAATGGTTATTAATTCAAAAACAATGCAGTAATCCATATAAAATTCAATTCAGTACATTATATCAATATTAAAATATCCTAACACGTGAGATAAGCCAAGCATAATGAACGTGGCTAGTAAAAATACTATTATTCAATTTTAATTTATGACATAAATAATCAAGTATGTATTTTTTAAATTCGCGGGATTTTATAAAATATCGTAAAATTCTTTATTTAGGAATACTTACAAATTATGGTATTTAAATGGGAGATTCCAGCAGCTCCAATAACAATATAAATAACTGACAAAATTATAACAGGTTCCACGAAGTCGACAATAGTGGAATTGTCCGGAATTGGGAACCGTCGGGTGGAAATTCTGAAGACCCCACCTGATTATCCAGGAAGAACCCAGAATTGCGTCGCCTGTGACTCTCACCAGAGCAATTGGGGAAAATGTGATGGAATATTAAGGAAACTTGGTCATGTGATATGTGCCACCCAACCAATGACAAAGTGGACTCATCGGATCGTTCCGAAAATAGCCGTATGGACGACAAGAAAATTCGGACAGGTCGACTATTTTCTCGCCCAACTACTGACAACTAGACAATACAGCGACCTGACCAAGATGCGATCCCGCTATCTAGGACGTGGAACACGTGTTCACGGATGAAAGAGGAGATCTCCAAAATCAACTCTCAGGCAGTGTAGGTAGGTATCCGTCCTGTTCGTGCCTGAACTACGACTCCAGGGATAAGCAACCGACCAACCCTCACAAGCTCGCCACAACTTCGTAAGACCACAACCCTTGCCAGCATTTCCAGTAAAATAAATGGAATACATTAAATAATCATTAAACTATCGCGCTACAACATAACAGACTCTAATAACTTTAACAGGGTGCTCTTTAGTTGGGTTACGGAATTAGCAAACTTAGTAACTAGAATATATTACAAAATGTTATCTAAGACCGTAGCGATTAAGGAGTTTATTCAGAGCCAGATAAACTTATTATATATTCAGGAAGAGTATTCATATGTTTGAAGGAACCGTACACACTTTCCTTGTCTCCTATGAAATAGATAAGAGTAAATTAATTTAATAATAATAATGTAATTGGAAAAAATCCAAAAATGAACGTATGGAAATCTTTAGAGTTATTTTGACTGGATATAAGTTCAAATATATAATTAGAAAATTTAACCTGCCAATCAAATTTGAAATTAAGTTGTATACAGGGTAAGTCAAAATGATGGACCCGATTTCATAACTTTATTCTGTGAAATATAATGAACTTATCATAATTTGAGTCATGTGCTAAAAAAGGAAAACTCTAAACGTTTATTTCAGTCTTGTCACAAGTGTTCACGACACTTACCAAGGCGATAGTCCATCGCCTGCCAAACCTTGTATAGTGTGTTGTGGTCAGTCTCTGCAATGACATATGCAGCCCGTATCTCTGAAATCTGCAGACCGCTTAGGAATTGCAATGCCAGTTGGTGGGTCTCTTCCATACTTGGTACGGAATTGCCGTTGAACACTAATCACAAAGTTGTGTACGTGTTAATAAAGCACACAGTACGACTTCTGCTCTCAGTCACCGCCATTTTGAGCTGCTTCCTGTGCACTCGTGGCGGTAGAACATGAAACCACGCGGGAGGGAAACTAAACTTTGAGAGTCAGCCTTTTCTTGCGCATGTCTCACATTACAATACGTTAATTTGTTTTTACCGAATAAATTTATGAAATCGGGTCCATAATTTTGACTTACTCTGTATAAGTATGTTCAAAGTCAAATACTCTTTAACCGTAAGCTTAGCTATGGAGCCAGAATATAATTTTTCAATTTATAGGAGGTGGATCATCGCAAATAATAGAACTAAAAGATGGATAGATGGAACAATGTTTTCGATTTCGATTCATGGCTCTGTCAAAATGTTTTTCATTACAAGGAATTATTTATTTACCTGTTTCAGTTTTGTGCTGCACGGCAGCGTTAAAATCTTTATCAGCTTTAAATTAGTAGCATTATATCCGACCTCCTACGTTGCACTTACTATCAGTGCATTAATTTTCGTGTTTATAATTGTAATTACCGTAGAGGAAATTTGAACGGGCCCGTTCCAGCTGGCAGAGTCTCGACTCGATACTCTGGCAACCTATTTATGTTTCTGTCTGCAGCATAATTGAATATCTAGTCCGGAACAGCTGTGATTTACTTACAGCGCTAAGCAGGAATGTCATTAGCGGCGACTTGCTACTAAGCCCCACACCTACCGAACATACGACCCTCTTACACTTAACTTGCAAATATAACTTATTATAATTTCAAACGCACGTAATGTTTCGCAACCATTGTGTCTGTTTGGCAAGTGCTGGAAAATACTTAATTACCTATGGGCGTAACAATTTTATATTTTAAAAAAAAATTATTGACAATATTATCAGGTTTATATCCGCACCAGTTCCGTGAACTACTATATTTCGTTCTTCTTCCAGGCGTGAAATATACTTCAAGTATCAGATGCTAGGGCTAGCCGCTAAAAGCGGGATTGAAACCCCACAAGCTTTTCTTAAAGTAGTATTCTCGCTATCATCAGCCATCTGAACGCGATAAAATATTTCTTATTATACTACAATTTTAAAATATTTGATAATAACGACACAAAAATACAAAGACGACGGACACTATATTTTGGAGAAGCATATTTTTTGGAAGTAGAGCATTCAAGAGAATCGTGTTTGGATATAAATTGGTTCCTGCTTTTTTTTAAAAAGAAGACAAGTATAAATAAGGAGAAACTTGTAGAAAATGATGTAAATTAATTGATCTAGGAAATACAGAATATTTGAGACGGGAATATGATCCGTCTACCAATAGTCAAACATTTCATTTGTAATTTTGTCAGCTGTATTGTGGAGAGTTCAAACGTTTTGTTCAATATTTATGTAAACTTTTTTCATTGGATATTATACTCGATTTTAACAATAAAATGGACTTTTCGGGATAATTTCATTTGCGTAACGCAGTTACGTCATTGGGCATTACGTCACAATTGTTGATCGCATTCAGTAATGCGTCAGGAACGTTAAAAATTAAGTTAAATTTTAAAAAGAGAACAATAGACTATCCAGTGGAGAAATAAAATAATAATAAAAATTATTGTACAGAAACATCATACTCAATAAAATATCAGATTAATGTAGACTAAAAACAATTTATTTTCTGGAAATTAAAGCAGAAAATTATCTTCCAATGTCCATTATTTAACAGAAATATTTTATTCATATCATTCGTAAAATATTTTTTATATTTCCTTTCCAACTATATTGAAATAGTGACAATATGAGCATTTAAAATAATTATTTGATACAAGAAATACATTTTTTCAACAATAAGACTGATTATTGGACCACATATTATAGTATTAACCAATTAATCGTTACCAGAAAAGAAAAAATGCTGTATGATGACTGCCTGACAGATAAGAAAGTAATTTATATTAAAAGCTTCACGTTGACGTGGTGGCGTCTGATTGGTGCTTGGTAAGCTGTGATTAAAGTTTCCAAGCATATATTGCAGTATCTTAATTTCAAAAAAGTATAATGCAGTAGGAGGCAGTAAAAGTAGCTGATGGATAAATATTTTAAAGCTCTTTTCTGGTTCACACTGGAATCACACTCTCGCCGCAGAAAAAGGGAACTTGTACACCCAATGTTCCAGGATGTGATTGAGGTCCGCTGAGATGACTCGGACCTAAAATCGTGTGTTGACGCGATTGTCAGTGCTTCACCTTGCTAGAAACTTGCACCATTATGAAGGAGTATGGAATATGATGAAAATTGCCCTTAGCTTTATGAGAAAGAAGCGTGAGTCATATGGAAGACACGGCGCAAGCCACTTGAGTGCAGATAGCGAGATTATGGAAATGCAGAGATTGGCCCCCTGAGCGCGCGAGCTACTGCAGATTGCTCTACTTAGCGACGATATATATAACTCAATGAAGACTCACGATGATTCGCAAATTCATTTTTTTCTTCCATTCCAGCACGAGAGCAGAACCATCAGTTTAAGTTTTCCACCGAGGAAATGTGGCTAAATATAGCGAAGAATACTAATTCGCAGTTTGTTTCTTCACTAAATGAAACTTGGAAAGTTCATTTACTGTTATTGTGCGAGTAACGACAAAATTTCAACTTATCAGAATTTATAAATATCAGTTAACTCAAAGTGACGAGATATTGGAGTTAGTGTTGTTGGTGGTTTTTCTGACCGATAGGAAAAAAATGAATTAGGATTCATTAATGCTGTTAACCATTCATAGCACAGCGCCCAGAATATTTCAAGGAAAGGAAGGAACAGAATGAGTGCATTGAAACAAAACAGCAAAATGACCTATTGATTATGTGACCTGTATTTAGAAAAAGGAAAATTGTTACAGGATTTTGTGTTTTGAACAAACAGTACTTTGTGAAAGGTAATGCTACTCATCAACATACAAAATGAATGATTAACTTTCATTTGAATGTTCTCCATTGATAAGACCGGTTTTTAATTTGTTTCACAAACGATGCAATCTGTCAAATCACTTGAATGAATTAATAACGAATATATATGTGGAGAAAATCCACAAAATACTTATCCGCTAGACATCGAGGTGTGAGGGTTTCAGCAAAAAGAGTTGTATTGCGAGGCAGCAACGCTAGCCTCTACACCACAAGAATTTAATTGTTGTCTTACAGTTATTGTATCTTTCGGCCTTTTTACGTCCTGAAGTGTGTTCTCCCAAACAATTAATATGTGAAATTTTTTTGAAGTTCTATTCATAACTTAGGTATGATAAATAGTTCAATAGCTGAAAACGTAATTTTAAAATAATTTCAGAAAGACCTTCTGAAATTATAGGTAACGGTTCTTTATCTCTTCAATTGGAAATTTTTACCGTAGTGGAACTTGAGTTACTAAATGCCACTCAAATAAATCAGCGCTCCATGTCGATATTCGATGAAAAAAACACCCAATCGTTATCAATTCCGTGGACTCATTTAGAGAAAAGTGAATTGCTGCGGAAGCAAACAACGGCCCACTTTGCATATTTTCGCTGTTTTGCTCTCGTCCGTCTCTGCTACTGCGGCAATTGTGTCCCGCGATTTATGAAATAGCTCGTCGATTTCGTTCGGAACTGCTGAGTCGTGATACAGACATTCGGCTGCAGATAGTTCCTCAAGGTCTTGTTCAATTGCGAAGAGAAGCCATCATGGAACGAAGTTGAGGCCTGAGCTAAATCATTTAAGATTATGGAATCAAGAGTCGACTTGGATAAAATTTTGTTTTTATATATCTAAGATGGCAAATTCCTAAATTGTGCTCTCAAAACAACAAAATAAACAGTTAATTATAATAATTAATTTTAAGAATGAATTATTTTAGCTTTTAAAATGAATATTAACCATTTAATATATACCGCTGAGTTCAAATTGTAATCCCGAACTCCGCCAAATTGCTTACTGAAATTTTTAAGTGGCGCTGATTTATGTGTGCATACGTGTCATAGATATCATCGAAGAAGAAAATAATAATTCCACACAATATTTTTAATTATTTTACAAGACAAAAAGATCGTGTATAGCAATAATAAACAACCAGCGACCTCTACCAGGCTAAGGACTGATTATTACAACAACAACATCATATTAAATTACTTACCATTGCCGCCAATTCTCATGTTGTTATCATCATTCGAAAACTCGCCAAAATGAGTCAGCACGCTGATCTTTTTCTCTCCAAAGATTCTCTTCCACAACGAGCCACAGACATTGCATCAACTTCAAACCTGTAAATATTTATAATTTATTTGTTACATTATTTAAATGTGTAAGTAAAATATAATAATTAAATTAAAATAGAAATTACAAAAAAACAACAAATAACAGTCTATCATATTTACGCTCAAAATGTAGAGCTTTTGTGTCAATTTCTATTAATATGTACGTTTGGATCATTTTTACACATACAACTAATTTATAAATAAAATTTAGTGTTCATTCATTTTCAAAGTGATTTAATATGCCTCAAACTCGAATTTTCAGAATAAATATATGAGGCTGCTATTTGCCTGTATTTTATGTTAGCATACAATAATTTTTGAATATATACGTTTCACTTTCTCTATTTAAACAAAAATTAAATTAATAGCATTAGGAACAGTAAAGACTATTGATTTTATTGAAAAATGAATTTTACTTCGACAGAATGCTGTAGTACGGTATAAGTTCATTTAAAAATGTCGTTCCTGAATTCGAAGCATAAAATAATTTTAGTGTGAACTAACACAATTAATTATTTAGGTATAAACCGACCAGATCTTCGACTTCAACGCCCAAACATCCAAAACAAATCCTCGGTAAATTTTGACGTTCCGGAAAAAATATGTTTTCGGATAATCAGTCGAAAATTAGCCTTTGTTTACACTGTCTGCCCCACATCTGTTGTCTGGTACTTCACCAAATAAATGCAACTGATGTTACTGTTCATTAAATTTATTGTCTGAAATTTTATTAATGAAGACAATAACGTCGGTCATCAAATTGCGTTACCCTGCCTCATGTAAAAGAACGTTAATTTTTTAACCGGGTAACAGTTCTTAGTGAAGGAAAAAGTAAAGTGCAGTAGCGATCGTATCTTGAGCCTTCTCAGTCTCGTTTATCCTCTTATTTTTACAGGAGGGTTTATTTACGACGCATGTAATCCTACGATGCGTCACGCCTATTAATAAGTGAAGAGAAATCACACGGAGCTTGCGTGATATGCAAATACAGTGCATTCTGTTTGCGTGAGGGAAGTTAGCTGCCCCCTGTGTAAAGAATGGCCGTAGTTAGTCGTATGTGAAGCTGCTCAAACTAGCAGCAATTAACTACATACGCTCGTGCGTGTCTAAAATTCTTCTACCCTTAATTTAATCACTTTCCTCCGACATATCAAATAACAGATATTGTCGTAATTGAAATTTATTTCATTCTTGTTCCATGAGATACTATAGTGTAAGCAAATTTTCATATAAAAGACTGTTTAAAATTCTTCAACATTCAGCACAGAATTTAACTACAAAATTCTTGATGACATTTAATTACGAGGGTCAGTCAAATACGAACGGGAATTTTTTAAAAATAATTTTTCTAGAACGATAGAATTTTAAAACATTTTTTTTATTTTTCTACATAGTTTTATTGTACTGAAACACATTCTCCAGCGTTTTGCAATTTTCCTGAGTCCGACATCACAGAAAGCTTAAGGTCGAGTCTTTAACCAATTGAAGACAAAGAGTTCAGACTCTTCATAGCTATTGAACCTTTGACCACCTAGAGCTTTTTCAAGTGTAGAAACACACGGTGACAGATCTGGGCTGTATGATGGATGTTCCAGCTGATCCCAATGAATTTCCTACAATTTGGTCATGCACGCCGTGTGATGGCTTGCATTGCCGTGAAGGAGGCTGACGCTTCTGATTGGGAAATGCCGTCTTTTTCTTCGATATGTAGCTTTTATTTTGTCCAGGAGTTCACTATTTGGCGATCGTGGAGGAACTCAACCAGAAGAATGCCTTTTAAATGCCAAAATACGCTGGCAAGAACTTCCCCTGCATAACTTCCCCTTTTGGTCCTATTGGTACAGCCTCATATCTTTGTCGCTAGTCTTTGCTCGCGTGTTTCGATTGAGACGTATAGTGGCAAGGGGTTGAAATTGTACGCAAATTTAGTCGGGGAAGGCACTATAAAAGTAATTAACTTCAATACACGAAACACACGAAGTATAGCTGTTTCGAAAGAAACGGTATTTGAATATAAATAAATATCAAACTATCAATGCTGTATGAACACGTTCATCCAGTCCAGTGGTTGACAAAGAAGAGAGAGAGCTTATGATCGCTCCACAGCAAACCTTATAAACTCGCAGTTTGTTTCGAACACACCCCACTTTCACAATAGACGGAGTAAGAATCCGCGCCCACACTCTCTTTCTTTCTCATGCTGCAAAAATTACCCTTCTAATAACAAAGTAAGTGGGATGAATGGTATAGGAACGCCTAATAGGAATTTTAACTCAGTTGGTTTTCACACCACTTTTCGTACGACAATTCAATGATTTTATAAATATTTACATTAATATGTTCAAAATTCTGAAAGATATCGTAATGAAGCATACACGAAAATTTAAGTAAAAAATTCCTGTTTCAATCCCTGAAACTTCCATTGAAATCCGTTAAGCCGTTCCGAAGCGTAAACAGATAAAGTGTATAGGTAACCCACATACTAATTTTGGAGGTTAAAACGCACGAATATCAAAAAATTTTCTCATAGAATTTTTCATATTGATATTTTAAAAATTTATACGTACGATTTTAAAAAAAATTCTCTTATACAAAACTTTCCTGACAATAAGGAACACAACAAAAAACGATTTATCCAATTTGGTGAAGTCGTTTGGAAGTTATGAGCGTACATCCATTTCGGTGATTCATTGTTATATATAACTATTAGTCTAAATGTGTACCGTTATTTACATAATAGTTCTCAACAGGAGGTCGAAGGTGAGGAATCATTGACAGAAACTGACGGCCGACTGTTTTCAGTTTAGTTGAGAAACTTTCTCAGACATTTGAATTTCCTGGATTGAGTCAATAAATTCCTTAGTGAGATAAGATATCTATTTTATTTACTCTTGACTAGGAAATGCGTATCTATCGTCGTCAGAAGTCCGCTGCAGGAAACGCCAAAGCGTTGCGTCAAACAATTCCGTTACAGACTAATTTAATTATAAGTAATAAATAGCTGCCATATTGGACGCTGTTAATTATGTGGGATTTTCCTGTATTGTGTACCTCTGACGTCGCTGGCAAATTCCCATATCAAATTCTTAATCTTGGTCCGTTTCTGTTCTCTTTGCGACACATGAATTGAATTGACTAGTATTTTATCAACAACTACGACTGGTGTTTGTGTTGTACAAATTGTCAGGAAGTATTTTTGTACGTTACAAGAGAGTGCGATATCCGTTTCCCTTAAGGCAGTATTCCGCCATGATAATCGATTATAGATCAGTGAACCTGAATGGCTGTTCTTAATATCTCCATCTTCGTTTATCGGCACGGTAAGCGCGTCTTCATCCTTATCTTCACAGGGACACAGTGAGACAGGAAAACCATTGTCAGCGCCCCGAAACGTTAGTCAAGACTTTCAAAGTTTCTCCACCAGAAAATATACTGCTGAAATTCCTTACCGTAATAACATATAATGATAAGTATGCTTAAAATAGTAATCTAATAAATACGTAATATTGAATATGAGTCAAAGAAAAATGGGCAATTTCCCTAAAATACGGTAAATATATTGGAAAGACAAGTTTGAAATTCTGAATGTAGAGGCAAGGAACGTGTAACAAGGTCTCGTTCGTTATGCATTAAATTTACTAAGTAAGCCAATTTCTCGTAAAAATAAAATTAAGGCACGTGGGAAAGACGATTTAATCAGTTTGAAAGTGAGAGCTTAAAGGTGAAGCGGTTAGTAAGCCACAATTAAAACTTTGCAAGGCTTCATCGGTAAATAAAAGTAGCGGGTTCATAAATATTAAATAAGCACGTGCTTTAAGAGAAAGCAACAACTCTCACTCAAGTCCAAAGGATCTGTTGGCTTCATGAGAGATTTTTAGTTCCTTTCACTCTTCATACGACAGGCTCATCAAACTACATTACAAATTCAAAGCACAAAATACAAGTGTTGGGTAGCTCAGAATATTCCCATGAATGTTATCAAATATGGTAGCAATTTTCTTTACACTTCTTAGATAGAATGTAGAGTACATAGAAAACATTATGTAATGAATTTGAGTGGTTTTGATACATTAGTTATTATTTTCTGGGATTATAACACTAATAAGAAATAATAGTATATTTCGTTATAAAATAATGTCACTTATTTCTTTTCTGTTAATTATGGAAAAGTCTGTCATTAACGTACTATAGTAGCCTTAAAATATTTTCAGGTTTATAAACTCTAAATTTTCATAAATATTTTTAAATCACAACTTTTCATATAAGTTTAGGAACCATTTCTTCCCAATTTATGTATGTTATATTCTACGTTCAGATAATTTTACATAAGATTTTTATATTTATGATTTTCCTATGTAAAATTCTCGTCATTATTCATTACGTTTCCCTCGTCACGAATAAACGCTGAAAGCAACAAAAAATTTAATTATATATCATAAACAGTAATCATTTCTCTCGTTCATCAGAAATAAAGTTTCATGAAATTAAACATTTTTTTATTTACACCAGCTACTAGGGGATTTAAAATATCCATGCCTTATTTCTTCCAGAAATAGGATTGATTTGGAATTTTTAGACTTCAGTATCTTATGATTAGTTTATTTAGTTACATGAAAATTAGTTAACGGTTGAATAGGCTGATAAAAGTAATACATGTTGGTACTTTCGTCGTACTTTGTTAACTTGAGTTATTAAGTTTCTAAGATTCTGTTTCTGCCATCCGTCGATAAAGCGGATGATGTGAAAAATGGCCGTAATTAAAGTAATTAAATTTGCGAAAGTGGCTTGAATAAAATTTGCGTCATTTATTGATAAGAAACAGGCGCGTGTCATCTGAATGCAATTTCAAATTTGAGGGTGGATGAACCCGGAATGATCGTTACTATAAAGAAGGAAAGTCCAGTCCAATATCGATCCTTGCGGGACGCCACAATTTAATTGTTCACGATTCTGCGAAATCCAGCCACGCGTCACGCTCAGGATATCAGCTCATATTCACTAATTACGTAAAGACTTTGTTAGCAACAGGCAGAGTAACGGATTTGTTTGAATTACAAAATGACTAGAAATGTTCGGGACAGGAATGGAAAATAACCTAAGCGTGACTTTAAAGAAGGGATTAACATTCACATCGCATCGTAGAGCTTTATTGAGCTCTGTCTCGCATTTTCATAAGAAAAACTATTGTTACGAAAGAAACGGAAGAAGTAGCAAACAGAAATCCGCGGGCTTCCAGCGGATTTCCCGTCACATGTTGAAATATTTATACGCATCTGAATGTCCGAAATTCACTTTGTATGCAAGTACTGACTCAAATATGAAACAGCTGTCTCTTTTTTTTCAGTGACAAGTCCGTTTTTGAAGGGAGGTGCAATGAACCTTCGGAAGGTTTGAAATGTTGGTTCTCAGAAATGAAAATATAAAAATAATATTTTGAAGTGGAAAGGAACGGAATTTTTAAACAGAATGTAGAGCAAGGCTTAAATAAAATAAGGTAGATAAATGAGAAGACTTAAAACAAAGTTATCTCAACACTTTTTTATTCGCGTTAATACCAAATAAATAATAATATGTTATAGTGAATATCTTATGCCTTTTAATTTTTTCAGGAATCTTGATTGGATTCGAAAATATTTAATTAACTTGTGAACTTTTGAAAGTTTTATTTAGTTTGAATTATAAGGTATTTGTTTCCTGAGAGGATGATAATGTAATGTATTTAAGGAAAATAGGAAATTTATTGGTTTAAAGGAGTTGATTGAGTTAGAATCATTTAGAAAAATAAAGGAAATATTCTTACACCCACAATGAGGGCTTGGGATGTGTTTCCACAAGATAAGTATATGAGGTGATTGTTGGACACGTACTGGGACATAACTGACATAATAAATGTTTAATGACAATACATCACTCCCCTACTGTGAGTAAAATCAAATAATATTTGCGTAATTATTACTTTTTTATTCGTTACCTAGAATGCATATCGAGAATTGGCTGCGCCGACTTGTGTCTCTCCGTTGGCCAGATTCGCAATATTATATCATCTTTCACCGCCACACTTAACCGTGTGCACTATAAGATGATATACAGTCTGTATGTACGTGCCTCACAGCCATAATGACAGTTTCACAGGAGAGTCACGGCGCGGTCTAGATTTCTCATCCCGATCCACAGTCGTCTTCACCACCGTCAGACTTTGTCACAATTGAATCTGAAGAAACGAAAAGCTATGGTCGGCGTCAATCGATTGAAAATAATATATAAATAATTACACAGCAGGGAGAATGTATTTAACCTAAAACTATCTGTATGGACTGTAAAATCAACACACACAAATATTGCAAGCCATCCCGAGAAACTTTCCGACTTTAATTTCTACAATATATCGATTCTATTCAAACATAAAATGAAAATAAATGAAAAAAGAAACATTTCTGTGGTATAGGAGAAACAAAAGTTTTACAAAAATGTAAAAAACCGACTATTTTAAAAAATGCTGAACACAACAAATTTCTGAGAAAATAAAGAGCTATAGATAATTTATTAATGCATTACTTCTTATTATAAATTTAACTAGGGGTTTATTGTTTGAGGGATTTTGAATACTTAACTTTAGTAATGTATTATTAGAATAGTCGCCCAAAGTGTTGCGCCTATTGTAATAATACAGTTTCATTTACTAATTATTTATACCAGAGCCAAATTCTGTGGGCCCCGTATTGCTATCTTTCACTATTCAATTTCCATCAAATAATAATTCACCGATTTAAATTAATAAATTCCAAGTAACGTGTTATTCTAAACTTTTACAAAAACTGTGCAATGACTTGAAAATTGTATGTGTATCGTGGAAGTTCTGTAGCCCCATTTCCGATTTCAATACCATTCATATCCTATTAAGTAGCTGTCATACCGTCGGAGATAGTCAAAATTAACAAATATTTATTTATGTAACGTATCCGTATTAAATAAATAAGGCTGGATCATAAATTAGAAATAGAAGAATTTCGAATTTAAGTCTTAAAGGAGGAGGAAATGAGTAAAAAATTAATACCACGTAAATATGCATTTACAAATCTTGCCTAATACAGTATTTTGAATAAAAAACTTCCGTTGCCTAAAAGAAAGTTTGCTTGATTTACTTTTCCCACCATGCATTCAGGCGTGAAGGAAAACTGCAACACTTCGCTGGAAGCTAAGAAAAACGTTTTCTTTCACGTTGTAAAATCGAGAAAATGTTTTCTGATAAAGGTATAAATTCAATTCCTGTTCCACGTCTTGATATTCAAATAATTAATTACGAGATTTATCATGATATACGTGAATGTTGGTCGCTTCTGAGCTTTGCGGTAACCATAAAGAGGAACTTAACAGTTCCTGGAAATGAAAGATCTCGTGAGAAAAGGAAGAGGATGTACAGACTCAAAAAAAACAGATTTAAAATAAAAAACGTGGAAAAAACAGTTATTCTTTAACTATGAAATTCATCATGGCTAATTTAATGATGCAATGCACATATCTACTTGTTCAGATGCAGCTTTGGGGCCGTCAAATACTTGGGAAATAATCTATTATTATTTTGTTGTGATTATCAGTCGTGCCTAGTCTGATTCTAACGTATCTTGCGCAAACCTTTTCATATCTACATAACTACTACGTCCCACAACCTCCCTTATCCACTTAGCGTTTCCATCCTTGGCCTCCCTTTTCTGTTCTTACCCCACACACTTCTCTCTAATATTAATTTTACAAAATCCTCATTCTCAAAACGTGGCCTATTAATCTATTCCTTCTCTTGGTCAAAGTCCTTCCTATTGTTCTCTGCTCCCCTATTCTGCTAATAACGTCCCCGTTAGTGATTCTATCCACACATGATTTTCATCATCCTGTTTGCAACTCCTATCGTTTTGAACCCATATAACGCCACACTCCATACAAACATTTTAGTGATTATTCCTATTATTCACATTTGTTTTAGCCATAAATAAATTCGTATTTTCTGTGAAAGCCTTCCTTGCTTGTGCTATCATACTCTTTATATCTACTGTACTTCTACCATGCGTACTTATTACTACAAGTAGCATAATTCCTTAATATATCCCTTCCCAATCGAACACTTTTTGTTATTCCACAATTTCCTTTCTGCCCCCCTCCCATTACCTTGGTTTTCCCTCTATTAATACTCATGTTGTACTCTTCCTCTAGGATCATGTTCATGACAATCTTCTTCTGACTTCCCTAATACTACAATATCATCGGTAAACATTAGGGTTCTTATTTCTTCTTCTTGCAGTTTGATTCCCTTTCCATATTAACTTTTAACTTTCTTTATCGCTTGTTCTATATTTTACAATTTGGTCTTCACAAGTCTATGATCCTCTTGCTGAGGCCGGAGTTTTGAAAAAAAGAATCGGTAATTTGTTTTCCGTCTTCTTAGTCTTGTACCTTTGGAAACTTCGAAAGCGTATTAATACAAATGAAGTCGGCTTAAAAAGATAAAAAATAGCAATTCTTGAATCCAATAAATTATCTCATTACACCACTTTTGAGGTGAAAGATTTGTCTGAAATTTTTTGACTCTGAACTGTGCTGGAAATGACAAACCCTGTCCTGTCAATTTGCTTTGAAAAGTCAATGTGACGGTTAGTCAAGTATTGGATGTAGTCCAGGTCCTTCGTTTGTTTGAACAGGGCGGCCTTCATCAAATAACATTACTGAGCTCCAATTAACGAGCAATATTTAGACCTTAAAGTAAAGTCTTTGATTGGAGAATGTCACCGTAAGCCAATCTTTTGGAGCGAAGGTTGTTTTGTAAGCGATTGTCTCCACAGGACAGGGTGGCAGTGATTCATGCGCTCGTTACTTTACCCTTGTTTCAGAGTAAGCTGTGACGCATCCATTTGTCAATCTAACAACAGCTCTTTATCGTTATCATAGGCATATCCCGCAAAGTACGCTGCACCGCAACTAGCAGGGAAGGCTAAAGTACTAAGTAAACGGATTACCGTAAACTTTCACAACTTTCTCGTGGCAGCTTCCAAAGGTTTCCTTCGTTTGGCTCTAATCATCCCATGTGGGCGAAAAAATATCTCTACATAATGATGGGTTTCCATCGTCGGCGTACGTCTTTAGCACATTTAATAAAAAATCACTCAATAGGATCTGATATCAGCTGAAAGTTTGTCAATATACCAACCACTAAATGCTATTAGTTTTGTCTAATATCAATCTCAAAAGCTAAGAACCGTACCGTGGTTTGCTGACGATATTTCCTGAACAGTGGAACGACTGGATGTAGACGAAACAAGTACATGTGTGTTCAAAAAATATGAAATCTCATATAAGTGCTACGAAAACGAAATATCAGACTTGTTCACTGTTTTAAGATAAGAAATCAGAACTGTAGAAGCGGCTGGAGACAATCCATGCAATGTGATACAGCAGAGGTTGCTTGACTACCTCCGAAAAAAATCTTATATCACTGGTGCATTTCCTAATGCTGTAGCTAATTGTCTATAATTTACACCCGGTCCCGTTAAAAAAGATGGCCATTTTTCTTGCAATAATCTATGATTTTCTTAATTATTCGTCAAAGTGTTTGTAATATAATTTTTATTTAAAACAAATGGGTTGAATTAAAAAAGGTCAGTACAAATGTTAAAAACCGTTACAGTTTAATATTATTTTATATGAGTTAAGAAGCGAAAAGGGAAAGTAAACATACATTCTGCAGGGATTCTTATTATTTATTATTTATTTATCTATCCCTTATAATCTTCGATTACTTCGGTGAAAATTGGCGAGTTTGTAAATCCCAAATTTTTAATCTTTTAGCTGTGCGTCAGTTTCTAACCTCCAAAAAGAACTTATTAATGCTGGGGTGGAAACGAAACTTAATAACGCGACAAACGTTTCAACAAATAAAAACACTGACTTTCAAACTTGAAGAATTATAATATCTTGTGCTTGGATTTATTTATATACAGAATAATATTTTTGTTACTAACCTTCACGACTCAATATTCTAATACATCCCTAGGGGCTCTTCTTCCCTCTCAAAGATACTCCGTCACCCGTTTCCTCAGATAACAGTCAATCTTATTAAACAATTAACAATCTTGTTAAAATTAAATTTCTTGACTGAAGCATTATTAAACATTTCAGCAATTACTTGTATGTTCAAATAAATAAACCGTAATATAAAAAATAATTAAATTAATCTGACGTATAAATAAAAGACAAAGAATGGCCAAAAAACAAATAAAATAATTGAATTTGAATTAAAACGTTTAATCCCCAAATTTTGGAACCTCTTAAGTTTTGTACTATAAAATCTCCTATATTTGATAGAACATAATTTAGCAAAGCATTGCATACTAAATTAGGCCAAGCATCAAAGAATGTATTGTTAAATTATTTTCTGTCAAATTTTGGAGATTTTACAGTACAAAACTGAAAAGGGCCCGAAAGAAAAATTTTAATTCAAATTAAACTCTAATATAGTTTCTTAAAATATTTTATAGTTCATAATTTTATCCACAGATTATTATTATTTTACATTATACAGATATTAATGACATAGACATGATAGTTTAATGAAAGGGTTAACTCGTAATAAATATATATGGTATAAGGAAAACTTGCGGAGAAAAGAAGCCATAAACTAGTTGTCATCACTGATTACAAGCAAAATGTAGGAAAAGGAATAGAAAACGCCGTCGCCATAGTACGTTGGCGTGCCAGGTCAGTGGGTCAGAGCGGCGCAGCTTTCCTCACCCACGCAACTCAGATGATCGATCACAATCCTGGTTCCTAATGGTTTCTAGATTTTACTCCCATTCACGTGTTGGACTTTTGGGAGTCGAACGCAATTTTCGGCGATGTAATCGTTGGGACTGGTCCCGAACATCCGACATTTCGTCCCTAACTATCAAATATAATGACGTTTTTTTTAAATTATTTGATATCTTTCGCTTCGGTTGGCCACTACACCTAGGATGATACATTTTACATATTTAGAAACAAGTTTGCAGAGTTGAATTTTTAATCTTACTTAGCAATGTACTCCATATTACAAACATTCCACAGTGATCTAGGACTCTCCCAATTTATTTAATTGCAAAAAATTCTATCAAAATATATTTCTGACAATGTATGACACATTTCGATTGAAGCTGCCCTAAATTGTTTTACACATTTGGCATGTTTTGCCACACATCAAAATTTGAAAAAGTCCCAAATATGGTGAGTAAACGTCGTTTAAACTAACTAAAAGGCTGGTTGTAATATTTTTGACAAGTTTACTAATGTATTAATTTAGTTAATTATGTTAACAGAGGTGCTATTGTATTTCGGTAATAAATTCGGAATAGTTATACTTCGTTATGCTTGTCAAATGAAACTTTCGAATTCTTTTTATGTTAGGAGTACATAGAATTTTTGTCAATGAAAAGTTTCAAATTTTCTTTGTTAGTATTAAGGAGAATCTGAAGGCTCTATCCTTACGATGATCTTTGGGTACCCTTTTCTAGGAAACTGTTATATTTTCAGTTTATTTTTAATATTCTTGTATGTGCAAAAGGAGAATAATTGATTTAAATTATTGATCAACATCGGCTTTTATGAACAATTTTGCAAATTATTTCATCCATGATTAATAAGTAAAATTATTTCTTCTGCTTCCACACATACCATAATGATAAAAATAATCTATTTTGTAAACTCCACAAAGTTATCTTTTCAGTAAATCATTAAACAACAATTAACTAGAAATGAAGAAAAATACAGTCAATTTGTCAGCAAATTAAATAATTTTTATTTAATATGTTTACGTTTCGTCCTCATGAAAACCAAATATATGTGGGAAACGTCGTAAATACATTAAAAATATATTATTTTGTTTGCTGAAAGATAAACGTGAGCAAGGTAGCAGCAAAGTAGTGGATTTTGTTCACTATAATGTTTGTGTGTTTATTAATATAATTTATATGGTATTAATTTCCAAAATGAAGTGTCGAATTTATTTTGTCTATAAATGGCTGCAGTTTAGTCTAACATGCAAAATATTTACTTATTTTTAAATTCGAAGAAAATTTTTTATTGATCACCATGGTTAAATTCAGCTGCTGATTTATTAATTTTAATTGATAAATATTTTTTCTGAAATCATTTCATTTAATTAAATTATATTATATAATTATATACATATTAGATCTCATTAATACCCACGATGCCAAATGATTCACGTAAAGTTTTTAAAACTAGTTGATCAGATGTTCTTAGATTTATTATACATTTCGGTTGAAGCTACCCTTGTAGGCAGTCAAGTTTGAGCTTTCAAACATTTGGCGTTTTTCATCTAAATTTAACACGTGAAGAAGACACAGTTAAGGAGACGAAACGTCGTTTAACGTAAATGAGAAGTGTGTGTCTTGATTTATTTCATCTAATTCGCAGATTATATATATATATATATATATATATATATATATATTCCTCGTTATGTTAAGTGCTAAAGTTGTTTATTACAACCCTCAGTAATAAGGGTAATGTTATACCACCAACTCTAAATAACTACCGTGTTTATTCCCGGTATTATAGTTGCTTTCTCAACTTCACATTATATTTAGTATCGTCGAGTGTTCAGTAAAAAAGGCAAAGAATTTACGAAAGTGGAGCACGATAAGAAGGAACATAAACCCGGAGCAATGAGCTCCACGTAAAACTCGGACCTAAAGTAGTATAAAGTTTGTTCGCAGTAAATAAGACACGAACAACTGTCAAGGTTCAAATCAACATCAATTTGAGAACCCTTAAAAATGTTTTGTGAATTTTTCAAATAGACACGTACATGAATATTCTCAAATTAACGGTGTATATTCAGCATGATGTAAGCAGCACGCACGTCAATAAATTGATATTTAATACTAATTTTCCTTAAGTTATGATTTTTCTTGCTCATTTGTCAACAGTTGAAGCTGAAGGTTAGTATTTTATTATTGTATCGAAAGTTGGCATTATTCGTAATATATAAACACCAAACAATTTCAGTCGCTGTCGTCTTCCTCTTTTACAACTTACGACGTTTTAACTTTGCAAGGTTCGTGCCGCTGCATAGAAATGTTCATTAAGAGAGGTGTAAAAATGGAACCTGAGAATAATTTAATGGGCTGGCAAGCGAAGCAAGATATCATATAAATATCGTTTAAAGGAACATGAATTTATTATACCTCTCACTACATTACACTCGCTATGTAAAACCTGAAAACAATGGAAAACCGCAAATTAAAACATTGGAGAAAATATTTGTCTCATACGTATTAATGACAGTAGAACCTTTCAACGGAAACTCTGCAGCTGTGGTAAAAAATTGTTACTAATCCGAAACTACAAAAATGTCAGAATTTACAAACGAAGCATCTATAATAGAATTATACAATAATTTATGAACTGTGTTTCACATTTTATTAATGAGGTAACAGGTGATTATATTTTTAATTCAAATATATTGAAATATTGTATTAAAAGTATTTGGCACTTTAAGTACGTTTCTGCCTTATCAATAATAAATTAATATTTTGACAAGATGGTGTCTAATATTAGAAGAGAGTGCTATGGGTCATAAATCTTGTAGAACAAACGATAAAAGCGACACCCAACCTGTTGTCTGTTTATGGCTCTCCGAAAGTGAGCAGCAGAAAGAAAATTCTCCAGCTCCTGCAATTCCAAGGGCAGTAAAAGCTAGCAACTTTTGCCTAAGTAATGGTGTCCTGTGAAAATATGCCAAGATCCTCCTTAAAACTAACTTTTCAAATGTACTACAACCAAACTCGAAAATAACACCAGGGGATGATGAAACTATTTTCTCCTCGTATTTGCAAATACGACCATGAAAGTCTCAACTCAGAAGGTTAACTTTTTAGACGAATTTTATTATAGTTATAAACGTGAAACGTTTTCAAGGTTTCTAAATCCTTCGAGGTTTGAGTGTACACGAAATTTTTCGTTTCATGCGTCAGTATATCCTTTTAGGATTCTCTTTCAACTTCTTCGTACAAGTATAAACGATTTACAAAATTTTATTTTTTTCTTCAGATAAGTATAAGTTTTTCTTTTGTAGACATATATTCTTGGTTGAAAAACGAGAATAAAGTAATTTTCATTAATAACAACGCTTGTTGGGATGATTTCTAATTATTCCAATCATAAAAAGAATAATAAGAAGTGGAATACGTCTTCTTCGGTTCTCATTTTATCTGATGTTCTTTAAAATGTTCTGACAGGGAAGTATTCTTTATGAAATGTTATCTTACTATCACATGGAAAATATTGTATCTTGTTATGTATTGTTTTGTAAAAATTACAATTTGTTTGCACGTAGCTGGAAAGCTTCTTCATTTCAAATTAATAAATTTATGTAAAGTATTTAGTATTGGAGTTTAAATGAATAACAATGACTAATGAAAAATATGTGGTGTTATAATACAATATTAAATATTTTTAAATTGGGTTTTTAGTTTCCGTTTTATCTCGTAATTAATTCGGTAATATGGGATGTCTTCTTTCATGAAGGCTTCATTTTCATTTAATTTCAGATTATAAAAATTTGGAACAAGAATTAATAACTTAATTCAAAACAAACGTTTCGACCAAAATTTGTTGCCCTTGTCAACATTTGTATCAGACTGAAGTAATAAGAACAAAGACATTGCAAATCAAAGAATAATACAAAGAAACTGATAAAGAAAATTTAATAAACCATCATAAAATTTATTTAGATAACTGTCATATTTTATATTAACAAAGAATTTATTGCAATTAATATCTACCATATCATAAATCAACATTTTATTTCCTTATCTATAATAGCAATATTATAAAAATTAAAGGAATTATTTTGCTTAGTATTTATGTTTGTATGAAGAAAAATGTTAATTAACTTTGTGCCCTTAATTCTAATTGATAAATATCGTTTAGTCTGACCAGTACAGCAGTAAGAACAATTATTATAGAAAACTACAAACATCATGAGGAAGTAAGATAAAAAATTAACAGATTTGAAAATTAATGAGAAAATAAATTTCATAAATAATATTTTAATTTTTGAGGAAAGATTATCAAAAAATGGTAAACCAATTTAATTATTCAAGTCTTATTGAGCACGATTATTAGTACAATTGTAAATATAATTAATTATTGAATTGCTGAATTTTACAATGAAATCCACGGGATAATAATTGTCACACAATATTTTGAAAACATAATAAATATTATCAGAATGAAAAAGAAAAATCAGACAGTTTTATTAAACTATATCAATAAATCAACTTATTGTTTTCGTGGCCATATTTATATCAGTATCATATGACACTTTTTTATTAAGTTGGCGTTCTTGCAAAAATCCAAAGTGACCTAAAAATGGTGTCAATAATATGAAATATCATACCTATTTTTTCTGATTGACTGGATAAAAAATTAAGCTCTACAGGAATATGTAGAATTGTGCAATAAATTAAACGATAACGGAAAACAGATACTTCACAAAAAGTCATACCCATTTTTTTCTAATTTAAAAGTAAGTTTAATATTGGAAAAATAATAATTAAAAACATTCATTAAGTCATCCAATTTGACAGAAGGGATTATAGAGAAAATATTATCAAAAAACTATAATTTTCGCTAATTAGTAGGTTTAAAAATAAGTTTTTCAAGAAAATAATTTCATTAGTCTTTCATGACAACTTCAGGAAACAGCATTAGAGCCCATTAGAAGACCGGAAATTTGATGATACGTAAGAAAAATTTTATAATTGTTATAACTGTCTGTTAATTCTTATCTAATTTGTGTTCTTTACAGATGTTAATTGTTCTTATAAATTTCTTAGAATTATGTGAATATGTTGTATCATTCACACTCATTCGCAATTCTACAAAATAGAATATATATGTATTAATTTTACTGAAAGAGTTACAAGTGAAATATATAGGATGGTTTTACAAAATAATGGCCTGATAGGTTTAAAATTTTAGTATTAAATCTTCAACGTCGAATATTTATACTAAAAGACACCAGGAGGAACTATTCCTATCTACGTAATTTTATGAATTAGTTTCATACATATAACCATACATATATAATTCCAGTATTTGTTTATTAATTTGTACTGTTAACGGTAGAGTACAAATCCCTGTTAACTAGGTTCTAACTAAATCACAGCGTCGTTAAACTTTAATTATAAGATGAGTGTTATTTACATGAATATGAAAAATCTTGTTTCGATACAGTATTTCAAGTGCAAAAAATAAGAATTCTCCGTTTTTTGCGTAATGGGGCAGACGAGTAACATTAACGAGCGGACTAGAGATTTATGGCAATCGTTAGCCATTCAGCAAACATGAAGGACCAACCTTGAGACCATATTTTAGATTCGATCTCATTGCGCTGTCTGATTTATTGGCGGCTTCTGACGCAGCTTCCTGCTATAATCTATGGGCCTTATACATTATTGTAGTATGTATATGTCTCAAATCATGTTAATAATTAATTCGAAAAGTTTTCAAGTAATCGAAAAGAATATATGGATATATGAAAGATTTACGACATCTCAATGTTTTTTCGAATATATGTCTACGAATAATCCTCACATTAGTGTTTCAGTGTTTGTTGCATGCTCCATTCCGTTTTAATACTATCATTTTCTTTTGTAAAATAAATTAGGCTCTCAATATACGAATTTTAATTAATATAGAGAAGGTTGCCTAAGACTTACTTGCTTCAGCCCTGTTCTAGATTCGGTCTTCTCTTCAACACGGAATTTTGGTTACTTCTACATCTTCTTAGATAACTTCCGGATTCTACTTTCTCTTGGCCAAATTTATTTCCATAAGTGTTTTGACTTATTTGATATTTTTTGGTTAATGCCTGTAAAAGAAGAATATTTTTACAAAAATTCAATTGCATTACAATTTAATAATAATAATTCATTTAGGAAAAAGCTACTTATTAACAGTGCCTATATAAAAATGAGTGCCCAATTAAGTTTGCTAAGTGTCACAGTTACTGATTTCATTTGGCATCTACCTCAATTCTCTTCGCCAATTTTAAAATATAGAATTTTTTAAAATTTTATTTTCCCTAGGCGTTTCAAGCTAATCTTTCCTTCCAACATTGTATGGGTTTTTAAGTGCTTATTAAAGTGTGATGACAACTTATTTATAAAAATCAATATAATACAGAACTAGAAAATCTGGAAAGCATAACCAATTAATTTCTCTTATCATTATTAAATAAAAAATGTAGTTAATATGTCAGCCAAAAATTTAATTAATATTTAAAGTTTCGTACACATCAGGTAATTAGAAAAAATATTTTAAAAATCAATAAGTGTTACAATTTTTTGAATATAAAATATAATTTTCAATAAAATTAAGTAAATAACAGACTTACAATTTAAATGGAAAAACTATTGATAATTTATAATAAAAATTAATATTGACTTTTAATTATTTCTGTCTACTTACCTGAGGAAAGAATTCAAATATAGTTTAACTAGATATAATATTACTTTTTTGCAGCATTTTGCTGTATGTTTATGTAATATATTTAATTGAGAGGTAATTGATTTATTGAATTCTTAACATTATTGTTGCACAAATGATTTTCTATTACATAACATAGTTCTTAACGCTTTATTTTGCGTTTTTCTTACATGGCAACGTTAATATACAATTTTTGTTATAATTTCTACATACATAATCTATATTACAATCGATGTTCAAACTCTTGAATAGTTGAAATTGTAAACTATAAATCTTACTACTGACCGTAACAATTTTCTATAATATTCATTGTAGACCTATTGGAACGAATAGACGAACTTTTAAAGAAGAGTTTTAGAATAAAATTAAAGAAGCTTTACAATTAATTATCTTTATATATAAAATTCCGGTTTGTGAGAGTTGTAAACGGTCTGACCGATTTTTATTAATTTCTTGTTGTTATATTTATAGGAGTCATCTGGACGGTTTTTAGTTATAATTGGTGGTGCTTTTTACGAGACCAATTTTTTTTTACATTTTCCAAACATACGTTTTTTAAATATATTTTTGGATTTCTCATGTGAAGAACATATGAAGCCAAATTATCAGCCTGACCTTGTGAATAATCCGAGACATGCTCAACAAGTTTATTGCGTCGTAGCTTGGCATTACTTTGACATTTCCATTTCGGATTGCTGAGTTCTAATATATTCCGTGCATTGTAATTCCCTGCATACTGACTGAATCATTTATCGATAAATAAAGTGTGTTTAGAATATATTGTGCAAATGTAAAAGGTGCATTGTATGATTTGTTCCTTTAGCGGCATACCATCTAACATCCTAAATAAAAATATATTATTTTCAGCGTTTCCTTGTGTGATTTCGTTGATTGGGGGCGTACGACAGGTAAATATTAAAAATGTGACTTTCTCTCTGATGGTTTATTCACGTTCTCATAGAGACATTTCAGTCGGATTAAGTGCTGCAGCGGGAAAATATAAATGAATTACAGAGCAACGCCTGGCACCTAGCTATTTTTACTAAACGCTTTACTGATTTTTAATAAAGAATATTTGAACACTAAAATAAGTACACACAATTATAGGGGCCAAGTGGTTATGACAAGTAATTACTTCCTAAAAGTTGTGATGAATCTCGAAGCGACACTATTCACTGTTCCCACAAACCTTGGTGCGCTTCGAACGACCAACGGAACACGATTGCGTGATGAAAACCCTCTATTGTCCTTGATTTCCCTGTTGTTTTGACATTGACTTGAAGAATGAACGATCCTTGACGTTGGCACAATCAGTCACTGCTTCTGATTGGTATGCTGCTTGTCCTGGCGACCCCGAGATCGTCCATTGCATTCGAGTCGCGGTTGACACGCCTGCCAGGCCCGATATTAATCTATAGAAACTTAATTTAATCGTAAATTACATTAAAGTTTTCTGACTTAAATATTTACAATAAATAAAAAGATGGCCATAAAAGTCAGCATTAAATTTATAACAATTTTTTTAACAAAAGCGACGTTTCATCTCCATTTTGAGACTTCATCAGGCTTACTACAAACATAACATTGCAATAAATTAATTCTGAGTTCTATGTTACAGTTTTGAATTTGTATATAAATAAAAAATTTAGTAATACAATAAAATAAAAATTCTTCACATGTAAATTCAATAAACTTTTCGACTGAGGGAGTGAAGGAGAAGTATAGTTTTAAACAAATTTTCAAATTTAAGTATATATATATATATATTTTAAAACATTGTAATGTTTCAAATATTGTAATTTATTTTGTAGATGAATATGGCAATTGCCGAAAACTTCTTCCGAATAAAGTTTGGAAATCAAAATTGAAATATACTTTTGGTTTTTTGAAGTGACATATAAATAAGGGAAAATTATTATCGTAACTTTATTAATTCGTTTTGCCAATGGTCATGTCCAAATAATAAACAAATACAGAGCCTCCACATTATACTCCATCTAAAAATTACTAAAAATTGCGAAACAGAACAGTTCACTTAATCAATATATTATTTTTTATTACATGTCCAAATCAAGTAAAAAATATAAACGTTTTCCTCTCTCGCAAATTCAATAGACAGTTTGCTGACATAATTTATTTTTACTTAGGTAAACATTGGAATAAATTATTTCTATTAACGTCTTTTGACTTAAATGAGGCGGTTTTTAAATCCCAGGAAATATATGTACTAATTAGATGTTATTGGGCTAGTTTTTATTCTGAATAATTTTTTTTCATATTCTGATGTTGATTGATTACAAAAGATTGTTCAGTGACAGAATGACAAGGTCAGACGTATTTTTGCAGCACTGAAATGTTTCTTCTTCGAGTAATTGTTTCCCACAGTGTAAATAAATGGGTACCAGCGAACTTCACAACAATGAAAATGTGAGTCACAGTACAGAAAATCCAAGGAAAAAGTACTCGCGATTGAAACAGAACCTTATGTTAGTAATATGGCATAAATGAAATCCGTCTACAAACCAATCGATAACTTCCTTCTTTCTCCCCGAAATATCAATCACTCGATTGAGGTTTTGTTTCAAGAGCAGCAGTGATTACGCTTCCTTGTCATCAATAATTATCAACGGAAACCCTATCAGTGCAGAGATCTGTAGTAAATAATTCAAAGACTTTAGTCTATATAATATATTGCGATATAAACTACATACAAGCAGATATAACATATGAAAAATTAAATACGTTAAGCCGTTGTCGAGTTAATGCAGTTCAAAGACGAGTTGGAATAATTGGAACATTGACTAGTATCAGTATAAATACTTTGATATTAAATAGCCTTGGTTTCTTTGATAAAATTTACTTACATACCCCAACAGACGTTAGAATATTGTGTAAGATTATGACGCAGTTATTAATTTGAAAATATTTAATACTGTCAGTATGATTAATATAATGAGGTACATACACTAACTAACCAAATCGTTAAGTCTCCTTTTATGGTCCCAATTATTGATAATGAGTTTAAATTAAAATATTGAAGCCTCCGGTTCCTTCTGAAATTAGACCTGTAATATCAGTCTTCATAGGTGGAACGAAAACGAGTTGTCCTTTGCTAAATTCACCGTCCTTCCGTGCAAGACTGGAACGTAATATCCTCAAGTGTCATTTCCATACTTCCAATTCCCAGAAGCACGTAATATTACCGTGGCAGTGCTTAGCAATTTCCAAGTAAATCATTTGAAAACAAGCAAGTCTGCCTCACTGAGAGGCTTTCATCAAGAGGATTACTCAATGTTTGCTTTGTTATAAACAAGACGAGAGGTTTTACATCTATATATTTTCGTATCATTACTCCTTGCTCTTTATTTTTCTTCAGAATTTTTCCTACTAAATTATCAGTTTGTTTTCATGCTCTCCTAAGTGTCCTGTAAGTGTTTGAGTGTTGACTAATTAATTCTTGGAAGTTATTGACATCCCGAAGTGTTCATAAAACACAGTTTACATCATGATGCTCAATATTTGCACGGAGCACCACGGTTGTTAAACCACGAGTCTTAAAACTTACTTCTTAATCAGCTGCCCTGAAAAAAATGTCTCTTTTATCTGCTCCACAGTGATCCAGGCCATTTTTAAAATAAGTACATCAAAGCTCTCAACCCTTGTGAATATTATTGATCAAATATATTTGAAGAATAGAAGACATACTTTCATTAGAAGCGATTAAACTGAATAAAATGATGCATTAACAAAGTCCTAGGTTCAATTCAAGATAGATCAATATTGTTCCATAGAGATCCATCAAATGACTTTCATTGTCTTTAGCCCTTAGCTTCGATTGAGATAATTTGTTCTGTATTCAAATTACACAAAACATCCCTTCTTGGAATGAGCCCCTAAAATTAGGTCGTCATGAATGTGGTACACTCTATTTTGGGTAATCCAGGTGTACACAATACATGACAGGAAAACTAACCAAGAAGTTCTGATCAGAAGAGAGAAGAAATGGAGGACTTTGAAAGTATAGATTAATAAGCCACGTTTTGAGACATGCGGGTCTTGTAAAATTAGCATTAAGTGTGTGGTAAGAACTGAAGAGGGAGAAAAAGGATGGATTACGCTGGGTTGATTAGGGAGAATATGGGATGTGGTAGTTAAGTAGGAATTAAAAGGCTTGCGCAGGATCAGTTAGCATGGAGGGTTGCCTCAGGCTAGCCTAAGAACGGAATACTACGACAACAACGTATTTTGAATTCACTGATTACAATAAAATTTTATCTGTATCTATAATTGTTTCAGGGAAACAAAATGCACCTAAACAATCACTATTTTAACAATGGCCTGCCGACGCGTCTTAAAGTCTTGCCAAATGTAGAAAATTTATTTTTAAATTTGCTTTATATTCCTCTAGCCAATTGAAAATACGAGAATTTTTATTTAGCACTCAGTTATTTTAAAATCTATTGTGAAATAGCTTCCAGACTGACATTATTTTATTCACTGTATTATTTTCTGTTGAGAGTTTTCTTTTCCTTTCCAGCAATTCTCTCAAAGAATAAAATATCTGAAAAGAAGCCAGGGCCTAATATTCTGGCAAACATTTCGTGGAACCCGTTGGGGCCATTTCCGGGATATGTGGTCGCAGATGAGGGAGCATGCCTTGGAGAAAATAAGAAGTGTCTAATTTAGTTAGGAGGCTCTCGCGTGTGAGCGTGGAGAGGAGAGGAGAGAAGTGGAGAGGAGAGGAGATGAGTGCCGTGGCTTAGGGTCGCTCGCTCTCAGTCAAGGTGGCTTTGCTTGGAGAGCGATGGGAAGCCCCGTCGTTTATCAACTGCACCGCCAGTGCATTTATAGAATTACAGCACTGCGGTACAAACGCATTTCATTTTCAGCCTTTAAATCAGGTTTACCAGGTTTCGGTTTCATAAACTCTCGTAATTTATAAAGAATTAAATCATCATAAAGCAAAAGTTGCTCTACACGAGAATTTAAACAAAATTAACACTGTTCGCTTTTTAACTAAATGAAAATAAATTCCTCTATGAGCAAGGAAATTGCATTTTTAAAATTAGAAAAATCTCCAAGACGCAGATTAGGAGGCGATGAAATACCAGAAGATAAAATTTGCAAATATTCGGTAATAACAAAGGTTACAATTAAAATTGCAGTGATCACATAAATAGAGAAGCAGAGAAATAACTTTTAAATAAATTGCTGAAGAAAACTACAAGAGCGGCTTAATTAATGGCTTGTAAATCATTAGTCGGTCGTATACTACAGTTTCGAACGGTGTTTTAGGACCCATATAGGAGTTCACACGACCACAAGTTGGAAAGAAATGAGAAGAAGATATTCGGAGTGAACTTGGATAAGCTTTCAGAAAGGCGAAAACGAGCAATGTTGAGACCCCACACAAACGTTTAGAACCAGTGATCAATAACAGGTTCAAAAAGATATAGCCTAGTGAACTATTTCAAGTTAAACTAATCATTGTTTATTTATTTCTACAGGTGATATCATTGGATATCTCTGGAGAAAGAGTTCAATATGAGGATTAATAGAGGGAAAAACCAAGGTAATGGGATGTGGTATGGGAAACAGCTGAATAATAAAGGGTGTTAGATTGGAAAGGGATATTTTGACGGAAGCGTAATAACTAGGGATGGTAGAAGCATAGTAGACATAAAGAGTAGGATAGAACAGGCAAGGAAGGCTTTCACGAAAAAGAGGAATTTACTTACGGGTAACATAAGTGTGAATATTAAGAAATCGTTGCTAAAATTGTTCTTATGGATCGTGGCGTTACATGGGTGTGAAACGTGGACTGTAGGAGTTCCGAATAAGAAAAGAATAGGAGACTTTGAAATGTGGTGTTATAGGAAAATTCTGAAAATCAGATGGGTGGATAAAATCACCAACGAAAAGTTCTAAACAGAATAGGGGAAGAGCGAACAATATGGAAGATGTTGAATAAGAGATGGGATAGTTTTAGGCCACGTTTTAAGGTATGAAGGTCTTGTAAAAGTAGCGTTATAGGGAAGTGTGTGGGGTAAAAACAGAAGAGGAAGTTCAAGGTTGGAATACGCAACGCAGATTAGGGAGGATGTGGGTTGTGTTAGTTATAAGGAAATTAAAAGGCTTGCGCAAGATAGGTTAGCATGGAGGGTTGCATCAGAACAGCCTTAGGATTTAATACCACAACAACATTATTTATTATAATGAGATCTCTCCGATTCCTCCTCTCTCCTCGCTCTTTCCCATCACATTCCTCTACCTCATTACCGCACGTTTTCAAATCCTTCGCACGTTTAAAACTAGTCCGTAGGGATTGCAATCGAACATTAATATTGGAACTTTCTTCTGCAACTTCTGCAATAGCTACGTTGTTTTATTTTCCCCCGAAGTAATCGCACTGTCTGTGCTGCATCAGCGGCGCGCTTCGCCTCGCCTTAGTACGTGCACTAACACATTTTATCTGAAGATTTCCACTGAATTTCCCCCTCCCCACTCCTCTGGGACGCATATTTACGCGGTGGGAGGTATGACGCCGCCGTCCCGACGCCGGGAACAACTGTAGCGTAAAAGTTGTTCTCATATCGCAGTTAAGGATCTGTAAACGCCGGGAAATGGCCACAACTCTTATGACGACGTAAAGCTCGGCCTGCGACGGACAAAACGGTTTCTTTTGTGACGAGGAGTTTAGAACGTTCCTCTTAGGTTCCTAATATATATATATGAACGGCATTGGTCGGTGCGTTCAACTCAATAAATGTAGGTCGTGAGTTACAGCGAGTAACGTAAGAGGGAAGCTGGCGTAACGCTACTATCATTCTGAAACACATTAATTATATTTTTATTAAAGAGTAATACAGACAGCGCCAAGATCCCTTCACCACATCGTGTTCTTACCATCTTTTAACTTCATCCTATGGATGAGATATTTAACGAACAACATATTCTGAGCTGATCCTTGCGTTAATACTTTCAGAACTCGTCTTACACCAGAAAGCCATAAAGCATCACGCAGTCTTGGACAATCATACAAACCCACGTCTAGACATACTCCTTGAACCAGTGATAAATAAAATACTAAAAATGTGTGGCCTAGTGAACTATTTTAAGTTGAACGAGTCATTGCGTATTCCAATTATTCAGGTGATATCATTGGATATCTCCCTGTAAATATTATTATTAATAGCTGTCAGCATTTTAGCTTATAGAATTCTATTCTTAATACTAAATAAGTTATGATAAAAAAACTAACAATTTTACGCTTTCCCCTCCCTCCCCCACCCTGTAAGCCTTAAACCTCTTATTTTGACACGGCTTTCTAGATTAAATAAAATACGTTGTACAGTTACCAGACAGTGCTGTAATAAATAGGCCTCTAAAAAAAGGTCGATTAAGAAGTGAATAAATTGCGTCGAATATGTTCTGAGACCAGCAATATTGCAAATAAAGGTAGACAGTTCACATATTTTTGATAGTGGAATTGATGGAATTTTAAGTTAGGGAAGTGTATTTAGTTTCCAGAATTTATTATATAAACATTACAGAACTAAAATTGCTACTTCTGCCATTAAAACACTGGCGGAAATCACAGAATACGTCGCAGAAATTTTCTACCGGTGCTAGAAACAAAAATGAAAACAAATGTCCTACATAACAACATATTATTGAAATATGTAATGAAAATTCCTAAAGAAATAATCCGAATTTTTATTTAATTATTGCTATTAAAGAACCATTAACAAATTTATTTATTTTAAACACACAATTACATTCATCAAGCTGTAGCTCTCTTACATCCACGTAAAATGTTATTGGAAATAAAAACTGAGATTAAAATATGTTTTCCTTCGGGGATTATAAATTTAAAATAACTGATTTTTTAAATTTGTTAAATAATTTAACGGAACATCACTAATTTCTTTTAATTTTGAAACCAAGGAGCGTGTGGTCGACAATGTTGACATAATAACTGCAATAAAACCAAATTATAATTAAGAAACACTTAAAATTCAAAATCCTATATATATAATTTGTCAACATTAAAACTTTTTATCGAAAAGACTACTTATTTTTATTATCTAATAAATTTACAAATATTTAATTTGTCAATAATTTTCCTCTCTAGTTCTCGACGAGGAATGATGTTATCTCTGTGAGTCGGTTCCAACGGGTTTGCGAGTGCATCCTAATAAAATCCTATAGGAATAAGTAACTATGCACGTATGGTCCATGTATAGAATATTTTTCTGTGCTCATGCTATTTGCTGGTCTGATCACTTGACGATCAGACAAACTTTTTAATATGAAAATTTATTACCAATCAGAATTTTTATTACATTGTTTAAGCCAGTTTGTTGTGAATTGCCGAGGAATTTTTGATTGGAATCTCTGGATGATTTAAATATTTGATTTTGAGGAACAGCTCCATATCCTCATGGGTTTAATTACTGTTTCATAAATAAGGACTTCCTTGGAAAATATTTCTCTTCTGGTTAAAAACAATTACTTGGTGTTGAGATTAAAATAAATAAGTTTATTTGGAGTCTGGTTTTTTAATATCAACAAGTGAAATTAATATAACAGCCCAATTAAAGTAATAATAAGATCTGTCTGGTAATTTATTTATAATTTTGACAAGGGGAGTAACAACTGTTGTCTCGGGATGGGACCAGATCGAAGGAATTTAAAAAAACTTCCCTTGTACACTCATTTTGGCATTTAAAGCGGAAAATGGAGTTTCAGAATAAATGGAGTTTACAGTATGAAGCGTGTTGAGACTGAGTCAGTTCCAAGTTTAGTTGGAGTAAGATGAGGAAGGAGATAGTTCTCGTAAACCTAAGCTACGACGCGACGAGAGGCGAGTTACTGTAAATAGTTGGAGATTGAATGCCTCGTAGTTAACTTTATAGTCAGTAAGAACAATTGTTAAGCAAGTTGCGACGGATATAACTAAAGTCTTGGGAGAAGTAGGAAGTTCTCACCTGTGAAAATCACCAAACAGAATTTCTTTGTCGGTTACAGTTGATAAAATTTAAGTTAAATATCATTTTAGTAATAATTTTTGTTAATTTGAGTTTATTAATATATTAAAACTTGATACGCTTGAACCCCCTCTTTGAACTTCTTCAATCGTCCTACTTTGATTTTCATGAATACGCTACTAGAAATCGTTCAGCTCTAAGGTCGGACAAGCATCGCCTTATTCTACACCAGATAAGTATTCACAATACCGGGATAATTTTATACAACAGCCTTCCGCCAGAGGTTAAAAATAGTACCTACAAAAGCTTCGTGAACCAGAGTAAAACTATTCTTTTAAATGGCGCGTTTTACTCGGTACAGGATTTTCTTAATCGTATTTCTAGTATTTAAATCAAGGTTCCTGCAAAAAGTGTTGAATGAGCTGCCTTGTAAAATAGCACATCACATATCTTTAAAATTTCTATTCAGTTTTTTCTGCTCTTTCGTTTTTTTGTTTCATGTATTGCCTGGAGCTACGACAGAGGGAAGGACAGTTTCCTGGTCCAAGTAGATAAAACTACATTGCGTGTTCCTCAGTGTGTGCTTGTTTGTGTTTCCCAGTGTGTGTCCGTGTTGTGTTTATATTGACTTTTGTCTATATACACTTTCTTTTACTAATTTATTTTAAGTTTATTTGTCTTTAATTATGTACTTTATTTTTTTCATTTTTAATTTTTAATGTATGACGTATCCTATTTCCTCAATCGAGGATTAATGGAAACAACAATAAATCTAAATCTAAAACGCTCAATTTTGGAATTAGTGAGACCGACGAGTCTATATTACCACAATAATTTGAAAACTGCCAAGTAACACGCTGAAACTCAATTCCGTTGCTGGGTCAGACTGTCTCTTGTCGTGGAATATTTTCTGAAGAAGATGACAAGGACCTAGTAATATAAGACTATATACGATACTCACAGTTTATAGCGGCGGAAGTTATGGCTGCTATTTCGGAGAATGCCACAGCTCAATGTAAAGTCATTTATAATTTTGCAGCAGCTAGATGGAATCTCCTCAATTATCAGAAATTTAGACATGTCTGCATTGTGCGTCATTTCAGAATTTAAAATTTATTTTTACGGACGTTAATTAAATGAACTTTGCGTTTGAAATAGAACAATACTTCAATTAATTTTCTCTTGTTTGCAAAATGAAGGGAAAGGGAGATAACCCTGAGATTAGACGAGGGCGAATTTAGTCGCAATGGCGATTCTGAACGTCAGACTACTTGGTATAATGTGGAAACCCTTGCAGAGCTGCAGACAATGCAATGAGTTGCTTCTTCCCATGTGCATGAGCGTCCCTTCGGACGAGTTTATCTCAAGGACGTTTCTACTGGGTCACCTCGTTCTGCTACAGTTCATTAGGAAAGATTGCGTTAAAGCACAATTAAAACATTATTTAATAGAATACTTATTTAAAGGTGTAACTAGAAAAAAATTGATATTAAAAAATATCCTCAGAAAGGGATTGTCACGCATTCAGCAACCCATTAATAATATAAAGTAAGATAAAATTCATGTGAAGAGCTTTGTACACATTAGTATCGTGGCGATATGGAAGTACTTCGGAATCTTTGCCGATTACGTGATGCATTTGAAACCCTATTTTAAAAGAACTTGAATCCTTCTACTTTGAAGTACTCGATTTTGAATTAGTGAGACTGACGACTCTATATTATTCTTTGTTATTCTGGCATTGCGACACGATGCGAGAAAATCACCTATCCAGATTATGTGAGCCTTCAGAGTGAAAAAAGTGGGATCACAAGAATTCACAGAGCATGAAAGGAGAAATAAAAATATATTATTCCGAGTATCCAAATGATAATTATATTTCATAAACGTTAGATTACTGATTATTATCAGTATAATACACAAGAGAGCAGTATCTCAACATATGAATAATTTTAAGTCGACTTTAACATCACCGCCTCCCCGAAAAATTGTAAATTACCATCATATTTAATAATTCAGATATTTATAACACTCGGTTTCTCCCCATTTCAGTCGCACATTTGAAAACAAATAAGTAAAACGAAGTAATAAATATTTTCATCTACAGTATGTTGAGTAAAGATCAATCATTTCATTGCCTTGGAGGGCTGATGACGTCGGTGGTGTTATTAAACTCGATCCGTCCCCATAATTAAATAACTGAATGCATACATTTTTGTTTATTTATGTAACGTGCTGTTGGAGAGTGTGATTGTGTACGAGGTCGTCGTCGCATATGGCGCTCACTCTGACGTCGTCTATACTCAACTGCACAACCAGATTCCCCGGGACAAGTTTCAAGCTGCCAATCACGCATTAAAGTTAGTATTTCATCATTTTGTACGTGTTCTTGGCAAGTAGGTTGTAAATGATTGGGGGGATATTAATTAATGAATTTAATAATTGGGTTTAAATATACATTTATTAATTGTAAACACAATAATTTTAACATGGGTAGTGCGTGTATATATTATGTAAAAAATAATTAATTAACATGGGATTGTATTAAAGATCTCAGGGTATTAATGGTTTGGGTGATCACTTGTAGCAGAAATGTTCGTTGACGAACTTGAGTTGTTTTCATAGGCGTCTCGCTGTAATTTCCGTGTTGACAATAGTATGAAGTCCGCTTGTTTCCCTTTCTTCCCTTGTTGTTAAGACCTTTCTTCTCTGCTTCCTGGACTGATCAAAGCATGGTCTCCGCTGCCACCTCACCAATCTCCTCTCTCCACCACTCTGCTGCCAATCTCCTTTCACCACCACCTTGTATCACCAGCAATCTCTTTCTTCACCACTCTCCTTCAATATCCTCTCGCCATCCCCTGCAGAAATCTGTCCTCAAATTGTCTCCGCCAGCCTCTTTAAAACCTTGTCCCCACTTATCCGACACCTTTCCCTAAGGTGGCAGGGATGGATATTCTCCAATCATATCCCTTGTTTCATTTGGGGAACACACGCCACCCGGTCACCAAATTCCCAGGCAGATTAAGACATTCCGAAACGGCGACGAGGTGTCCGAGCTTTATGGTCCAGGTGTCTGCCGCAGTCCTTTTGTTATTATTCCGAGCCGCCAAGACGGTGCTCGGAAAAACCCCTTCTTCCTGGCAAAGCAACTTGCTCATGCCGGAATATTTCTTATTTAAGTTTCCGTAAATAATAATAAAAAATTGGACGCGGGCTCTACTGTGCTACAAGGTTATTCTTGTAAATCCCACGTACCAGAAACCGATCGTTATACTATTGGAATTAACAAATACACTGAACCTGTTGAAATTGAATAATACTTGATTTAGTTCTGGAGCTGAAGATTTAGCTATACGATCTTTACCTGAGCTTCTGGAAGCATTTATATTTCCTTTTACTTGATGTATTTATATATTTACGTATCCTTCTTAATAACAGAGCTGCTAATAAATTAAACCCTATCGTGGACTGATAGATGAAATTGATTCTTAACATAGACAGTGAGAAGGTTCATTTGGCGAGAGGGTTCACTGTATTCGTTAAGTTTGTTAATTGAAGCAAAAATTATCATACAGCTCAGGGTACGTATATTAGAATCGGAACTGTTATGAGATATATTTGAAGTACAAAGGGAAACAGAGCACTTCACTCACGTAAACCGGATTTCTGGCCCTGGTAGATAATTTCTGCAATACCTGGGGATGTACGCTGTAGACTCTGGATTGTTCCCTACTCCACGTCCGCTACAAACCCGTCTCTTTATTACTTGAGAAACTAACCTCTCCTGATATCTACAGTGTTGGTAACTGTTTTTCCGTTGTCACTTGCTTTTTTGTATGTCTATTTAATACAAATAAATACAACTTATAGGGCAACAGAGGATTAATGCTAGTCAAAATATCGATATGGAAGTCCGAGCGAATGATTGAATGAGGGAGGAAGTTAGGGAGCGACTGAGGTTAAACTCGTGTTAAACGGAGAATTTCACATAATGACAGAATATATTATTCTTAAGCTTTCCATGTCTGATATTGAGAAGAAGAACGTTAAATATGAAATTTAATGGGTTCCTCAGTTTCCTCGGACGATTTGAAGCCAATAGACTTTACATACTTAACGGAACAAGGGTTGACAAAAGCAAAAAAAGGTTTAAGAAAATGAGGTGGGAAAACATAGCCTCCAGCCAAAAAAAAAATACCTTACATCCCTTCAATTGCCAATAGAACGTTGTGGTCTGCAGATTCAGTCGCGAAGAGTGACCAGAAGAATGTTTAGTTAAAGGAGAAAGTTGACATACTTGGTTGGTGCACGGATAATGCATGAAGATAATTAAAAAAGGTAAGAGTATTGAATATAAGTGATTCGAGCAAAAAAATCAAAATAGTTACATACTTTTGCTTTTGGGGTCGACCTTCAGCCTTACAGATTCAGGAATGAGTCAGTAAAATACATAATGTTAAGTATTGGCAATACATTGTCATTAAAAGTAGTTACTTAAATTTAATATTAACGCTAAGCTTCTTATAGCACGGAATAATAATCTATAAATATTGTAAGTGTATTGTTTAATTCTCTTTATAATTAATTGTAATGAATCGATGATTAAAATCCTAGCCTTCAAAAATAAATATTATATTTATTACAAATTTTATCTTTCTTATTCTAATCTTGTCGTTATATTTCAAAATCGCTTTGCATATCTGATAATTCTGAAGTAATTAAAAAATATTCTACCCTGTTTTCTCCAAAATTAAGGAACGTAGGAATGATCAAACGGGGTTTATTCAGAAGTCCGAAGAGAACATTTATTTAGGAACTGGAACAGTCGCGTTATCCGAGCAGAGTAAAAATAAGAAGAAAACCGAATGTTTCCGGAACGTACTCATTAAAAATTTAATTGCTCTTCTATGATTTAAATTGAAGTTTTCTCTGTATCACAAACACAACAATAATCTTTATCAATTAAATTGTGAGCACGAATAAACAGAGAAATATTAGCGGAGTAAGTATGATGATACTAGTTTCTGCTCATTTAGGTACCTCTTTGTAGGTGCGCCTTTTTTTGGATAATTACGAGCTGTAATAAAAGTTTATTTTGCTAGGCGGCGGCGTTAATGAAAAGTTACGCGCGTGTGGCGTCGTTATGAGCCACGGAGCACAGGACTTCGTTTCAAAGCTCGACGAAGAAATCGTCATACGTATTCTCACTTGTACACAGTTATCATTGCCCGTTTCTTCCTCGACAACGTCAATTCTATGCTGCTCTTGTAAACATAGACATTTAACAGCTGGTTGTTGTTTGCTACTGGTTATGTCTTGCAAGAAATAAACTCCTCTTTATAATGAAATGAATATTTTTAATGTAATTTTATCTTCCAGTATAGTTATCGTTATATTTATCTCAAAGTACATCCTTTGGATTGTATCAGTCTCCTACTGTTATCAAACGTTACAAAAACGACTTGCCGAATCCCGGAATTACTTGTTAGGTTATTCCTGACCAAAAAACGGAAATGCGCAAAATTCCCAGTTGATATTTACGTCAGTGTAACTGGAAGTCTTCGTGTTTATCGTGGAATGGTAAATTTACCGCTGGGCTTTAGGACGGGAAGGAAATATCTGGAAAACAACCATACTTCCTGAATTGTATTGAGAAATACAGTACCTATTCCGTTCTCTGCTTCTTTCTCAGGTTGAGCGAAATTCCTTCATACGACAATAAGCAAAATAAATAATTTAATCAGGAAATCATGGGATACCCTAACTTTATTTAATGAGAAATTAAAGTAACAATTAAAATTTTCACATTTTTGGGTAGGAAATAAAATATATATGCCAGAGGCGAAAAGCGAAGACTATTGATCTAAGTCTATAATTATTAAAAGTTTCACAGTTTTACGATTGTTTCAAATGAATAGTAAATTTCAGGATTACCCCGCTAGAAATCGCTCAGCTCTAAGATCTAATGGACAAGCATCGCCTTGCTCTTACCAGTAAATTATTCGCTATATCCTAAGGACACAAAATCGTTGCCTAACATGAGCCATGATAAAAAACACCATCCTACATGAAGAGGCAAACTCCTTAAATGAGGAAATTGCCAGGCTAACATCAAAATTCTTTAAATGCTTAAATCTTAACGAGAAAACTATACCCCAAATTGAAAACAATTAGGAAGTAGGATCCCTAGGGACTTTGACTGGTGCAAATATCCCAGAAGTATCATCCCATAACCTTTATAATATACCATATCTTCTGAGGATCGAATCTCTTTTTTCAAATCACCATAGTGATCCTCAAATGCTGGAGTTTTATTCTTTTTCCACGTAAAGTCAACTATTACAGCCTAAAATAAGTCTACACGCACCTTGCAAGTGCTAAATCAGCCCGGTACAGTAGGATAAAATTAGCAAATAGCAGTACCTTCATTCAAGGAATAAAAACATTCGGGTTGGATTACTTGTTCACAAAGTCTGCTTCCTGAGGGAAATGTTATTAGTGAAAGTGAGGGTTCCATCGACGCCAAAGCTGCAAAGTGGTTCACAACAAAACTAGAAATTGTTTTGAATGGATTTTAATCCATCGGAACATCACATATATCAAAATCTATTCAACTTATACAGTGTACGAATAAGGCCAGTTCAATATTATTTAGACCCACTGACCGTCGAAAATGTATTATGGTATGAATGTTGAGTTATGAGACAGTGAAGCGTCACTGATACGATTTACTGGCGTGAAAACGCACTTTGATTGGAGAAATTTCCGAGAACTTAGTGTAAAAACCGCGAGCCGTTTTCCTGTCGAGGATCTATATAAGTAGAACGCGAGAGAGGAAGTCAGTTCCTGTGCTCGTGGAATCAACACAAGGTGCTTCGATGGAAAACTTCCCGCAGGTCAATTATAATAAGGCAAAGAAATGCAAACTCTTCAACGCAGCAACCATGAAATACCTGTGTCTTTCAGAAGCGGGATTTATAACTACTCTAAATGATGGTGAAGATTCAAAAGGTAATTATTTGGAACTGCCGAATTCTTGTTACTGTACTCGGGGAAGCAGCATTGCGCATAAGATGTTATTTTAATTTTATTGCCTTACTTGAGAACAATCCCTTCAAGTTATCGTATTACCACAGATTTTTATTACATTAATTGACTTATTCGGTTATGCCGACTAAAGCCCCTCTTTATAGGTGGTGGATAGGGAATTCCTCCAGGATGAGATAAAAAGGAGGAAAGGAAATATCACTCGCGAACCAAGAGTCAATACTAATGTCTGCCACAGAAAACAATATTTAAAACTGATTGATGACGATAAAATTTACCTTTTTAGTCGCAGTTTATTGTACTTTTCCCTTTGAAGTAAACCAGGATTACTATGGATTTTCATCAAAAGCTCTGCGTGGGAATATCAACACAATACCTTTCTCACTGCCACTGCTCTGCCTTTTTCAATACGTCTTTCAGGTAACCTTTTTCCCCGATATCTGAAATAGCTTTATGCTCCTCCGCCCCATCCCAGTCGTTGCTGAGGATTTCACACTTACACCCTCGCAAGCACAATGATATTATATGAAGGATTACCTTCTAACACCGGCAACATATGCAGTTTCTGTCTCATTTCAAATCTAATCACGTATGAATCTGACCCAAGTGACCTCACGGCCGAGTCTCACTTGATGTAATCCACGTTATGACCATATCTGTATAACAGCATAGGAAGGGATAGAAATTGGGGGTGCGGAATAGAAAGGAAGGCAACCCAAGTGTCAGGGTGACACGATCGTTGTGTTCCACTCAATGCAGGTAGCAGCGCATGCCCTTTGGAGAAGGTAGCGAGTAACCATCTTCACTAATGGACAAGTTTCGTTTCTACTTAGATTTACTAGAATAGACATTTCATATTAAAATATTTAATATGTCACTCTTACGCACAATTACAAGTCAAATAAGACAAATCAATCTAATTTTTTTATACAATAGATCCACTATGTATGATGTAGAGTCAACGGTTTGGATATGTAACTTGAAAAAACTTTTAAATGCAAATATTATGTATTTTACAAAACTTTTTAATTTAAAATTTTTAACGTAAATTTTATAATGTATTTTTAATTAAACTGTAATATACTATAAATTATAAATCGGTCCCACTCCCTAGTTCACTAATCAAGGCGGTTACATGGCTATTTTATCACATTTGAAACTGTCCGCAAATGGAGAGACACCGAATAGAGTTTGGAGTTTGCTGTGGGAACGCAGAATTCATGAGTTCATGCCTCGACCAGTTTCAGCAGTAGCATGAATGCCGGACAGCTGCGATCCTCTTAAGGTGTCCCAGCTTTGGGACCAAGAACGGAAGCTCAAAGGAACTAAATCTTTCATCCTCGTCTAATTTCTCTGTCAAGTCCCGAGTTGAGCATCACATTTTTCGTCACTCCTATTCACGAGAAATTGTAAGGCACAGTTCAGCTTGTACCACATATGACTTATTCGTTATTCCAGGTCCCATGTAATAGGTCACGCCACACCATCTGGGCGAGCAAAATAAATTTATAAATCTAATTCTTTGATCATTTAAGTTACAGTGATTATAATTAACAAGATAAAATAATTTTTTTATTAATTAATTTTGATTTTCCAACATTTCTTTTAATTTATACTGAACTCTGAGCCTCTACAAAAAGGGTACGGTGGATCATTATTAAAATGTCTAGTCCTGCTCTGTCCCGTATATTCAGCTGCTCCCGGCCGTGGTCAGGCAATACTTCAGAAATCTACAGTTTCTGAAGCTCAAACTCTCCCAGCACGAACTCCAACCACACTCCTCAAAAACCAAAACTCACCACTGGCCTCGAACCAATTTTCTCGCGCACTTTTAAAGAGGCATCCCCCGCCCTTTCCCTACATTTGGTAAGCTTTAGAATTTCTGTAGTGTCAGCAATTGGTCGGTCCCTTTAATTTATGTCTGACTACACGTGGACAATGCAAAGGCCCAAAACACATCATCTGCCATTTTAGACCTGCGTCCCCACAAACTGCAGATAGCCGAAATTATTTAAGAACGCCCTGTTAATATAAAATAGCATATGCTGTACTTAATACACTACAATGCATACGTTCATTCCCGTTACAGCTATGAAATATATCCTTTCTGATATTCTACTTTTGTTTTGTTTTTTCAGCAATTTTTGACCTACATTTCTTTCACACTTTGGACGATGATAAAAGTGAAACGCAATTAGTAGTTCCCGTACATTCCAGCCATAGGTGCTTGACTATGACAACCGATAAAAAACTTGATCTTTCGAAAAAGGTTTGAAATAATAACTCACAAGTCGTTATATTCTATTTTTATTATTTAATTTAAAATTTCTTCTGTCAGACTATCATAAAAATATATTTTTTTCAGAATGTTTCAAACCTTCAAGACGTCAAGAAAGCGGATAATAGTTTTTTCTATTATAAATGCATCGGTTCAGCTGATCTTGTCGCCTTTGAGGGAATGAATGGTAAGACATATTAAATATTAAGCTGCTACGCAAGTGCCGTGACACTTATGACATACTGAGTTGTCGAAGATATAACAGGAATTTTCAATTATATTATCATAATTCAAGAAAAAAAATCATTTATTAAACTACTGTATTTTTTCATGTTATTAGGTAATAAATCCGACTCGAACTACTTCCTCACTGTGAACGAGAAGAACATGAAGTTACAATTACAAAAGAGAGAAGGAGAAAGCTTCCCGAGAAACATGATCTTTCAACGTTTTGCGGAGGACGAAAATGAATTATAATATTATTATTTTTTATCCACAGTATCGCCTTAAATCTATAATAATTTATTTTATAACTATAATCTAATTTTTTCAACCAAAATAAAAATAATAAAGAGAACACTAATACTTTTGTTGTGTTTCACTCATTTTCTGGGCTGCCTTATTTTTCATTAGTTTCAGTATAAGAATATACATCACAACACATGGCGACATATTTACGTACAATATCTGTTCTTGCTCTTACTGCTGCGTTATTTTTGCAAATATTAGAAACAAAGCGAAGACAAATGTCAATGTTTAATATTTTTATATGGATTATTTCCATTATCCCTCCGATGGGTCAAAGCACCATGAGTACAAACATAAAGATAATGCCATAATGAAATTTAAGCGATGAGTAAAATACGTGAATGAAGAAAAAAATACGAATATATATGTGTTAATATTAATATTTATAAATATATGGTAATATATTTTATTTATTTTTTTAAAGTGAAAGACGAAGTGAATTTGAAATATCACGGCATAAAACTCTGGCACACACGACGAGTCGGAGGGGAAGATTGTTTTAAAAATTTATAAACTAAATAAAATTATTATTGATAGTCAATGGACTTTACAATTTATTCAAGTAATCATGTAAATTATTTATTCGGTGAATAAATATCTATATACCTTGTAATAATAACTGTACTATCTTCAGATAAAAGTTTTCGCAATAAAAGAAATACACTAAAATTACTAGGATACTTTTGAAAATTGATATGATAAATAATGTTCATTTGCTTACAGTTTCTGATGATGGTGAACCATCGGCAGGAATGTAAGGGCACACTCATTTTCTGGTCCGTCTAATTTTTCATTAGTTTCAGTATAAGAATCTGCATCAGAAACACATGGCGATATATTTACGTAGAATATAAAATCTAATTGTAATTAATTAAGATAATTATAAGTAATCACAAGAAGTGCAACCTTTGAACACACTTATTTATTTTTTCCCGTGCATCAACGTCGCGCACAACGATAAATGAATAACTAACTGCCCATGACCAAACAACCAACGGTATTCCACTGCATCTCCGGTCCACTCCAAAGAGTGTTACACAAATGCCGCTTCATTACAATAAATATAATAAAATTCTAAATTAATAAATACATACACGAGAACATGCATGAAATAAATAATTTGTAAATAAGAATAATACGAAAATAATGAAACGAGAAAAGATTAACGTAATAAACTTTTATTTTACTTAAGTCAGAAAAACTACCATATAAAAATATTCACGGTGAAGTGGAGATATTATTCATACTCTGGTGTGTTTAATTAACAGATATGTTGTTATTAACAGACAAAATTTTAAAATTTCTTTAAACAATAACCCACGACAGCAAATTCAGTGTTTCGCTGCTGCACGTTTCAGTGATGATCAAGTGAAAGAAAAACCACTATTAAGGTTACCAACGACTTGTAAATAGTTCAGAGAGATGTAACTTCAATTAAAAAACAAGCAACCTGTCACACTACAAGTTATGTTTTACAACTTTATTCCAATTACTGAATTGATTCAGTTATAGATGAGAAATACTGCTGATTGCTGAATTTAAGCTGCTGGATGTAACACGTTTTACAAAAAAATAATAATTACTCACACTTTGTCATTAGTTTCGGAATAAATGCAGCGTCTAGCGGCGGACAGGAAAAGCGATTTAACAGGCAGATTTAGCATTGGAAGAGGTGCACCATGGTAAATACTGGACCAAAAAGAGAGACGTTCCAAACGCAAAAAAAAAATCAATATAATGCCAAGAATTCAGAACGAGTTAAGTAATAATTTTCCTAAATTTCCTGTCTGATTGGAGAAGCCCAAATTTCGTCATAAAAAAGTTCCAGTTAATTAGCAAAGAAAAACGTGATTTTTTTAAAGAAAAATCAATTCAATCGTCCATTATCCTTCTTATTCAATTCGTAATTTGTGCTACAGATGCTTTCGGCTTGCAAGCCATACACATAAATTTAAAAGGACTATTTAAAAAATTTAAGGTATGTTTGAAATAAAGAAAAATGAAAATTTAGAATAGAAATAATATTATGAAAGTGACGATATATTTACGGCTGCCATGCGCCTCCTTCATCATTCGACATACAGTAAACGCTGTTCAAGGACGCTTTAAAGAGAATTTTCAGTGATTTAAAAGTTTAAGTACTGGTATGTTATCACGGTTATAAAAATATATTTATGTAAGTACCAGAGCAGTTGCTATTTATTGGATCCAAAACGAAGCCTGACCTACCTGATGGCTTTTTTTTAGGATTTGCTCTGCATTTATCGTAGGTATAGCCCGGGGACTGTAGTCAATCCTTGGCTTCCTACCTCTCCCTTCCACTTGCCCCCATTTCAAATTCCAATCCTATGCTACTAGAAAAATTTTCCAATTCGTGGACAACCCTCAAGTAGCCTCTCATTCCAAAAAATAATACTTAGTATCAAAAGAAGCAAATTCCCCAGTCGGCATATTCCTAACTAAAAGACGAAACATCCCAGCAGACATTTACGTTACTGTAACTGGTAGTCCTCGTTTTTATCGCGGAAGGATGGAATTATTGTGGGCTTTAGGACGGGAAGGAAAGATATGGAAAACAACCATACTTCCTGAGTGGTATTGTGAAATACAGCGTCTCAGTTACTCAAAAAGTATTCCTATCCGATTCTCATTTTGGACGATGCTAATATTATAAGATAGCAAGAAAATTCATTACTCAATTATGGTAAAAATGCCAGGATACTCTTATTTTATGAGGATAATAGAGTACGAAATCAGAAATGAAATAGAAGGCTAAAAACAGAATTAAAATCAGACATTCTCACAATTTCTATAAATCAAGTGACAAATAAGGTGGTTATAAAAAATAAGTAAAATTATACCGATACTAAGGAAGAAGACCGGGCTGATAGATACGAACAGCACAGGACAATCAGTTTAGTGCCTCGTGCGTGCAAAATAGTAAAGAGTTGGATGTAACGACAGAATTAGAGTTAGAAGATCAGCTCGGTTTTAGGAAGAATATAGGGACAAGGGAAGCAATATTAACTTTGCGTCTAATTCTAGAAGACAGTATAAGAAAAAAACATGGCATTTGTAGATTTAGAAAAATCCTTTGATAAAGTGAATTGGAAGACACTGTTAAGGATTTTGAAGAGCACAGGAATAAAATACTGGGAAATAAGAGTTGTTCATAACCTCTACAGAGGGCAGTCAGCAGTAATTAGAATTCAAGAAAATAAAGCTGAAATCAAGAAAGAAGTAAGACATTGATGCAGTGCTAATTCATGCCAAATGACGCTCCCAAATCTCACGAGTTTAGAATAAGGGTATGAAGCAAATAATTTACCGTTCACGTGATTACAACAGACTAAATCATCCTCAGTAATCGTAAAACATTAATTTACGTAATTTCGTAACTAAAACGCAGACCGTGGTGAAATTTGCTCTTACTTAGTGGATTTCCGGCGTTAGACGACGCTGATATCTTCTGGTTTACATGTGCTCAAAAATTCCCTCGGAAACCTCAGACCAAAATTTTCCGGGAAGCGTGAGTTTAAGTTCTTCAAAAAAATTCTTATAATCTGAAGTTGTTTAGTAACTATCTAAAGAGTCTTAGATTATTTATTTATAGAATAGATACAAAAAAAATATTTGTGTGGAACGCTCCCACCAGAAATAAATAGGAACCACTGGCTATTTTGTAACTCATACATAAATAAAAAACACATCACTTTGGAATACGTAAACAGCTTTCGATGACGAGTCCCACAATAGATATTAAGAATTAAGGATATCTGAGTAGAACGTCTGAAATAGTAACGTATAACGAAATCGAAGGTTTAAATTTATTGCGTAATAATCTTCGAAAACGGAGTTAGCGAACGAATGTTGAGAAATAAAATATGAAAATAGTTCTCACTTACGAGACAAATTTTGGGGTCCAGTTGGCTCCTTGATGAGGCATCAATTTCAGTACAATTTCAATAGGGTTGTATCAGTAATTTGCGGCCTGAGGCAGTAACGTTATTCACACATACATTTTAACTTTCTATCCTCTTAAAAATTAACACTTCTGTCAGTCGCTTTTCAAGAACCTGTCAAGAAAGTAATCTGTGCAAAGACCTGAAAGACGAGAGACCGACAAAACTGTAGAGGGGAACAACCACATTTCCTCATATTAACCAAACGTTGCAGAACAAGGCAGAAACGTTTAATAGATTTCACACATGTCTCTCGTCACGATGTTATTTTCAACGGGATTATTACTATTGCTAATTAAATGTTAATATTAGATTCGTTCCACCAATTCAAGGTAAAAATCTAACATTGATTTGATTCAAATCAAGTTAATATGTACAGTGCTGAGGACCACGTTTCATGCTTCAGGGGATGTGAGACCGCCATCATCTGAATGTTGTTTTCGTACGCCTTTGATTTCATTTTAGTTTTCACAGGAAAAAAGTGGAACCGATTCTGATGGTACTTTGTAATTTGCGTAGTCATCAGTTTTAAATACTATTTACTTTCTGCGTCTAATATTGTTGAAGTTTGCTATAAGAATTGTCGTTATTATTATATGTATTTGGGCACGACTGAATAGCTTGGAAAATATAATTTTATGTTCATAAAATCAAGTCTTTAATTTAAGAGGAAATGCAACGCTGACATTTAATTTTGTATCTTATGGTTGACTGAAATGTGTATAATCGCTTGAATAGGTTCTAATAGATTTTTGTGACAGAAAAGTTTAATATCTACTGGTTTCTCATTATGATGATTGAGGTCAATTTTAACCTTATTGACTGTTACCCAAAAGAGGTGGAACTATGTAACTATTTAGTTATATGATTATTTTTGTCTGGTTAAAATTTAGTTGTCATCAATGTAATTTTGCTACATTTTTAAACAAAAGGTAAACGTTGTAAGATGTTAGAAATTTTCTCATTATTTCTGTTGTGGTGCGTGCGATGAGATAATTTGAGTTCATCATCTGCGAGACAGTAAACCACAGCCATTTTAAGTGGAAAGCTGTGGCTACTCCTGAATTCGCGGATTTATAACACAAATTAGTAATTAGCATATATCAGAAAAATATCCAGACAATTAAGAAATTTCTTTTTGTCATTTTTGAAACTAACATTTAATGTGCTGATAATTGTTGAAAATATTTAGTTAATAATAAAGTTAATTTTGGTGATTAATACTGAAAACATAATTGCTTAAATTCGAATAACCCTTAAACTCTATAATTAAACCTTCTGCTCGATAGAGGTAGGTAAAGAATTTCACGCAAGGGGAATAACAAATTCTGCTATAGGAGCGACGAGTGGTTTGAGGCAGAGTGGTGAGCGACGCAGAACGCTTCTCTTGTTGAGTGGTTGTGATGACACAAAAAGTTTGTAATGATTTTTTAAAAGGGGAGAACTATATATATATATATATATATATATATAGATTGTATTTCGTCAATAATTCAAGTAAATGAACGAGAGTAACGCGTCACTGACACGCTTTATACGAGTTTTTTCCCCGAAGAAGCAAATTTGCGTCGAAACTCACGTTGAATAGAGGAATTTCCGAGAACTCTCGTCTTAAAACCACGACTCGTCTTCCGGTTCAGCACCTATATAAGAAGAAGAACGCGAGCGAGGAATTCAGTTCCTGTCCTCGTGTTATAAACAGAAGCTGCAACGATGGAAGACTTCCCTGAAATCATATATAATTGCGAAAAGAAATGCAAACTTTTCAACGCAGCAACCATGAAATACTTGTCTCTGGCAGAAGACGGATTTATAACTACTCTGGGTGAAGGTGAAGATTTGAAGGGTAAGTAATTGCTTGAAATTATTTTCATTTCCTTACTACTAACTGCGAAAATTTAAATAATATAATTAATTAACAAGAAATACATCACCAAAGTTTTTTCTTACAAAATTGACTACAAAATTATGCCTCTTTTATGTGGGTGTAAAATATAAATTGATTCACATTTCAGATTTAATTACTCGTTTCAAACCTGCGCCGATGTCTCAAGGGCATGCTTCTTTGAAAATCTTTGGGTCGAGATTTCCTATTTTAAATTATTTGCCTATTTCTCCCCAATGCTTCACCTGGACCTTGAAATAGTTGCTTGGTATCCAAGTACCACGTTAAATTCCACTTGTGTTTCCCGTCCATCTGTCTAAACATATGTGCTGTATCATGATTAGTGACACATTAATATGTAAACGTGAATAAAATTTGTTCAATGTAATTTTGTAAGATGTTGAAAATGTACCATGACAATGGATCTGCAATTTATGAAAGGACTAAAAGCTTTACTTTAAAACTAATACTTGAAGAAAGATTATACAATTTAGATAAATGCTTTATATAGGAGTTTATGAAGAGCTACATTAAATATAAAAAAAGTTTAATTAGACTGGATATTATGGTGCAGAATGTTAGCCATCGACATTAGTGTTCAGACAAGTTTTCACATGACAGCTCTCCATGTTCTCATGTCTTCCGCTATCTTCTTCAGGTACACATACTTTCTTTTTTCTCAATATCTTCCCTCGACCTGGTACTTCCATAGCTTCCATATAGTGACTACCCTACCCAGTACTTCTTCCTTTTTCTTATAATTTGTAACAGTCTTCTCGCCTCACCAGGCCTTTCCAATACTCCGTGGAATGATTAACGCCACCAATTTCAAAAGCTAGTCTCGTGCCATCTTATTTTGCGTATTTAAAATATTTACCACGGGCAAACATCTATTGTTAACACCTCCATAAATCCCTCGCCATCCTTCTTGCAAGTCTGTCAGGACTGCCAACATACCAGCGATATATCTCAAGTGTCACCTGTGTCAACTTCCTTCCATTCTGACGTCTCATTTACTTTCCTTTTCCATCCTCCGATTCCTAGGGTTCTCTTGTCGTCCAGCCATCGTTCTTCCTGTCGGATTGCATTGGAAGACCTTCTTTGTAGTTCTTGTGTTCTCCATCCTTATAATGTGCCCCAACCAGGCTAATCTTCTGTTTTTGATTAGCCTTCCAATATTACTCGTAATTGGTCATTACTCTCCAAGTAACCATCATTTTTTTTGGATCCCTCCTGAAATATTCTACGTTCAAATATTCTGCATTGTTGTTCATCAACGTCCATGCTTCACATCCATATGTAACCACTAGCCTAATCATAAGTTTTAGATTTATCATCCTAGACGTCATTAGCATTTGAAATGTACGATGACTACATTCAATACAGGCCTTTAGTTCAATAGTCAAGGAATTTACTTTAACTTTCTCTACAGGTTACTGCCCCTTCTTCTATGGAGTTTACACTTCTACCGTTATTCCCTTCAACATTATCACCAAATGCTGCCACCTATATTTGCAGTTTTAGAAAAATTGCTTCTAAGGTCTAATTGAAAAGCATTACAGTGTAAAATTTTTGAGTATGTGTTTCAGAAGTTACATATTCTTATCACCATGTTTTCTCCTTTTTTTTTGTTACTGAAGAAACATTCTGACATTCTGGTGTTGTTCTGTTTTTCAGCTAACTTTGACCTACATTTCTTCCACACTGTGGACGAGGACAGAAGCGAAACGGAATTGGTCGTCCCTGTGCATTCCAGCAAGACGTGCCTGGTTATGACGCCCAATAAAGAACTGTCTACTAGGATAAGGGTATATATAAAGCATCAACTGAGTAGTCCCTATTTCATAATACTAGTATACATTGGCCATACTGTCATATCAATAATATTTTTTAAAACATTTTATTCCAGAAAGACCATAAATTCAAATCAGCTACGAAAGCGGATAGTAGTTTTTTCTATTATAAATGCCCTGGTGACCTTGACCATGTCGTCTTCGAGGGAATGAATGGTAAGACATATTAAATATCAAGCTGCTATGCAAGTGACATGACAATAATTCATACCCACTGAATACTCGAAGGTACATACCAGAAAAATATTAAATTGTGATAAGTAGCATTGAAATTGGTCGAGGAGACCGGGATTAAGACTGTTGGAGGATCGATACGCTGACCACGTGTCACTCCAAATTCTGAATGTATCATGTAATATGAGAGTCCGCAGTCGACTCGGTAGGCCCAGGCCCTCAACGGGCAGTAGAGCCATGGAGAAAGAAAAAAAAGATTTTTCTAATCTTATAATGAGGACCGTATTACGTGTTTCAGATTAGAGATTTCATTACATAATTTTCAATGGCTATGAGCGTAACGGATATATCATCATTCGCACTTATTAATTTTTCTGTTTGTAACTGATTAGTAATATTGGCAATTAAATTACTTTTTGATTTATGTAATTACAAACATATTATTTTAGGGAGAAACCTAAGTGAGGTTTTTCTTCACAGAGGGAGGACAGGATTACCTTTGGGGACGTTTCGTTCTCTCTCCGCATTTAAGGGGTTCACATGTCGAGGCACATTCGTCTCTTTTAGGAGGTGTATGTACTGGGGTCGCAGACCTTGGGCATACGGTAAGAGTTGTCCTCTGCTCCTATTGGATCAGACGGCTAGCTGCCTCCTAAAACTGATGGAGACACGGGGAAGGGAATGCTGCGAACCCCACAGAAAACCCGTCTCCCGTCATTTTGAAATAGTCTGACCTACCTGATGCAGGTTTTATAGAGTTTTACCTGCACCTCTTTTAGGTGGAAAATCGCGTAGGATACTTAAAATATAGCCCGAGGGCTCTACCTTCCACATCCCCGCATTACTACTATTACTATTGCAGCAGAATCACCCTCATGGGGCCTCTTACCTAAAAAAATTAAAACTACTAACAGTAACCTATTATGAATGAAACTATAGATGCTTTAACGGTTAAATTAATTTTATTATTCCATTTGTTAAGTAAATATTTCTTGTTTTAATTTCTTTTAAACTAACGGAATGAATCTTAAATATATTCATACAAAATAAATTAGATTTAAAGACATTTTGTGTTGTTGCAAGCCATTGCGTTTTTGTCTTTGTTTCCTAAAAAATGAAAAAAAAATCTTTATCTCAATAGGTAAGGAATCCGACAAGAAGTACTACCTCGCTGTGAATGAAGAGAACATGAAGCTAGAATTGCAAGAGAAAACAGGAGAAAATTTTCCCAGAAACATGTTATTCCAACTTATTACAAGTAAAGGAAATGAAGTGTGAAATTATTCTCTTGTACTTTTCATTCATGGTATCGCCTTTTGTCTTTAATAAATGATTGTGTAACGAGAGCTTCATTTTTATTTCCACCAAATCGACGCAAAAAATAAGAAGTATTGTGCAGAGATGTAATTTCTCATCAGTTGCAGAATTAAACACGCTGATACATTTAGGGTGCGTTTATAACCTCTTACGAGTGCCATTTTCCAAAGTTTATAAATTATTCGACATCAACAAATTTTAACGATAATTCTTAGACGAGATTTGTATTGATTACATATATTGAGTAAAAGCATCGATAATACAAAGATAAGAAAATACAAGAATAAAGTATAAACAACGAGTGAAATACATGAATGAAGAAAAATACGAAACAGAGATAAATAATGAAAACTAATATTACTAAAACAGAAATTCTAGTACAAACGTGAAATAATCAGTTTTTAAATTAGATAGCATAGAAGCATAAAATTATATAATCAAATGAAGAATTAACGACCCATTCGTTTATTGACAAGGGCCACAGTTGATGGTATTTCATTCTTGGCCTCCCTCTTCTATTCTTATTCCACACTTCCCTCTAACGCTATTTTTACAAGACCCTCATGTCTTAAAACGTGGCTTATTAATCTATCCCTTCTCTTGGTCGACGTCCTCCATTTTGTTCACTCTTCCCCTATTCTGTATAGAACTTCCTCGTTTGTGATTCTATCCCCCCCCCCCAATCTGATTTTCAGCATTCGCCTATAGAACCACATTTCGAAGGATTCTATTATTTTCGTTTCTGCAACCCCTACCGTCCACGTTTCGCACCCATATAACACCACGCTCCATATGAATATTTTTAGCAACGATTTCCTAATATTCAGACCTATATTACCCGTAAGTAAATCCCTCTTTTTCCCGAAAGCCTTCCTTGCCTGAGCTATCCTACTCTTTATGTCTACTATACTTCTAGTCATCACGCTTCCCAAGGAGAAGAATTCCTTAACTTCCGTCAAAATATCCCTTCCCAATGTAACACCCTTTGTTATTCCACTGTTTCCCATACTACACACCATTACCTTTGATTTCCCTCTACTAACCATCATATTGAACTGTTTCTCCGGAACCGCGTTCATGCCATTTATAGTACAATATAATCGGCAAAGAGTTGGGTTTTTATTCATTTTCCTTGCAGTATGATTCTTTTCCACATTCTGTTTTATCTATTATATATTGCCTGTTCTATATATAAGTTAAAGAACACGGTCGACAGACTGCATCCTTGTCTTACTTCTTTCTTGCCTTCTGTAGAAGTTATGGATAACTCTTTTTTCTCGATATTTTATCCTGTCCTCTTCTAAATCCTTAACAGTGTGCCCCAGTACACATAATAACGTTTTTTCTAAATCTATGAATGCTATGAACGTAGGCCGGTTTTTTCTTATCATGTCTTCAAAATGAGACGCAAAGTCAATATTGCTTCTTTTGTCCCTACATTCTTCCTGAAACCTAACTGATCTTCTCCTAACTCGCGTTCTATTTGACGTTCCATCCTCCTATATATACCATTTTCGTTAAAATTTTGCATTCATGAGATAGTAAACTAATTGCCCTGTGTTGTTCGCATCCATCAGCCCCAGACTTCTTCGGCATGGGTGTAATTATATTTTATTAAAAACTTCTGGTATTCTTCCAGTTTCGTAGATTTCGCAAACTGTCCTGAACAGCCATGGAAGAGTAACTTAATAATTTTCTAAATTATCCTGCGGTATTGGAAAAGTGTATTTGAGTTTCGTTATAAATCAATTCGGTAAAGTCTGTGAGAAAAGTAATACATGTTTTTTACATTTACCTTATAAATAACGTTTTTAATTCTTTTGATGTTTTCCTTCATTCGTTTTGTATGGTCTGGTGAAAACTCCAGAGCCGCAATTTTCACATTTCGATAAAGGCCGTTAATATTAAGAATCTCATAGGACTGGACTGGAGCAGTGACGTGCGGCCATTGTCTCCGGCAGTTACTCGGTCTTTGAACCGACTCAGCAAACAGCGGCTAGCTTCCTAACGTCAATAAAACCACACAAACAGATCAAGGTAAGTGTAGCGGAAGAAATGCAGAGATTTATCTGCTGGAGCTGAGAGTTCAATTCAAACCCGTCTTTTTGAAAACTCTTTCTACGTTTAACCCTTTAAGCGGCCATAATCAGAAGTCAGGCCCACAGGAAGTTTTCAAAATTCACGGGATTCCTACTTGGATAAATAGTCCTTATTGGCCAACTGCGCCTTCAGATTTTTAGCCAGCATTTAACCATCTCTTTAATTTATATATGTGTTTCTTCTGTTAATGCACGTCTAAAATCTAAATTTTTAAATACAGCTGATTACGATATTCATCAGGATTATCACCCAACGGAACTGGTGGAGTTAGATCCCTAACTCCTGATTGGTGAACATCTAGTGTCGTCACAGTCTGTTAACTTGTATACAATGGAGGAAAATTCGTGATGTTTATACAATTGTGGAATCGAATTACCTTTCAGCCCATCCACCATTGTTTCTCTCAATCTTCATTTCAATTCTTCACAAAGCCACGATCCTACCAATAACCTTAAATTTTGCTTTATACGCTGCAACTGCAAGAAAAATAACGTTTCCAGTACTGGATCTCTCGGTATATAGTTCATGGGTACCTCATCCGTGTTCTTTTCAAGTATCCTTCTTCTCCAAGATTTAATTCCTTATTACTTATTTTTTTCTGAACATTTAACCTTAATGCTTTTCTATAACACGCAGATTTTCACGTACCAACATCCACATTCCAGTGTCTACTATTCGTGTTTTCTATTATGTACCATTTAAGATTTCGTTTCGGACCATTGCGGGAGATAATAAACGTTTACTTACAGAATGTTGGTAATCTTGTTGATATTTAGTTAAGCAGTACTAACTGTCATGATGTGTTTACACTCTACAGCAGGCCGGATTTAGATGAAAAGAGGCCCTAGGTTTGTAAATTAGATGAGAGATAATAATTTCTCCTTATTTTCGGTCCAGTGTTTTAGTGTTCACTGTTTTTAGAATGGTGTAATTTTAATTTTGTTAACAATTTGAATGTAGGCCCCTCTTGATCTTGAGGTCCTAGGCTGAAGCCTAGTTAGCCTATAGGAAAATCCGGCCCTGCTCTACAGCCTTGATTGATCTTTTTATCAAGGTGGAAAATAACGCCTAAAAACTATTATAATTTACAGGCAACACAAATTTAAAATGTTTTAGTAAGGTTTCAATATAACATATCTTAAAGGAAAATAGGTGACACTAAATAAGTTTATGTAAAATTTTCAAACAGTTATTTTTAAATTATTAATATTTTTATATGCATATAACAACTTTAATGTACCCACGTTGGCCTCATTGTAATTTGTAGAAATCCTGATGAATATGACCTAGCCATGGATCAAAAGCTAAAATAAATATATTTATTGAATCTTAAAGGTTATTCTTATATATATTTTCTACATTTAATGCATTTTAATTCAGGCAATATTATTTTTCAAATCATTTTACCTTATTCTGGGGATTCACTGTTTTTCTCAGACTGTTGAATGGTATGTTGGAATCTTGTAGTAATGCAAATTAATCATATAACTGGCTTGAAAATACAAAAAACATGCAATAAATAATAAATATTTTTATCTATACTGGATATTTTCCTACGCTCCTGAGCACCGCATATTTATTCATAGTTATTTAAAATCGTACAAAACGAGTCACAAAATTCAAACACCATTGGCCTCAACCAAAAATCTAATAATTTCCTCACTCATAACCAAATTATTTGTCTATTGACTATTAGAATTTTGAAATAGGTCCGTAATATCTTCACAATTGTGATGTTTTATTAAGCTTTTAATCATTTATAAGGAATAAAGTTTTATGTGAAATAATAATCACAATTTACAAAGTCAGTTGAGGTAAGATTTGGAGCGCGTGGTTTTCAGTTGGCAGCCCTTACGCTGTATCAGCTGTTAGTGTTTACCTTTGTTTCTGCTTGGTGATTGTTCCTTTGTGAGTACATTCATGTGACAAGACTGCACCGTGTTAGTGTGTTTGTGATTTCTCATGAGTATTTGACAGACTATTAAGAACATTTGAAAGTTAAATTTTATAATGGAATCTCAACCGAGAATACGATATTGTTGTGTGTGTTATGGACAAAACATATTAGTTTCTCATCAAGTTGAAGAAGAAAATTATAAGCCCACCGTTCAGTCGATACTAGAATCTTTAACAGTACAAGAAAATACGAAATTAACTTTTCCTGTTGATAGGTATGTTTTCTGAAGCTCTGCAAGTAAGCTGACGTGTTCCTTTATAATTTATATTAAATAAAAATATATTCACTCTTAATCAAATGATCTTAAGTTATATAACAAATTAAAATTGAAGAGTATAAATTTGAGAATCTTTGTCTTGTTATAAGTTTTTAATTCATTTAGTAAGGAGAGAATTAACAGCACTTAACCTACTGCTTTACTACAAATTTAATAAATATTTATTTTTGTAGCTATCAGGCTCACATATTAGTGGATGATGACTTCTGCTATGTATGCGTGACAAACCGAACAAGCAAACATTATGTTCCATTTGCATTCCTTGAAGCTGTTCACCAAAAATTTAGTAGTGCAAAAAGTTTGGTAAAAAGATCAGAAACAGCTGTTGAAAATGAGTTTGATCGTGATTTTGCACCAGTATTAGCATCATTAATTGTAAGTACTGTTTATGTATTTGTATATTTTAAATTTAATTCAGTGCTGCAAACAATCGTCGGTAGACATTTAGTGACAGCATTGACTGTGATACTTTTAACTTGTGTTGGACGATTTTTACACCCTTATCCTCCCCATTGTGGCCCATAAATCAAATAAAAACAATATGAATTTTTGGTTTTAGTTCATATGATTTCATTATTATGCACGGTTTATCTAATATGGCAAATTAACTCAATTGTTTCTTCTCTTGAAACCTAATAAATGTGAAAATTATATACCAGTCTGTGGGATCTATCTATTACTGGTGTAAGATGCCAGCATTGAAGAATCAAACACATGCATAGAAATGTACTAAAACTGATACAGCGTGTAGTAGAATGCATACACTTCAAGGCATTATCAAATACTTGAATAAGTAACAACTGTGCACGTTTAAGGATGTTACCTTAATTATATTCAGATTTTCAGCTGATATAAAAATATAATTTTCTTCCTCTTCGTGCAGAGTTAAATGCAAACAGTGTCATAGAGAAGTCTTGGTTTCAGCCTCTGAATGTCATTGATTTAATATTTTTGTGTTGCATATTAGGAATAAATACATACAAAATTTTAGTTTGATATTGCTAATGTTTTGGCGAAAGATTAGCTCAGTGCATAAATTTTATGAAATAGATTCAAACTAAAAGTATAAATTATATCAAACACTGAAGCCCAACATTGTTCAAATAGGTGCCAATATTTAAACATCATTTTTCTGACAGTAAATTTAATAGCATATAAACGAAATTATCATCAAATAAGTCAGAAATATATTTAATTTGCATTTAATTAATATAAAACAATTAATTTGGTGTTACAAACTATCTCTCACAATGTCCGAAATGATATTTTTTAATAGTGTGTCAAACTTATTTATATACTAAATATCAATTTGTTACATCTGCTGTTCATACAATTTATTTTATTTTGTTAATAAATTACTCAAAACTATACCTCATTATTTTTTAAATAATATCTTTATTTTTAGTAATAAAATTTTCTAAAACAGTAATGGTTGCAATTTATATGCATTATTTGTGTCTTTGACAGTATGATTTCAATGTAGGACAAGGAGATAAGATATCTTCCTTACAGTCCCATGTAAATGATGTGAAGCAAATAATGCTTGAGAATGTACAAAAAGTTCTTGAACGTGGAGAACGCTTAGATGACTTACTCACCAAGACTGAAGATTTAGAAGCTGGGGTGAGTATTAATCATCTGAGTCCTCCTTTTCATTCTTCTACTATTAGTGTTTGTTTACCTTTTGAAATATGTTAATATTAATGTAAATTTCATTTTGGAATATTGATTGGCAAATAATCTTCAAAGCCACAACATGTGACAGTAGGATAAAACATGTTTTGAAAATGCATATGGCAGCTAAATTATATTATTTGGTTTACCAGTTGTAGGCACGTACTGCCTAAATCTACTTATGTAAAGTTTGCATTTTGAAATAAATTAGAATTTGGTAAAATATAAGTGTTGTAAATTTTATTGGTGAGGTACTATGTGGTCATTTAAGACTGGAGTTTAGTAAAATATTATAAAAAATAAAACAGGAAACTTTAAAGGATCTGATATCAGTTATTGTTCCCCATACACAATGCATCCTTGTTGTGTTGCTGCTGCGCACTATTTTAGTATCATTTAAAGTAGCATAAACTACTTAATTTGTTTTGGTTTAAAATATTATTTAAACATAAACACCATTTAATATAATAGGATATTATGGTCCAAAATAAAATACTAATTTGAGGTTGTATTTTTGACGTGTGAAATTAACATTAATTCTTCCGTACTTCAGTGTTGTGTAAACTACAAACTTCGTTGGATTATCCCCAAAAACATTTTTTGTAAAATTATATAAATAAGAATGCATGTGTTGCTCAAAAAAAAATTACGTGGTGTGTCGTCATTAAATTATTATTTACAGTATAAGATATTTGTTTTTTATTTTAAATTTATAGAAGATCAAAAATAAACACTATGTAGCTGCTCATTAATGTTGCTTGGTTTCAATAGCCAGTTTATTATTATTCAAAAACTGTATATTTAAACACTTTTTCTCTGTTATAGGGGAATCAATTTCGTCAACGAAGTCGAGAAGTGTATGTTAGGGCCAAGTGCAAAAATATAAAAATGTGGCTGTTTATTGGACTTTTACTGGGAACTGTTTTGTTAGTAGCTGTTTTACTGGCGACTGGAGTTATCCATACTTGAATTGAATTTTAAAAAGACCTTTAGAGTGTTTAAAGTTACCTTCAAAAACCAGCTCGTTAGTACGATTTTTTTCTCACTGATTGATTCTTGCCATATATATATTGCCGTACATTATTCTTATTATCCAGTATTACATAATTATTTGGAGGTGATAAATTATACAAAGTAGATTTTCCTACCCAAATTATGTACATTCAAAAACTTTTACGGATACTACAATTTTCTACGACATAAGTTCTCTGAGTAAAATGTATTGAATAACTTTTCTTAAATCAATAATGTTTCACATTTTTGGCATACAAATAGCTTATAATGGTGCTATGTAAGAATGGTGAATAGTTTGTGTTCTAAATTTTCTCATGTGTTTGTTTACAAGTCATTAAATACCATGAACAGCATTTAATAAATACCTCTAATTTGTTTTTGACTAAAGTCATTTACTGAATGTTACAATTATTTAATAATTTTTAAAGCTTGCTATTTATATATTTAATTCCTTAGTGATTCTTATGGCCAAAGATATATTTGTTTACATACCCTTTATTCTTTATTTCCTTTGTCTTTTAGCAAATGAAACTTGAATTGTGTAACTATCCAAACCACTTCATCAAAAGTGTTTAATAGGAAATGCAGTTTTGAATCTGTATTACTTTTTATGGTGAGATTTGTGAGAATGTGTGAAATGAGAATTTGTTATAATTCGAAGTATTTTCTTTTGAATTCAAGTATCTCATCAATAAATGCAGTACCAAATAAATGAATTGTTGATTAATACATATAATTAAATTTATTAACAAAATTTTGAAAGTTTACTTGTTTAAGGACGAAAAGCTAGGTAGTTTTGTTTTATTGCTTGATACATTCCTTTGTTCCTATTATAGAAAAATTTGTTTCTCTTATTTGTTTTGATTAAGTAAACACTTACTAAATCATTGTTCCCATTTTCAATTACCTTTACTTTAAATTTTGAAAGCAATGATTTTATGTAATGTTTTATGCTAGTACTATGAATACTTCCATTTGTCATTTTCTTGTCTCAAATTAAAATTTGGCCTTGAGCCAAATACTTGCATGTAAACTGTGATATTGTAATCTACCTCTAGTGCAAATGCAACTTGCCATTGATTTATTTTAATTTAAATATTTAGTGTGTGGTACATTTGTAAAAGTTTTTATCTGTATTCTAGAAATTTGCTACGAAAATATCTACACTATGTGTTAGATCAAGTGATATTATATACAAAGAGCAAATATTATAGAATTGCTGTTACTTCTACACCTTGTGTCTGCATATTAAATTATTTTGGGTTACAATAAACTATTATTAACTTCCACAAATTATGATTGTTAATCAATATACTGTATTTTTCATCACCAATATTGTTTCAGGTTATTATTGACAAACTTGTTCTTATAAGCTGTATAATTATTATTTTTTAATTGAGCTTATTTGTTTGCCATATTTATAGCACTATGGTAATTTTATGTTTTATAAAACTATAATGGCTGTGCTTTCATTTTCATGTTGTAATAAAACATGCCTTTAATTTTTAATTATTGATATTGTTTCATTTTTTTGTTTCTCTTTGTTCTTACAGATTTTCTTTTAAATTGAAAGGTAAGAAATAACAAATCTTTTCTTTGAACAGGATATTTTGGAGGAAGAGTTTAATAAAACATTTAAAAAATATTTTTAATGTGATTATTTTGTTAATAATTAAAGCAATTTCAAATCATATAAACAACACATGCATCATATCTACAATATGTCTTACCTTCAATATTTGAATATAGTCCAGCAGCTATTAGATATAACTCAAAACATTGTTTTTTCCCTCCTTAATTTCTTTTAAGTTACCTTCAAAGGAGAGGCTTTTCTTGGATTATTCCATTTCTACAAAATCTGTCATCTCAGTGTTTACATTTCATATTACCATTTGTTGTACTTAAAAATTGATCATAATAACTTTGAGTATTAGAAATGTGACATACCAATGTAAAGCAAAATATTTTTTACACCAACATTAGATTTACATTGTTAAAATTGTTTTTATTTTGGGTATTTATGATTTATAGGAATAGATATATTGTTGATAAAGTATATTTAATTAAAGCAACATGTAAGCATGTCACTTCTTTTCATATTTTGTGTGTAAGTTCATGTGTAAGAGATATATTTATATTTTTCATGAAATGGACAGGGGAATCTCTCAGTGAAAATATTAATTTTAAGGATGAAAATAAGCTTTAATTCTGCTGAGGTCATAGTTAGGAGGCATAACTCAGAGAGAAATTGTTGTATTGTACAAAATTAATTCAACTATTCATGTTTAATATCTTGTTGATTACCTACCAAGCCATGAAAATAATTTAAATTACATACATGACAGTCATATTTTCTACCCAGAGAGTTTATAATGAAAAACAATGCAAATTAATATTTAAAACATTTGTATTTAGTAAAATAGTTAAGCTTACATTTTATCACAGTTTAAACAGACAGTACAGTACATAATCAAACATTTGTCTTGACATACCATACACTTAATATCATACAAAAATTTGTTGTAAATTAATTTAATGAAAACATTCAAACATGTAGTACGTATAGAAACTAGCACAAAAAATTGAGATGTGCTCACATTGTTGTTACGCTAATTTAGTGACATATTAGCACAAATATCTACAACAATTGAAACAGGATTGACAAACACAAGCAATTCCATATTTTAATTTATTTTATAATATAAATAGCTTCTTGATTATTTTAGGCCATTCAGTTTAATAAAATTTACATTAAAATTGTAGAATAAATTAAGTTCATTGGCATATAAAACCTTATCAATTAGAAAAAATACTCATTTCATTTATCTCGCTAACTGCTGTTGGTTAAGTTCACCCATGTAATGAGCTAGTTCTGCACTCTCAAATTCCATTTCATCCATGTCTTGCAAACTAGAGTTGCTGATAGTGCTCTTGGCACTCTCTACGCTTGAATGTGTGTTCAACTTTGGACGCTTGTTCTCTTTGTTGTCACTTTGAAGATTCTTGTTAGTGTTTGCTTCATCCAAATTCGGCTTGAAAATAGTTCTCGTGGTTTCTGGAAATTCCCTAAGCTTTTTTGACAGACATCCAATGCTGTAGGAGGTCTTCCCTTGCTTAGATTCACTCGTCTCTCCTGCTGTTTTATATTCACTTGAACTACTGGTTTTTGAACAGTGTTCGCTTATTAAGTCTAGTTTGTGAGGACAGTGGTAACCATGATATCCATTCAACTCACTCGGCCTTTTGTGTTGCTCTTCTTCACTGATGCTGATTTTTCCAAGTGACGTCGTCACAGTGACTTGGCTGGAATTGGACGCTCCTCGAGGTCTGTAATGACCTTGCCCTTGTAACAGTGCTACTTCCTCAAACACTGTATCTGAATAATGACGATTATGTGTGAGTACAGGTTGGCAGGCTGGCTGCAAATGTGGTAAAGACAAATGTATGCTCACTGCGGCTTGCTGGTTTGACGGTAGCTGTTGCCTATAAGGCGACACTATACTGTACGTTCTTCGTCGGAATTGTTTGGAGTGGCTGCCACATAGTTGTGAGAGAGTTTTCTGAAAATAAACGATTAAAACTTGTAGGTTAAATAATTAGAAAGTAGAATGTAATCAAACTATTACTGAATATTTAAATACTATAATTTATTATAGATGGATATATTTCATCAGATCCTAAGTTAATATAAGTTAGTAAGACTATTATTAATATTAAAATGGTAAATATTTTAACGCTAATTTTATGCTAGCATTATTTAACTTATACAATATCCCTTATTCCGTTTCTAAATAATTTTGCACTCTTTGAGAAAGTCACTAGTAGACATATACTGGCTGGAAGGTAAATATTTAATAAAAATATGGGTATGGAAAAGGAGGAGAGAAAAAGCTTACATTCTGAAATGGAAGTTTGGTGTCATAATTCAGGACAGAAGGGAGTTTTTCAGAGTTGTTAGCTCTACAGCTGGGCAGTGCACAGGCTGTCTCACCTTTCTTCCGAGGAGACTAATATCTCCATTCCTGAATAGCAACAATGAACTTCAATTTCAGGTTATCACCTTTCTCTCTTTCCTTTCCATACCATGTATAACACTTATAAATGTAGTTATAAATATTTATGAACTTTACTGAGGAGATGTGTAAATAATTCATTTTTATTGAAGGAGATTAGAAAATACTGAAATCTACTGTTACTACTTTGATTTATATAAAACAAACCTTGAATGCCTCTCTGAACTTGTGAGACATGATGTTGTACAGAAGTGGATTGATAGTAGTTCCTAAGTAGTACAAAACTCCTGACATATATGTCAATACATTATATCCCTTGAGGAATGATTCAGATTTCTGTAGTGTCTCAGAGTGCATGGCATAAATAGCCAACAGTCTTTGAGCGTGGAATGGTGCCCAGCAGATGAAGAAAGCTACCACAACAGCAACTGTAAGCAACAAGAAACAAAGTAGAATAATATACACAACTATAAAAATTAAAATTTTGTGTTCAAAGGAAAAAAAATGAGTTTCAATAATTTTGAAACATAAATGAAAAAAAAATTATGAAAGTTAATTGACAGAATGTTCAAAAAATTAATAACGAGCTACAACACTCCCACATTCGGTTTTCCCAATAGAACAATTTGCATAATCACATTCTTGATTCACTCCGCTCAACATAGATATAATTTTGCAGCAGAAAAAATAATATGAGACTTAAATTAGGCTGTGTTTATTTTACGTTAACAATAATGATAAATAATATTTAAAGATTACTCTAAAATTATAGTTTTTTTGCTTCCTAAATTGAGCTTGAACATAAGCCAAGTTGGCCTATTTATTTCGATATTTGTCAAAGCCCATCTAATATAAAAAAATCTTTCATAGGCAACAATCATAAAGTGAAATTTAATTTGTTATAACTGTGGAGGTCAATAAAAACTGAGTTGCCCAATTTCTGCGTGGATGACTCATGTTCTCATCTGAAGTTTAGTATCAGTGAATTATACAATAATTATTAAGTTTCTTACCAGCTGGCAGATCCATGGACTTTATCTGCCAATTCCCTGATGGCCCTTAACTTCATCACTCAATATCTCCTTTCTCTATAGAATTTATCTAGCAGCTGTACTCATTTTCTTCCATGACCTACCACTCGAAACATGTATGCTTCAGTATAATGATAGTTCTTATTTCTCTTAAGAACTTTACTTAATGTGGATATCTTCTCATTTGCAATTGTTTGAACCTTTTAATTTCTTTCCATATATAGGCCTATCCACTTATCAAAAGGTCAATATTGCCTTAAGCACTTTGGGACTTGTGATCCATGAAGTTGCTCTAAACATCTACCTACTTTGTTGATACTATCAATCTTTCGAGAATTCCAACATTCGAATATTGTATGGATGTTGAATAATTCAAGAAACGAATTGTAGCGTTCAAGAATGACTTCAATTTCTGGATAATTTAGAAAATACCGGGAAAGTCTGGAGGCGTCTAAAATAAAGTAATGCAATTTAACGAAATTTCAACGTGGCTGATTGTCCGAACCAAAATATTCAGCGTTTAGAAGAAAGGCAAATGCTTGCTAATCATTGACATAAAAAACTGGGCAGCGTACCGGTGATTGCGTGATTTTGCATACAAATCATTACTTTAACTATCTACGTTTTAAGAATTAGCAGGATTTTCTTGTGAAATTGCAGATCAGCAATAGTGTACAAATATTGTGAATCGACTTTGTATTGGCTCGACAACATCAATGATATTTTTTTCCTGCCAGTGCGCCGGGGGCAGAGTAGAAAGTTTCTTCCACAGATAAGGTCCAATAAAGGGAAACCTGTAGGGGCCAATATCATCCCAGATATCGCAGTAGCTTCCAGGAAATGAGCCGCCATCTTGATGGAGAGGCCATTGCGTAAAGGCAATCAGACTACGAGCACAGTTTCCACGTTCTTAAATCTGTGGCGGTGTCCATTATGAATTGGAACCTACGCCAAACTTTCACGTTCACTAAATGAAGGAACACCAAGCATTACTATATAAGAGCCATTCGACTCACAAATGTTTGCATTCATTTAATTTATCAATTGACTTCACAAATTATTTTCTCTACTTATGAATAGCTTCATTATATTTTTGAACAGCTGTATAATTAATAGTGTAATTCTTTAATGGCATTTCTCTTTCATCATATTTATTTAAATAGCATATTACAGGAAATAAACAGTTAGTTGATTTATATTCACATAATAGTATTATTACAATTTTTTGAGCATTTTTATGTAAAAATTGATTTTTTTTATATTTTTTAGATATTCATTCGCGTAGAATTGATCTCTACCAAATTTGTTGCTTTATACTTGTACGCCTGAGGATGTTTCAAGAAAAGCGAAGAAAATTTTGATCGGTTTACTATTTTATTTATCTTTAAGAAATATATTAATAAAAATATAGCTTTTATTATTTAATGAAACCCAATCCCATGGTTTTCAATTAAGCGTTGTTACAATTGAAGCTCATTCAAATGCCATGAAACAAAATTCTTAAGATAAGACTAGAAAAATGTCGACCAGACCTGGTAATCGAACCTGGGACTTCCCTGATTTCCTAGCTTAGGTTAACAAGAGTGGAGGAATGTGGCATCGGACCAGGACTAGCGCAATTTTGTTAGAGCAACCCTCCGGTAAACGGGAGGTTCCAGGTTCGGTTCCCGAGTCCGGTCGACGTTTTTTCATCTTATCTCCCAAGCCCACGGTTTTCAATACTCATCTAAAATTTATAAACAGTTTAAATTATTAGGTATAAAATACTCGTACTGTCCGCCTGAAGTATCCTATGCCTTCTTCACTTGGCGAAGAAATATCAAGAGAAATTGATCTAGTGGCCAAAAGTGTACCTCCTGTTGCGTTATTAGATACGTATAACAAATAAATCTGTGAGTTCAGAGTTTTCCTTAAATGTAATTGTAAACTTCTGATCAGTGAATATTTAAAATTATGTGCTACATCGGCCCAGGGAACAATTTTTAGGACGATAATTCCCCTTAAACACTTATAGTGTTGCTAATTCTCCAAAACCCGTAATGTGCAATATTTCTAATTTCATCTACATAACGTGTAATGCGAACGAATTTTTAAAATTGTAAAAATATAAAAATCAAATTGTCCCAAATTCCTAACACGAAAATATTTTTCTTATATATTTGAAATAAAGAAAGTTAATTTTTTGAAGAGTCCGCACTTGCGGCAACACTGTTTCCATCGTGCGCCAATTTTCTCAAAGTTCTTCGAAATGCCACTGTTAAATATTTTTTTTTATATTTTAAATAAACTTTGGTTATTTCAAATAATCCTATAGCTTGACGAGGCCACATTTGCCCAGGGCTGTGCTTTTTGTGGTTCATATAATTATTAGATGTAAAACGAGCAGGGGTGCGAAAGGAAATACTGCGCAAGCGCATTTCTCATTCCAGACAGGGTTCTCGTGCTATAAAGAAACTGCTTTTGATGTTAATAATTGTTTGTAATTTTGTCTAATGACGTATGGCACTATATCCTTAAACCAAGGACTAAACCTAATGCACTCGTCCTTCCCTGTAACGTGCGCAACGGGATACCAAGAAATTATATGTAAGGAAAACCTTCGAAACCCAACGGTTGTTCTGCCGAAAGAAACGGGTCATTATATCGTATTGAATATGGAAACTCGAGAAACTCCATATCTGCAGTTAGAAGGCGGAGCGAAGGTCGACAGTCGCTGTGTAACGACGTCGTTTTCGAAGACTTGTTACACGACGTGCGTCGACGTACCTAATTTACCGCTGCACTGTTTGGATGCAAGTGAATAGTGAATGATCTTTGTTTAAACATTTTACGAGAGTGAGAAGCAGATCTGCGACGGTAGAAGTTGCGACGTCACTTCCGTCCAGATGTGTTCTATTTTGAGTTAGGCAGTTTTCTCGGACTCACACTTTGTTCCCTCATACGCAACATGTCTCCTCTTAGTTCAAATCACGCGCGAGTTGCGCTTGCAAGTCCAGAAAATACTGAATCAGTCTGAGCAATCTTTCTAAGAAATTACATCCGTTGCATTAAGAAAAAAAAATTCTCAAAAAGCCAAATATGTGATTATGGTAGTACATTTTTTCTTAATTCAAATATGAAATTTGGATTTTCTCCATCAAATAAGGATTTCGAGAGACAGGCATTTAAAAATATTTCTAAATTCTTTATACACAATATTCAACCCTCTTTTTGGAGTATAAATAATCGACCAGCATATTTGGATTCCATTTCCCTTGGTACCTCTTCCCCATAGTTGGAATCCCGTGACGAAAATGGTCCCATCGGTCACTGTGCCAAGATTTTCCGGGAAGGTGCGAGTGCAGGAGGTGCACTTTTAAGGAGATGTTACTATTCAAATCTTTAAAAGGTGTTATAAGATCGTTGACGATATCACGGCAATTTTCCACCTTCAGATTTCCCAAAAAGTTCTGTCACTGGGTGTGTGTTGTTCTTGTGGTTGTTGATAAAAGATTCGGTTCATGTGGCTCCACTTCCAGAAACAGTGGTTGAACTGTGGAACGACACAACAGCCTCGGAAGAAGTAACTGAAGACATGCTCGCTAGAGTATGAAAGACAAATATTAATACCATCTAAATAAACTCAATGCATTTTAAGCGATGAGGGGGATATTAAGAACCAGTAGCGCGATAGTCGGATATTTGAATATTTCTTAATGTAAAGTTTGCAAGGATTGGAAATTTGGAGTCTGGCCTGGAGCCACCTGTAATCCCCTGGGACGGCTTTTGGGCACGGACGAATATGACCTGCGGAATTCCCGCAAACAGCTTGCGTGGAAAAAAGGGGACCCATGAAGACAACGACATTTGAAATACCACGGGGTTGCCTCAGCCAATGGGGTTTCGTGATTTAAAGAAAAATCGATTACAAAATATCTGTTTCGAGGCTTTTGCATACGGCAGTGAGGAGATGTGAATGATCATTCGGCTTGTAGAACGTGAAGCAGACGGAAGGAAACCAACTTGCGACGCTGAAGAAGACGCCCTACAGAAAAGCTGGCGGAGAGGCGACGCTGCTCTACAAAGGAGGTACGCTGTCAGGTTTCCAATCCTTGAGGTTATCGTCGATGGGTTTTATATTCAGAACGTATTACATCTCAAATTTATAAAATATTTCCTTCATTGATGTTTTTCCCAGTTAAGTTATTTTGTAAATAAACTTCCCATATCTTTTAATTTAATCCCACAACCCGTTCTATACACCTTTGAGTTGTTATGTATTTTCTTTTATTACAAAGTCAACAATAATTTTATGTGATCATTCTTTTTTACAAAATATAAACAAGTCAATGATTCATTTTGAAAGAGCCTGTGTGACATCTCTCCATTCATTAAATAAATACGGATAGATTAATGGAAAGTGAGAACGATTTTTGAAACAGTTCCACTTTATTTGTGCTACAACTAAAGATTTAATTAATCTTTTGTGATAATAATGGCGTCTTTAGCTTAAAACGAAGAGGCAAGGCCTGTGGTTGTAATCTTTCATAAGACTGATTAAAATATCTGATAGCATTTCCTTCAATCAATTTCATCGTGAGATGAAGATCTCTTTATAATGAAAAGTCTGTTACAGAACGAGGATGAGTTGATCAAGATTCGACCAGCGACGCAATTACGAGAATTGTTGGTCGTCGGAAGTTGTGTCGTGTATTGAGGAGGCTTGAAGAGGAGAATGGTAAGGGGTAAATTGTTGTTTGATCCGCGATCGGGAAGCTTTCAGTGGTCTGGTAATTGCGACCCTGTCCCTGCGAGGAAGCCAATTACGACGCACTGCAAATAGGACGCGTCGCGGCGTAGCCATCGTCTGATGAAAGCCGTCCTCGTTATCGGCAATTCCTTCCCTCCGCAGAAATGGACACTCGTTAATAAAAACCAGCTTGAGGTGGTAATGATTCGGAGGGATCACGGATTTCCCCCCACAAGGACTCCTTCCACACGCCTCACCCATATATTAATCTGCTATTTATTTTAATTTTCTAATTAATATTACAAATTTCATTTCAGCGTATTTAAATGCGTCATGGAAGTAAAGAAAGCTCTTTATTATCAGTCCCAAATATTCTATAATTTCTAACACTTTCATTCAAATCAACCTAAATGGTGTGTTATTTTACAATACATTTATACCTATGTATAAATCAATAACAAAGATGTCTTATCCAATGTTCTTAAAACAATAAAACTTCTGGAAACCTTGTGGATATTCTGTACATGAATAAGACAGTTTTAAAATAACACACCATCTGAGTTGGTTTGAATGAATATGACAGAAAGTCGAAAGATCTAGTCACAATTTTTAAAAACTACTAATATATTGGAGCTGTCAATAAAATGCGTTTTAAGTTCCATAACGCGCCCATAAGGTGAATTCATTATTTTTACAATAGGTTTAATAAAAAACTGACGTATCTTCGTATATTTTGTATACATATTTAAATGGAAACGTTGCAACAAAACTTAATACTTAAATCCGTAAATGTCTGAGAAAGGAAGGGGGGTGGTTAAAACACCTAGAAAGGATTTATAGTGTTAAAGAAATGCAAATCTGTCAGCCCGCGAAATTCACTTGAGAATACTGAAAAATACGCCGAATTTAATTCCGAGCAATATGGCGTCTATTTCTTTACAGTGTGCTACTCTCACGTTTGTAAAATTTGATGAATGATGGTAAACAATAAGAAAGATTTTTTTTAAAAAAAATCGTAAGTTTGTATAACACAGTTTTGTTTAGAACCACCCTTTAACATGAAATATATTCAAGGAAACACTGTAGATTTACAACTCGGCTTGTGCGCAGTTATATCCTAGAATAGAAACTTAAAGAAATATTAAATGACGATAAGAAAACAGCATGCAGTATTTTAATCATTTTTTTCCCTGATAATTAAATAATGTAGAGAAAGAATTGTAACAGCCTTCGTTGTCAGTTGTTTTATTACAAAGTTCAAAATACAACGTTTCGTCTGCTTTTTGAAACTTCATCAGGTATAAAATTTAGCAATTCATGGTCTTAACTCCATGATTGCCATCACCCATATTTTAATGATTATTATTTAATAAATTTATCGTCAAGTGAAAAGACTGACGGAATAATTTCAAGTGGAAATCTGCAAGACTAAACGACGTTACACATAGCTAATATTAATTTTATTGAAGAGTTGGCGGACTATCTTATTTTATAATTTCGTTTTTCCCCAGTGAACCACGATTCATACTTGAAGCTGCCATGACCGGTTTTTATATTTGCGTTTTAAATAAATCGCGACTCCGCTAAATTTAATGTTCTCAGAAAGGCTTTTAGATTGGTGGCCAATATTAATATGAGACATGATTGGGTTATTAATATCCAGGAAAGATTAATGAAATAACTGAAAAAGTCAATCGGTTGAATAGAAGCAGAAGTACAGGAAATCTTTGTGGCATTCTTAAGGCCCAGGGAGTATTCTGGACTCTTAGTGTACCGGTAGAATTTGTAACTCCATTAAGGCACGCGTTTAAAGACAGACGCGGTTCGATTCCGGTTCAATCACATGTTGACCAAGAAATTAATGCAAATAAGTAGCCTCCGTCAGCTGGGGCTTATTATGACTATTTTACATACAATTTGTAGCAAGATCTCAGCGTGGTTTCATGATGCGATATTTGGCACTAGTCTTAAATTTCTGTGACCTTAAAATTTTTTATCTTTTACGCTGGGATGTGATCAGTCCTGGCGCTTGCGTCTATGATCGTTTTTATCTGCGGCTCCTTTTAAAATTGTACACGAGCAAAGTAGTCTCGTACGTTCGATTCCATCTTTCTGCCAAAAACCTTTAGTCTCTACCTTCAATAAATCTTGCTCGTGCGTTATATAATGTGAACGAGACTTAAAAATGTCCTCCGTTTCTTCTTCGTGAACGCATTTTATATTTTTTAAAGCCTCCATCTCCTAAATTCCCCATAATAATTCCAGTTAGCTCACCCCATCAATCCAGCACGCAGACGACAGTTAACGTTTGCTGTCGCAGACCACGAACACGTCTATTAAATGCGTTTTCACCTTGATTAGGACCCAAATGCCCAATTTTGTAACAAGTAACGAAGTTGAAATTATTCTACACATTTGTTCTCTATTGCGGATCGAAGAAATGAAAAGGTTTATAAGCCGACCTCTAAACGTCACGTGATCAATTTTTCAACCTGAAGAGGAGACAACCAGCTGACTTTACTTCCTGAACCTGTAGCTGCTGGACGTAAACAGAAATAAACCCATCCCACGCGCAGATCGCCTTAAAAGACCTTCACTATTATACTGTGGCAGATTTGCGTGGGCCAGCCTGACACATCCAGGCATTTCACGGCTCTTTGATCTTTAAGAACGCATAAACATGAGTATGTGGGCGGATGTAAACGAACCGGAGTTTTATCAGTGGGCAGACCCGCAATACTATCCCGTGGTTGATATCGAAACTGAACTGCCACAAACAGAGAAACAGAACGCGTACTTTTATAGGCCACGAATAATAAGCAAATAAGGCAGAGAACAGGATGCACGGGGGACAGCCTACAATATAAAATATTATAATTAAATCAGTCTTGTATAACCAAACCAGGATTTTCTCTTAATTTATCATTAAAGAAGCACTCCCCCTCTCAAGGTGATCAATTCTTGTGACATAATCACACTGTGCAAATGAAATTAACCAGAAATCTCCCTACATCAGGGTTGAAACATGGCCTTACACTAGAATAATTTACTAAATATACTAATGAATAAGGTTTACATAAAATTAAGATACAATTCAACAAAAAATTTGACTTTCCATAGTTGATTAAAAATTAAAAGTTTTACCAGTGAGAAAAAGATCTTAAATGATTTGTTATTCCAAACTGAATTTATTTCATTCAATTGATAAAGGTTCTCCTTCCTTGCTTTTGTCATTATATTTGTTTTTACAATTATGATTAGTGCCAACATTACAGTATAATCACGTAACTTGATTACTTAAATTAAAAATTTGAATAAATAAAAAACGGCAATTAAGTCAGCATATAAATTTATCGCTATTTATTCAAAAGCGACGTTTTGTCTCCATTTTGTGACTTCCTCAGGCGTACTGCAAACATAATTTCACAAGAAACTAAGTATGGGTTCTATGTTACAATTTTTTAAATTTAAATATAAAAAATGGTTCAAAACATACAAATTTAGCAATTCATAATATTTACTCGTCTCCACAATGGTGACGAAACGTCGCTTTTAATAAATAGTGATAAATTTATATGCTGACTTATGAGCCGTTTTTTTTATTTTTTGTAAATTTCAAAGTCAGAAAACTATGTTGAAAAAATATAAATGCTTGTTTGAACCGTTTTATTTATTTCAATTGAAACTAAACAGACGCAACAAATCTTCTTTGATATAATTCAAAGGTTATGGATGCGGTTCAACGAATTTCACCGAATATTTCACAGATTTTTCTTATTGGTGTAGGGAATCTTCCGACTACGGTTGGAATCAAACCAAAAGTAGTTAAATATCTTTGTAATTACTATATCACTGTTGTTATATCGTTGTGCGGTGAGCTGAGACTTATCAGTCGATATACTTTTCTGCTAGTTATTGAATGTTTAACCTTGATTAGTACATTAATCAATCAAGAATTAAGAATTTCGAAAGGAGATAAATGTGAGTAGAGTAATATAAAAATAATAAATTTATAACAACCCTTTTCTATTTTTTATGATTTAAACGCATTTGTTAAATAGCCAGATGGTAATAAAGTTATACTATCAATTTATAAATATTTGGCTCGTAACGAAAACTTCGTCAAAAATAAGGACTGATACAATATTCATTTTGATTATACAATATTACCTAATTTCTGTATATGCTCAAATTTAATGGTAGCAAAGCGTTTCTGGGGCCCCTTACTTTAAATAGATATTAATTTTGACACGTAATACATCACGCGTTAATTCTACTTGATGGCCGTGTTAAACTTGTCCATCAACTGATATTGAACGATCCAGTTCTCTCATTATGGTTTTCACTTTCTAAAATTACATCTTTTCATGATACACATTAACAATTTTATTTAAAGAATACGAGTTAGTTTTCAGAAACGTTTTCCAGAAGATTGTAGTACTTGTGTATCAAACCATTGATGTTGGAACTAAAAAATGTTCTATTCTAATCGCCAATATCATGATTATTTGGGCGTTTCGTAGCACACGTGACGACTTCTTCGTAACATTTATGTTAAAAAACACGAGTTTTTAAAGTTCTGACTGTTACGGTCCAATATAAGTGTGTATAATGGGTACAAACTTGGGTTTGAACACAGATGTTTATTACATACGTCACACCGTCTCCCAAAGCACGTTGTTAGCATAGGATTTTTCTTCATGTAAGCCACACTTTCCCAAATAAGATCAGGAAAGGTGTGACGTATTTGGGTCTGGAGGAATCAAACTCATTTAAGTAATGCTAAGAAAATCCAAATTTCTTGTCTAGACTTGGGTTAGAGTCTCTCACTATCTCTAACTACGTTTGAGTTTTACTACAGCGCCAGTCCGCAAATTATGCTTACGTATATAGCACTGCAGAATTCCTAAAACTTAACGTATTTTATCAGAAGTTCGGAATCACGACTTTTGTCTTTCACACATAAAAAAGCTGAGTGCTCTAAATAAGTTCATATCGGAGGAGGAATAAATATGAACGAAGAGTTTTCGTTGAGGGAATGAGATTGGATGTCTCGCGAAAGTTCTGTGAGAATTTAGCTCTCAAATTTATGTAGCACACTTTTTTATTGGTTTTATGGGACACTTCTCCTCACACACCATTTCCCTTTCGTTCGTCTCATTTACATTTAAGACCATAAATCCACACATGTTAGAGATCCATTCAGGGAGAACTATAAAGTTAATGAATGAAATACGTTTGTCTTTAATGAAGAAAGAAGTTTGCTTTTCAACGAAGGTCATAAGAATGTCTCCAACTTTATTAACTTATCGAGTAAGTTGAAATTATCTGACGTTCTTAAAGTTTGACTCGGAGAATAGTAGCCACGAAAATCAGAACAAGAAATTTTAATGAAAAATTCGCAATTTCTTCACAAAAAAATTATAATAGAAACTAAGATCTCTTCAGTCAATGGAGAATAATTGGATATTTAAAACAAATCTGAATTTTCCCATTTTTAATTTAATCCTCTACGCGATCATACGGTTGAGGAGAAAATCCTGTGTCAGTAGGTTACAAATTTTCAAACTACTTCTGTCTCTTATAATTTGTACACTGGATGTTTCTTTGCTACGGTCAATGTTGTTATGTTTCACTAGAGTCAGCCATGTTCAGTTTGTGAGATTCTCCATGGCGTGTTTACATGCGCACTAGGGGGAAAGGAGAAGGGGAGGGGCAGTATTGTCGTTTGAGGAGGTACTACCTCTTCAAGTTACCTGAAGAAACGCTACTATCATTGTTAAGAACATTAATTGTCTTCATACGAACAGGATATGTAGAGTGCGAAGACTTTTTGTCACACGCTATACTTATTATCTATTACATTTCACATCTCTTGTATGTAATAAAATATATAGGTTAATTATTTACGTCTGTATAGCTGAAACTGAATGGCTGAAAAAGGCGAAAACTGAATTTTTATATACTTATGTAGCTTTGATGGTAGAACGACCAAGTGGCGGGTCCAGGGGTAGGATTCCCGGTCCGATAGAGATTTTCCCATCCTGATCGTTTAATATTTTTTATTAGAACTTACTTAATACATATTTCGATACTTATGTAGATCCCCATCAGTGCAAGGAAATTTAACTAAATTTAAAGATTAAATTTACGAACTAAAATAGCGAAGTAGTTGAAGTATGCGGACCAGTTTTTAGAGATTGATTTATAAATCGTAAAAATCATGAAAAATAAATTAAAGTATATTGAATATTACCAAATTTTGGATAAGATAGTGACGTATTCTCATCAGCTCGGCTGGAAGAAATATTTTTTCTGAATTAAAGACAAAAGCATTTTCAGTCATTAAATTATAGTTCATTTTTTTCAACGGTGAACTTTCATGTGAAGATTTACGTGTCAAGGAATATTTACAGCCTTTTAGCTCTTTGTTCAGAATTATTACAATGTAAAAATCTATCTCTAGAGCTTGGTCCACATAATTCACTTTGGGTTTTAGTATATTGATTTAATCTTTGAGTTAGCTTATAATTCTTGCACTGTTTTATCAACTGTTCCTTATCTTCGTTTTTGCAATTCACATCAGGGCCGACAAATGTAGCCTGATTAACTAAATTGCGTATTTTATTTATTCAAATATATATGATTAGCCAACTGAAATTGACTGCATGTGAATGTTTTTTTTCCTTAAGGCAAAATTCCGATATTTTAGCCAAAATTTAAATAAAATTTTTGTATGTATTTTTGTGAAGTGTTGTTGTTGATCGCCGTATGTCCTCTCGTGTGATCGTGTCTCAGTCAGCCAAGGGCTCGTATGAGCACAAGGAGCTCCATAAACACAATCTCGAGCCCCGCCCTAAAGAGTGAAGGCGCCAGTGTTTATATTGCTCGGCCCGTTTACTTTTTACACCTCCGATGGTCGACTCAGCTATCTGCAGCTACTAACACACAAACTTCAGAAATTGTTTACCAACTTTGCAGTGTTTACGCTCTTATTTCTGAACAGATATACTTCTCGTACCTTTTTTTTTGTATTCGTGCCAAATGTAAATTTCCACCAAATAATTGCTTCAGATGACACTAAATGGTGCACTAAACAAACGTAATAGGAATAAATGGGAACAATTTCACAAATTTCACATTTATTTGGTTTTGTCTTAAATCCCCTCTTTTCTGTTCTTACCCCACACACTTCCCTCTAACGCTAACTTCACAAGACCCTCATGTCTTAAAACGTGGCCTATTAATCTATCCCTTTTGTTAGTCAAAGCCCTCAATATTGTTCTCACTTCCCCTATTCTACTTAGAATTTTCTCGTTAGTTACTCTATCCACCGATCAGATTTTGAGCATTCTCCTACAGCGCCACATTTCAAATAATTTTATTCTTTTCCTTTCTTTAACTCCTACCTTCCACATTTCGCACCCGTATAACGCCACACTCCATACGAACATTTTTAATAATGCCTCCTAGTATTCATGCTTTCTGTGCTAACCTAACCTAGTTATTATGTTGTCCAAGTAGCAGAATCCCGTAACTTCCTTCAAAATATCCCTTCCCATTCTAACACCCTTTGTTATTCCACTGCTTCCCCTCCATGACGTTGGTTTTCCCTCTATTAATCCTCATGTTTGATGGATGATAACAGAAGTATATTTCAAGCTTGACCACTCCGAGTGTAGTAGTGAATTGCAGCAATTTCTTGCACTTTGTTTGCCAAGAAGTGAATCTCTGCAGGCTGGAATTGCTAAATTTACTCATCTACTACCCTGCTTTTGTGCGCTGAATATTAAACAGAAGCTCCAGTACGAGTAATATATTAATTTCATTTTCCTGGACGTTGGCGCAATATGAAATTTCAACTTTTCAGAGCAAGGAAATGAAAGAAACACAACTTTTATACTGACATTTGGCAAAATCTGTTTTACAATCAGAATTTTTATGAGATCTAAAAGACGAGGTCATAACACAGAACGGGTCATGCAGTAAAAGAGGGACTTGGTACCATTTTCAAAAAGCTGAAACTAGGACAGGCTTTGCGTAATATTCTGGAATCGAGTGACATAAATGTATAAAATAAGTCATTATAATGATACTTCAAAATGTGGGAACTTCCATAACAATAATAAGTAATGTAGAATTTGAACTGCGCTATTGAAAGCAGAAATATTTAGAAATTTTGGCACTTTGGAAGTTAAAATTCTAATGAGAGGTTTTATTGAGCATATTATATCACTTTTCTAAAACAGAACGTGGGTTCGGCTAACATGTGTAGTCGCTGGTGCAGTTCAGCCTACGGCGTCAATCAGAAGCCGTCATGACAACTGCGGCAAGAGCAGTAAACCTGTGGATTCACTTACTATTTTTAAAAATGTCTATCGCAGTCGACAAAGGGTGAGGGAATTCCACTCTGACGTCCTGATCCTCAGAACAAATAATCCTGCCTGGGAGACTCTACCTTGCGCTCCGTTCACCATCCCCCCTTTCGAAGGAAAATGGGTACAAAGTGGACGACCCATAAGCAGCCTGTTTAGTAATAACTATTGTAAAACATCAAGAACAAAGTCCGAATATCTTTGTATATTTTATTAGAAAATGTTACGAGCATATTACACAAACAATTGTGGAATGGCAAATAAAATATTTAGATTCCTCTCGGGTTTCCAACCGGGACAAAGATTTTAACAGTGACGTTTCGATGGCTTGCTCTGCCATCATCTTCGGACTGAAGTGTCAAATTCGGTGAGTGTAAGCTATTATATAGTCTGAGGCAAGTCTATGCAAGCACAAACCGCCTGTGATTGGCTAGATGTGGACGCGGGAGCGAGGGCGTCTCCCATTGGTCCACTTGCTTTTTCATGCTCTAGTCTCCCGTGGCTGCGGTCACGCGGCCCGTCTCCGCTGCATCTGGGGTCCCGTGACTCAGCCCCGCGTTCTTCCGGTGAAACAATGGGTTCCAAGCCAGGCTCAATTGGAATCCAGAATCTCTATTCAGTAAATTCTCACTGGACCTGATGTTTATTGCCTCCAAAATCATGCTATCCCAATAGCAATTACCTCTGTCCAGAATACGCGTCTTATCGAAAGCTATTTTATGGCCCGTGAACAAGGCATCGAAACGTCACTGTTAAAATCTTTGACCCGGTTGGAAACCCGAGAGGAATTTATACATGCCACCGGGAAAGACCTCGTACGTTAATAATATTTAGAGTCCATATTTTTTCTTGTGGTAAATAGATGTGTATTTGAAAAGGACTAGTATCTGTGGAGGAGTTTGTCTTTGTTGGGAAGAGAGGGGGAGTTCATTTACGTGAATAATACATTAAACTTATTAAAGTCTGTCACACACTTGCGTACATACGCCTTATGAATAGATTTAATTCAAGCAATATTGTTAACAAAGTAATACGTACGTTATTATTTAACGTATGTTGTTGCAGTAGTAATGAGTCTGACGCAACTCTCCATGCTAAGCTACCCTGCACATGACTTTTACATATCTACATTAATAACCACATCCAACGTTCTCCCTAATCTGCTTAGCGTCTTTCATCCTCAGCCTTCTCCTTCTGTTCTTATCCCACACACTTCCCTCAAATGCTAATTTTACCAGACCCTCATGTCCCAAAACGTGGCCTAATAATATATCCTTCCTTTTGGTCAAATCCTCCATATTGTTCTCTCTTATCTTATCCTGTTTAGAACTGTATCAATCCATCTGATTTCCAGCATTCTTCTGTAGCACCACAAATTTCTTAAGCTTTTATTCTTTTCCTTTCTGCAACTCCCATCGTCTACGTTTCGCACTTATATAACGCCACACTCCATACGAACATTTTTAGTAAATATATATAAATTATCATTGGTCACGCTTACTGATAGTGCTCAAATTATGAATAAATAAAAAGACGGCCGATACGTCAGCATATTTTTGACTGAGGGCGTCAAGAAGTAAATGACATGAATTGCTAAAATTTATGCCTGAGAAGTCTCAAAAAGGAGGCGAAACGTCGTATTTATGTTAATTAAATGGTAATAAATTTTATCTGCTGACTTATTGGCCGTATTTTTATTTATTGTAAATTTAAAGTCAGAAAACTATCTTTCTATATATCAGAGACTAAATAAACTGTAGTAGGGAATAGCGTAGAAAAACTCGATAAGAGGAACGTGATAACGATATTATTACATGATTGACATAGGATCACTAATAAAGGCGTGAAGTCAGTATTTACGTCATCGGTGAATCTGAACTAAACAAGTAAGTTTGCGGAGTTTGAAACACTATAATACGGAAACGGATAGCTTTAAAACTTACATTAATCTGTTTAATACAATTTTATAATGCCATTGGAAATTTATTTATTTTTTACCGTTCTACTTCAATGAAGCTTCTGATCTATGGACCTATGGATTTCTTACGTACAGATCCTTTTTTAGGAAAAAGAGTACAGTAACTTCTCATAGTTTTGTAATAAAGGAACTCATCTTGATGGGGTAAAACTATCCTGCATTTCCATAGATAATAATCTGTTTCTATTCCAAAATATCTTTGATTCTGTCCGTTAAATTGCGCTTGGTGTATGTTATTGCACTGCAGCAGCTTAATGCAGCTCCAGGATGGACTTGTATCCTGTTTGCACTCCGACGGCCGTCTCCGAAGTCAACAGTTCGCCAAACATCGAAAGTGAGCAGTGCAGGAGCAAGATGAATGCCGGAAGCGCCGACGCCAAATCGACCGCGACGTACTTACTTCCGGTCGTAAAACTGCGGTCTAGATAGTCGCCTTTCAGCCCCCTTTCTTTCTGCAGAGTTAATGATGTAAATATTATGCCGCCGCTGTCGAACGACAGCTCAACCTTCCCGTCTTCATTCACCGGATAACAAACAAAGATGCTCACCAAAAATAATCGCACGCTGAAATATGAAGGGAAGACAAAAAAATCGCTTAAAACTTTCCTCGGCTTTTGGTCGTAACTCTTGAGGTACGCGTTTACTCAGAAACCTCCTTAGTATGGAAATTAAAGCTGTAGGGGAAAAAAAACGTTATCGTGTTGATTTTTCAAAATCACGTTGTATTAAAACTTTTTTTATGAAGGAAGATACTGCGCCTTCTATCGCGTATCGAAAATGACGCGAAAAATAAGCAAAAATTTGGTTGGCTGAGATTCAATATTGCATTTTTCATTTAAATTGATAGGATGAGGTAAATAAATAAATTTAATATAATATAAACCAGTTTAATAGTAATATCCACTTGAACTCATTGACTATAAAACCAATACAAACAGAAAAAAACACTACGTTTCGTAACTAATTTTGGATTTCATCAGTTGAAGAGAATAATAGTTGACAAAACATGGGACCTTTACCTTCAGGGTGACTTGAGTCGAGTGTACAACTACAGTCACTTGATCATATGTTAACAACTATGTGCTATCAATGAAACAGTCTCTGGTTTTCGTACTGTCACTGCTTCATCACGTACGATACATAGGAAGTAAAACAGACTCTGTTAAGAAAGCTATTAGCATTCCCTATTTACGCTCTACTGTTCATTGTAACTTCCACCAGTGTTGTGTTATTCCCCGCCCTTTGTTGACACACAACCGACGCCGCTATTGTTGGAACGTGACGCAGGACGTGGGCGAAGTTTAGGCGATCGTGACACATTACCAATTAATTTTGTAAATTGTAAAACAACGTTAAGTGTTACCGAAATTTGGTGTTTTAGAAGATCGTGTTGTCGACGTATTCTCCAAAAATGTAAAATGAAACTGAACTGTTGAAGGAACAGGTGTTAAATTAATTTTATAGCTTAAAGGAGTGAAATTACAGGTATCTATTTTAATTAAGCGATTAGAATTTCTTTCTGAAGATTTTAATTTTGTCTTCATTCGTTCGAATGAAGTTTCAAGATCTAGAGAACATTTTGAATATCATTTAAAATTAATTGATATAATATTAAATACATTTTGGAACTATAATTGAAGATTTTCACACGTAATACAATCTAATAAAGAAATACAATATTATAGAAGAAAGTGTTATCACAGAATATAATTATTTTGTTTTTCTTAAGGTCCCATCTTTCTGATGAAATGTAGTGATTTTTTGCATTTATTTCAGTGTCAGTGTAGGCCATTGTAGTGCATATTTTATATGAAATTTGTTCTGCCTTATTGGCCATTACATTTATTTATTATGCGTCAGATAAAGTTTCAATTTTTAATTGAATAAATAACAAATCTCACATAAATTTGAAATGAAAGGCGTATGAAAGTGAGTGGGCGAATAAGTAGACCACCACCCCTTGTAATTACTTAATTCTCCGAAAGAAACCTTTCTCCTAAATTAGAAGTTAATTATTATAATGCGATTTAGAGTTTGTGGCTGCAACATAACGTCCCCGAAGACTGATGAGCCACTGTGGTTTTATAGCTGTTGTTGTGGCAAAGTGTATCCATCTTCTCTCTACAGAATCGCCGTTTCCCCTCTATCATCTCGCCGTTTTCCACGTTAGTTTTGTTTGAGGACCTGGGACATCGTAAATCTGAAGCACTATTGCTTGAGGTATTATTCGTAAGATATTGAGAATAGAGGCGATGAAACTGCGGAATACGGAAGCTGGATTTTACTGCTGCATGAGCGTCTATCAACACGTTGCGGGAAAAGCTTTTAGAACTGCAACTCCGTCACCATATGGCGGCCACTTCATCGGGATAGGAGATAGTCGTAGATCACAGCTTTGTCACAGCGACAAGAACCCGGCTTATAACAACTGCTTACTAAATAACTCTGCCAAACAACAAGACGCACATACGTTTCATCAATAACGTAGCGTGTACATTTAATTATGGAACATTCAGATACCTTTACAAATTACAAATGTTATTTACTGTAATATTAAATGCAATAATATTGTGCAAAGATAGATAGGTAATTGCTATGATTCTTCAGTTGTTGAACCGAAACGGCGACGATTAGATTTTCAAGAAGTTTTTCACCCCCGAGAACCTTCTAGAATGACTTGTACGTGAAAATAAGATTCCGTCCTCGGGGTGAGCCGGAGTGTGTTCACGGTCTCGAGTATACATAAATAATTACAATTAAGTTGTCAATTGTCTGTATAATGGTAAAATTCAACTAGGATTTTTTTTAAATATTCTTCTTCTAAGATGATCCTTTCTACTCCCGACTATAGTTTACTTTAGGTTAGTTAAAAATGTGTAATTATTTAAGACTAGCTTTACCCGCGACTTCGTTAGCGCGGAAATACTCTTCTTATTTTGCCTAAAAACGAAAGTACGATGTCAATTATTTATGATCGCTTCACGGAAAACCTCATAACTCGCAGTTGGTTTTGAACACGTCCCGCTTTCACACGTTTACAACAATAGATGTAGTGAGAATGCTCCACATCTCTCTCATGCTGCCAAAATTACGCTTACAATAACACAGTAAGTGGATGAATGATATTGGAATACCTAATAGGACTTTTAACTCGCAGTTGGTTTTCACGCCTCATTTCGCACGGCAATTCAATGCTTTTATAAATATTTACATTAATATCTTCTGAACTCCGCAAGATATCGAAATGGAACATACACTAAATTTTAAATTAAAATTCCTGTCGCAATCTCTCAAATTTTCATTTAAATCTATGAAGGTGTTTCGGAGCATAAACAGATCAAGAGTATATGCGACCCGCATTAATTTTTCGAGATTCAAACGCACGTTTGCCAAGAAACCTTCCCGTAGAATTAATATTACTTTTCATATTGTGAGATTTTAAAAACTTTTTCGTACGATTTTTTAAATAATTTCTTTTATTCAAAGCTTGTCCTGAAAATAACGAACTCACGATTCGGATTCATTTATGTAGGTATAGATATTATATTAATAACATTATCTAAATGAAATATGCGCGAATATTTAAATTAAGTTTCCTGTTTTAAAACTCTCAAATTTTCATTAAAATCCGTTGAGCCGTTTCGGAGACTATTCGAGACTACCATACGGACAGATAGTAAGGCACTTCAATTCTTTTATGGCTATAGATAATGTTCACAGGTTCACAAAATGCTTCTTTTCTGTTTTTATTAACATACGAAAAGAAAATATTAAGAATGTTGATGCCCTGGTAAGGAATGTTTCGAAGCATTTTAAAGTGCATGCGCTTCAGAAATCAAGTAGGAGATACTTTTTGAACTATTATAATCTGACCTTTTTCTCCCAGAAGTATAGTTTCTTCGAAATGTAGAAGTTCCGGAATAATATCAGCATTAAAAATGTTTTAATCCAGAGCTAGGGTGGAAATAATGTCGTAAAGTGGACGTTAAGGCGACCTTCATCCCGTAGCTGACCTTTCACATGCTTGAGGCATTATTTCCACGTGCTCCGTAAAAGTCGGTATCTGGAGGCTGAAGAGTGAGTCACATAGACCAGTAAAATATATAGCTGAATTTAGACAGGATTTTATGGTTTTAATGGTGCTTCATACGTCGCAGCGCTTTTTATAGCCGTGCTTCTAGTCAAGAGTCTTGACATCGGGCGCTAAAAACCTCTCGGCCCTACTTTCATAAGTGACGGTAAAAGCGAAAAATTTCATAATTAACCAAGTTTTACATAATTACATCAAATTGAGACGCCATGAAATTAGTCTAATTTAGAAAAACTACAGTGGTGGAAAATAGACTACTTGAAGGAAAGGAAGTCTGTGGTTAAGATGAAATGTTTTCCAAATGTACTGCTTTGGGAAACAGAATACCAATCTATAAAAGTTCTATTACATTCGGCTTACTAAACATAGGGGAAAAAATGGCGTTAACCTGTTATTACTGGCCTGCTTTAGATTATTGAATATTGATATCTCAACATTAGTAAATGCGTCCCGATTTAATCAACTGGATTCAAAGCCTTTTAATACCTGGCAGATTTATATTCATTCACAATTAATTAATATTCATATACTAAAACACAATTTCTGTACCAATTAATAGCAATGAATACAAAATATAGCCTATGCAGATTATCAAAACTATTTGCCTTCTGTCAGATTAAATGGCGTTAATTATATATAGTTAGGGTGTCAGATAATACTGAAAGCTTCATTTAGACCTAATATCAAATGCTTATTTATTTTTTCCAAAAATGACACATATTTCTGAAAGTCTATAAACATTATTATAATATTTTTTCTGTTTTAAGGTATTAAATCATTCATATTAAACATTTTGTAAACATAAAGTTAAGCCTGAAATAAAATACAGCAGCGTTACTATAATTCGAATATTAAAACTGTAAAAGGTTCAAAATTTTGATTAAAATAAATATCTTATATTTGAATGCTTGGTCAGACTGGTAGGCAGTGCAGAGTTGACAATGTCCTGAGGGAGAAATATTGTCCGGAGAGAGGAAGATTTGCGTGGAGAAGGTCCGGAGACCAAAATAGGACATGATGTGAAGGAAGTGCAGAGTTAATGAAAAGCAAAGTAGATTACAGTGATTTAAAGTGTTTTAATTTATTGTAAATTGTGAAGTGGTCTTCAGAAGACAAAGTTCCCGAGGAGGAGGAAGACTATTGTGGAACATTAAAGATAAGTCAATATTATATGTTACCTACTTGACTTGAATAATATTCACCAATTATATCTCCCCACTGTAATTTACTCTGGCATGCAAGGCTGGCTTTGTTGAAAAAATTTGAGCGAATAAAATTTATATTTTTTGGTATTTCATGTCATAAATTGATTACTTTAAACATAAAATAAGTATCAAGTAATTATTCATTACAGAATGTATAAGGTGCTCCATGGTGATGATCGTGTTGCAGAGATCGCAGATTGGAGAAGGTCTATTTGTATATATGTTGGAGTGTGTTAATTTGGAGTAAGACTGGTCCTGGCGTGTATTTTGGATCTTTGCCTATGATGGAATAGATTGAAAGGTTAAAGTACCACTTGCCATTCATAAATTTGCAAGTGGAGTAAGGAGTGAGGAGATCGCCTTGACCTCTCTCCGTAGCCAGGTGGTTGATGATGGTGCGAGGACCACGCACGTCCGTAGGTTAGGCAGAATTAACGACCCACCACGTGGCACATCCTCATAAATCCTCCCATAAATTCCCTTGACTTGCGAGAAAAAGAAAGTGGAGTCTGTTTTTAAAATTAACCCCGATGGCGGTGGTAAACAGCTGAGGCGGCCAAGGACGTGGCCTTATTGCTTCCGCCATCCGTCTCACTCACGGGGGGCCAAACTCTTAATCTCTCTCTTTCACGTGTAATTGTTATTGCCGCCGATAATTCAGCCTTTCCGAGGTTAGGGCGGATGTCGCTCTGCAAATTAGGACACAGCGGCCGAACGTTATGGTGCCAGGAATAGAATCTTTCGACGTTGGAACGTCTTAGGGTGGAAATGCACGGAATATATCTCAAGACTGTGCTGAGGATCCGGGAAAAGACACTCATGATGTCGTGATACGCAGGACGCAGTTTTCAGTGTCATTAGTACGAATTCAAAAATATTTTTACACTGACGCGGTTTTATGTCCAAAAAAACATAAGTCTTCCAATTTTATCATCACACTTCGACCAAGAAATTGGGGAACACTGAAGTCGTCAAAAACATTTTATGCAATGCATATAATGACACTTTTTGTGTGTCCATCAATTCCTAAGAAATTTATATATAGTAATTAGATAAAGAATAAACCGTCAAAGTTATCTGATAGAATTCGAGGGGTGTTCTAAAAGTAAAAGGAATTTTTGTTCTCTGGAAATAATTTTATTTATTCGCCTACAATATCCCCTTCAAATAGTCCCTATAAGATCCACGAGTAGCTTCACCACAAATTCGTGATGATTTGACGCAAACAGCATTGTACTTGTAGACAGTACTCCTTAGTGATATTTCAAAATCTTTTCACTTACATTTTCCACGTGTTTATCGATTGTTGATGTGCTTGTGTGTCGAGGACCATCTTCAATGTCTTCACGATCTTTTTGGAAACTCTTACAACATTCGTAAATCCTTGTTTTACTCACAGAAATCTCATCAAGGGCGATATTTAACATTTATAAACTTTTTATTTTTTTAAATAATCATTGATGATATTAACATAAATTAAGCTTTTCAACAGCCTGCGGCTAGATATCGGGAGGCCCTGGGTTAGAGTCCCTGTTTCGGTCGACATTCTTGTCTTTCTTCTAAAATTAGCTGTATGCCTTACTGAGCTTCATTTGAATCATTTTTAGTTTCTTAGAATAAAAAAGAAAATAAAAAATTGAAGCTTTTGGCTAGTCTGCCATTTTAAACTAGTGAAATAATACGAAAAAAATTATGCAGTATTACAATCATCAAAATTGACACACAAATAATTATCAAAAAACACGATTATTGTAAGCCTAAATTATAATATACCTGTGTTGTGTGTCTCAAAATACTTAATCTAACGTTTGTAGAATTCATCATTCTAAAATCAATTCTACTAAACCTTTCATCAATATAATTAAAATGATAATAAAAATGGTTTAAAATAATAAAATTTTAGCTGTTATAATATTTACTTTGATATTATTGGTCCTAATATAATTATAAACAGGGACATTTATTTTAAAATTTAATTTGCTGTGCAGTCCCGAACAATCGGTTGACGTAATGGGACTTCTTATAAACCAAAAAAAGTTACTGTTAAAAACAGATGCATATTTAATTGAAATGCAGAAAGTTTCCTTTTATTATTTAATGTGAACAAAAATGGTGACCCAAAAAAAGTTTCATATTTATTGTAAATTGTAAATCAAAACTAGTTTTTATTATTTTATTTAATCGTATCTTCATATCTCGTTTACGTAATTGCTGTTTGAGATCTTTACCAAATTGAAGGTAGGACTTTCCGGGCAATGGGAGGTTTACTGCCGTGTCGAGGGATTCCAAGACTGTCGCAGATTCGTCTTCATGTTCGTCAAGTTTAATGTCTTGTTTATGTCGATTTCAGGTCTCGAGTCGTTACAGGACAGTAAAGTGCTCCTCTTAAATCTCTCCAGACAAATTAATTGTCCCGACGGAATTTTTAAACTACAAGGCAGCTGAATGGAAGGCCATTAACCAATGACGCATATTCTTCGATTCCTGAGGCAGGCCGACAACAAGTGGTCCATAAGAGGAGCCCAAATATAGCCGACTGGCATTAGAGATACTCCGGCGTGCAGCCAACTTTAACAAGCACCGATAAATCTGCGGACGCCAACAGCCGTGTAAATACATAGCTCTAAAACTGTGATAAGTGAGGAGAGGGCTTTTTTTAAAAGCCTGAAGAAAGCCAGAGAATGATATCCGTAAGGCGGACCAGACTCAGGAGATAGGAGTTTCTTTTCATCTGGACGAAGTTTACAGCTAACCTAAGCAATGAGGGATTGGTCTAATTCTGAATAATAAATAACCTTAAAAATCTGGTGCATCTAAGTATCGAATGGATAGTCACTAAATTTCTGGCGAAAGTAAAATGGAAAAGATATACTAATGTAACACTTCCCGTTCACACCATATAGGAACAGCGCTCCTTAATGTGAATCGTATTGTGTGCAACGAAACACTGGTGTCATCATTTAGAACTAACACTAGAAGCGTCTAAAGGAATCTATAAATAAAATAAATTCATTGGTAAATTTAAGGTAATGAAGAGGTGAAGGAAGCGGCGCACACGTGAATTGCTGCTTTACACAACTTTTTTGTCATATTATCGGAAATCTCGTGAACGATAGAGCATTTCTATTGTAAAGCGGGGAAAAATATGTTGAAAATTATGTTATTCTAAATTCTGTAACGTTGCTTTGAAAACTTTTAAATCATCGTAAGAATTTATTTTTTGGTTTCCCCTCGTTTATTAAGCTTCTGAAGAATTCAAATTTTTCATATATTTATAATGAGAAGATACAACGGTTCTGATAAAGAAACGAAAACACTGATTGTTTTAAAATAATAATTTATTGAAAAAATTAGTTGTCAAATTAACGAATGGGGCCATTCATTCAGAATAATGTAAAATCATGATTAGTACAGTTGTAAACTAAGGACAAGCCACGGGTCGAAACTCGCTACTGGAACAGACTCTTTACTTCTGCTACCCTTAGGAAGAGATATTTTGAATGAGGTTAAAGAATTTTGCTACTTAGGCAGCATAATGACTAAGGATAGTAGAAGTATAGTAGACATAAAGAGTAGGATAGCACAGGCAAGGAAGGCTTTCGCGAAAAAGAGGGATTTACTTACGGGTAATGTAAGTTAAATATTAGGAAATCGTTGCTATAAATTTTGTATGGAGCGTGGCGTTATATGGGTGCAAAACGTGGACGATAGGATTTGGGGGAAAGAATAGAAGCCTTTGTAATGTGGTACTCTAGGCGATTGCTCAAAATCAGATGGGTGGATCGAATCACAAACGAGGAAGTTCTAAACAGAATAGGGGAAAAGCGAACAATGTGGAGGACGTTGACTAAGAGAAGGGATAGATTAATATGCCAAGTTTTAAGACAAGAGGGTCTTGTAAAATTAGCATTAGAGGTAAGTGTGTGCGGTAAGAACAGAAGAGGGAGCCGAAGATGGAATACGCTAAGCAGATTATGGAGGATGTTGGGTGTGCTAGTTATGAGGAAACGAAAAGGCTAGTGCAAGATATGTTGCATCAAACCAGTCTTAGGACTGAATACCACAACAACAACAACCCTTAGTTCATGCAGTTGTAAAGGTGAAGAAAATTAAATAATATATCACATAACACCTAATTTAGTTTTTATTTAAATTCTGTTCAAAATCAAACGACCAATTCCTAAAACGTTTCTTCCCAACATTTGTGACTTCATCAAGTAAATTTCTTCAGGGTTTTAAATTTTGTCGGTTGTCCTTGGACGCAATCCAGGATGAATTTTGTTTGTATATTTGGAACTTTCGTCTAAATTAATGTTTAACTACATTCTTAAAACTTTTATCCTGAAGGAATTTAACTGCTGAAATCCCAAATGTTATGACGTCACATAGTGGGAATGTAATAGAAACTTGGTTCGTCTGTTTATTGACCGTTTAGTTTAATTTTAGTCTTAACTTGAAAATAAATTTCTAAATTCGTCTCAAAGTTACGCTTCTATTTTCTCAGCTAAAAAAACGAATCACATTTAATAATATTTTTTTAAGTGTTATGCTTGATGACGCTTCTTAATTATGATCCTTGGCGTTCAAGATCTTCAGTTTTTAAAAATAGAGGTGCGGACCTGTTGCTTTCCTCTGCGTCTCTGGTGGGTCGCGTCTTTAGGCGAAGACATCTCGTAAACAGAACTTTTTACACTCTATAAATCTACCACGCAAATAATTCATGCGTACTTTTTAAGAGGATACTGCGTATGTCCCCAACGAAAAAAAGAAACCAAGCGACTACCGTTCTGGGCTATTATTAACGTTCCAGAGGGGACCGGATACGCATTCATTCCCGTGTGGTCCGTCTGGATGGCCATTCACGACCATAACAGGAAAGGTCGGATAACCAAGGCCGCGCATGTTAGAGCAGGACCAACAATAACCTGCTTACGAGTTCTCAAAGAACTAAGACAGACAATTTTTTTAAAAAAATATTCAATAACCTATATCCTCAAACTAGGACTTCATCAAATATACAATGAATTTGGAGTATCGTTTCAAACTTCTTCTGTTAACACTTAACGGACGGGAACAACCGAACACGTGATAACAGTACTTTGACGCTGCGGTCGTGTGTCACGTGGGAGGTGACATGTCAGATCCCTTCGAAATTCACAGTCTGTAAAATGAAATTTGATGTGATTTAAACGGTATACAGCTCGTTATCAGGCCTCCTTGGTTCTAAGAACGAGTTTAGAAAGTCTTCTTAACAGAGGAATGGAACTATGTGAATCGCATCTTATTTGTCATTTGTAGATATCCGTAAAATATTTCTTTTCAATTCCTACTCGTAATTATGGAGATATCTCACTGATACGCCACCATTATATGATTATATGACGAGTACTTAACCCAAAAGATAACCTCTAACCTCAAATTTGTGGTTTAAACAACTTTGGAATTTAATTATGATATCAAAAGTATACAATTAAAAAACATACCAATTTATCGAAAATTCTCACTTATACAACTGACAAAAATTCTATTAAATTATAATGATTAAAAATTCTTAACATTGATATTATAAGTATGTCTTAGGCAAGTATAGTTTGAAATCTGCCGTGGTTACTTGAAATGTGGGAAAGTTGAAAGATTTAAAAAATATTTCGTATTTATTATCTTCATTCTTCCATGTGTTAGGATTTTTAATTTGAAATATTCAGATCATAGAATATGTCCCGAATCGTGTGAATTAACAGTTCTCGCTTTAATGGAGGCAAAAGTTTATACTTTTTATTCATTTCGATGGTGATATTAAGGTTCAGTTAATCTAATAGGTAAATTTATGGAAGTATATAATTTATAAAAGTCGAAGTAACACTAAGTAACCACTTTGAACTCAAATGTACTCTTCGTACCGTGGTTTCTTTGTCGAAGCTAAAGCCGAGCAGGCCTATGAAATAAATACAGGGAGATCATCTTTTGTGACTTTTTATTATTGTGATAAGTTTTTAATCTTTTTTTTTAAGCTGTCTGATATTCTATTATATCTGACTAGTTTGCCTGCAATATATTTTACAGCCCCGCCATATTTCAAAGCAGTTACAAAATTCTAAGGTTCTTAAACATCAACGAGGACCTCTGAAATAAATCAAACCTTTTTAAATAAAGGTTTGATGGCAGTATATGAAAGTGATAATAGTTTGGGTTGTTTTACACTGACAAATTGAGTCAAAATAAATTAGCGACACAACCTCGACTTTGTTTCAGGCCGAATAGATCATTCATTGGCTGATATTATTTTGACAACCAAGTTCCTGACACTGCGGTGAATTTTTATCTTGAAATCAATGCTGTGGTTTCAAATTTCCCGCACAGGAGGAAGGCGAGTTTCCTTTAGGTGTGTCCTTGGTCGTGGCGCCTTGCCTGGGCGTTATACAGCCAATCCTCTTCATTCGCCTGAGTGGAAAGGAGGGGGGACGTGGGGCTGGGGTACGAAAATACTCCGAGGTTTCATCTGCAGGTACTTGGCATACCTCTACAAACATTTTCCTTTTTGATTTCCAATAGTCATATCTATTTACGACGGAAAAAATTATCTTCATTCGTATCTTCAAACTAGATACCATGCAAATTACCTACGTTATTTTTTGCATTGATAATGTTTCTAAGACAAGTGTAATATACTTCTCTTAGAAACATTTTCAATGCAAAAATAACGTAGATAACTTGCATGGTATCCGATATATATACATATATAATTCACAAAAAGTTTTATTTATCTGACATCAGTAGAATTAATAAATAAATACATCAGAAGCAACGCACTCCTTGCAATCTTATCAGGTGTATGCGAGAAATGCACAGTCGTTTATAAATTATTTCCAAATTTTATCATTTAGTAGCTGGGTGTCCGGCATTGCCCCGAGTACTTATTTTTATTCATCGGTTCCTAAAGACTAAAATTCTTTTAACTAGATCGGATTAAAAACAGAATTATTACTTGAAATTGAAGACAAATCTATAAAAATATAATGATTAAAAATTTTACCTATTGTCTTCTATCATCCTTTTATATTTCCTGAAAATCGTATTACGAAAGTTCAGTTTGAATACAGAATCATGTGCCTTAGTAACGTGAAATATGCCATGTTGAAAGGCGACTCTACGTAAAACATAAATATAAAAACTTACGTATTTAAAAAAATCTTTCGTATAGTTTATCATCGTTCCTCCATATTTTCGTATTTTTACCGATACAATTTACTCATGTGAGATTGGCAGAATGTAAACATATTGAGCGTAATTAAATATAGTGGAGTTCCTTGTATTCCGACTCTGACGTCACAGGACCATGCATAATCACAAATTCCCATAAATGTTTGTAAATTTAATTTATTCCACCCTTGTGTTTTCTCACCCCGCCGCCTCCAGTGTCCTTCTCCTGGTCTTAAGAAAATGTCAAATTTTGTTATAATTATTCTACGGATTTAAATTCCTATTCAGAATATACAGGCATCCTTTTTTGTTATATAGATTGGAAAATTATAATATTACAGAAAAGTAATTTATATTGATCAATACCAAATTTCCTATGTTAAACACCCGACGACGTTCTGACGAAAGTTTTGAAGTATTGCCTTTTTTATTAAGATTTATAAATACCGACGAAACGAAATTAATTTTGTTTTTTGAGCGATTCATTAGATCCTAATTATCGCCTTGATTGTGAATCAGCGAGACGCTATTTCTCGTCTAAAATATATTTCCAAGATGACTAGATTCTAAAACCTTGAATTCGTTCCAGAATTCTAATTTAGCTGCTTCTTTCTAATTCCTCTTGGCGAGGCGTCTAATTAAAATAATTCATTGATACATGCAGAGCAACTTGTGAGCAGAAAGTTTCCCCGTGACGACTGTAGCCACACTCGGAGAAAATGCGGATATTTTAATCATAGCTTAAATAGTTCCGTCCACACCTGTTGAAAATTGTTGGAAATTGAGTTAGCGAAATTGGATTAAATTATGCAGAGAGTTGTCCGGAGAATGAGGTTTAGCCTGCAGAAGACAGCAGAAATGAATTACTTAGATGTACCCACGTTTGCCTGTCGCCGAATTAAACCATTAATTTGAAAAGGACCACGGAAAATGTTTCGTTGGTAACTGCTTCGGCTAAAAGCTCAAGTAGATTTGAACATATTCATTGGATCATTTTACTATTGATAATGTTTTTTTTAATTAATGTATGCAATCTTATCTTTGGAACTTAAGTTTTCGAATGGCTGCCTTCGTGATTGTTGTAAAAATGGAATGTTATGAAATTCAGTTAAGTGCGTTTAATTCAGTTTTCCATGAAATTGCAAACTAATTTTTAAAAACTACAGGATTAATGTGCGAGGATTAAAGAAAATAAAACTGGATAATTTAAAAACATTGCAAAAGAAGACACTAATACGAACACTATTAAAACCTTAATAAACGAATAATTATATGTATATATATTAACATAATTTGCTAGTTTTTATCATACTTCACTTATTTATTAATATTATATATTTATTTTCTTAAAAATGATAAATAACATCTGTCGTGTCACTTTCAGTTTTTAGAACCATTTTAAGTTTTTAAAAAAAGGAAAAGTATTAAAATATTTTTTTTGAAGACTGTCAGTTACTTTATGGCTACAATAATTTTACTATGATTAATAAACTCAATAAATTTATAAAAATCGCAAAGACAATTTGGAAAATTATTCGCAACATAACGTGATTTACAAAATTAATTGCGGTGTCCCCAACTGCCAAAAATGTTATACAGTTCAAACGAAACGTGCGTTGCGAACTAGACTTAATGAACATAAGAACAATTACAAAACGACAATCCATCATGAAGTCACCACACAATGGCTCCAGGAGAAACACGAATTTGACTGGGAAAGGGTTGAAAATCTTGATTTTGAACAAAATGTATACAAAAGGAACCTATCTGAAGTGATACACATTAGAACCACCAAGAACACACTCAATTCACAAAATGACACGAGTAATTTAAGTTATACTTATAATACGTTATTTTCTTAATTTTTATTATTATATATATAAATTGTTTTAGTATAACTGGGTTCGTTTACCACTAGTGTTAATTATAATTCCTGTTACCCTCTTGCTACTTAAATATTTCGGATACAACTCTTCCCGTTACACTTTTTTACTGGTAGGAAGGTTGGAAATTCCTGGCCAACATTCAGTCTGACTTCTTGTGGAAAAGAATTTGAAGTGTTGTCTCGGATCTGTACCACTATTAATGGACTTCTAATGTAATTTTTGTTATGTTTTAACAGCTATGGTAAGTTTGATTTAGTTTCCATATAATTTATTAAAACTTTGTCTTAATTTTCTGTACATTTTTCCTCTAAATGGAGGAAAAACCTAAAGAAGGCACAAAACATGCCAGTAAATTTATAGAATAAAGTCTTACAAGATCATCAATTGTTTAATAATTTTCCATTAATAAAGTACGCGTGGGGAAAGAAAGCGTACGTTATTCGCGGAAACATGTTGGGCTATCAGATTCATCATAAACTATGTCTGCTTGTGGAGAAGTTCGTAGCTTGTCAGTTGTGGATTTCAAAATTACTATTATTTAGACGATGCAAATGCTTACATCATAAACAAGGGATATTCCTATTTTGAAGTTGCATACTTGTCAAACATATTGTAACAGGAGTAGCTACTTTCTATCATAGCAAAACGTAATCGAATAAATAAGAGGGACAAAAGGTGCGTTGCGTGTTGCATTCAGGAAGGGGCTCTGAATCGTTGCAGCCACAGAACACAGGCGAAAGGAAATTGAGAATGCCACATTCATCTAACGAAGGAATATTTTTAAAATATTACGATGCCAGAACTTTTGATACGTGGCACAATAATAATGATGTAGTGTTCTTGTGATGATTTAAAATTGTTAATATTTATAAAAATGATCAATACCCACCGTCACTTCGACAGATAAATACTTCTTTAACAGTGCTGGAAACTCTTATTTTCTGTACATAAAGTTTTATAATAGTATGCAATGTATTAAAAGTGCTGAAGATGCCCTGCGATGCATTCTTGGCTGTGTGTGGCCTCGCTTTCCCATTCGGACAATGAGGACGACCTCCCTTTTTGGCTGAATAGAAGAAAGAACCCATTTCACTTCGTCAAAGGGTCACCCGTCTCTAATTCGGAAGGGTTTGCCTCTGAAAGTCGTAAGTTGCATGGCTAATTTCGAATTGCTACCGGCAACAGAATAATCTGAAACATATGCGATGTTTACGCCCTGCTTCTTAAATTTCCTATTGGCTACAATTGTTGAAGTGCAGGCCAGTAGATGCTATTAGAAATTGGAGGCGATTGGTTGCCGGAATTAAGTAGGAGGGCTAAGGATTTCTACCGAGCTTACGAGGTAAATGATTTTGAGGCGGAGAGGGAGATCATATTGAGAGGTCAGCAAGAGTTTATTAAAATACTATATTTCTAACCGCCAAAGAGAGTTTGAAAGCAGCAGTTGAGAGCGGAGTCGAGCTTATGAGGCCTTAGGAGACGCAAACTTCTTGGCAGGAGTCTCCGGATAATCAGCCCAAAGCAGACAAGATCAGCCCGATGAAGAGGTGTTCCAGCTATCATCACAAAGCAGAGAAAACCAGAATGCAGCTGCAGTTATCGACGGTTGATTAAATGGAGTTCACATTGTCAGACCTATTACCATAAAACTACAATTCTTCTCTCGGACCACCCTATAGGTGACCCTGATTTTAAAGTCTCGATAAAAATTTATTGTTTCCTAACTTTTTCATTTATGTATTTTTTTATCAAATTCTCTCTGTAAGAAGTTTTATTTTTATCAAATTCAGATTTTTAAATCCAGTCTTTACTTTTCAATAATAAAACCTTTCTTAATTGATCCCTTATATTATAATAATTAAATATATAAATCAATAAACCTACCCATCCCAACTTATCATTAAAGCATAATATAATACTGTAAATAAACAGCACAATAATCACTATATTAATCCCACCGCTTAATTTAATAACACTTTCGTATTATCGTTTCTAGAAAATGATTGCAATTATCGACTGTTTAATAATATTTCAGTGTATTCCTTTAAATTGTGCTACTAATCTTCACAAGAAATAGTATTTTTTAGTTTTCTTTTGTATACGAATTAGGGCGTCTGTTTTCTAGGAATTAGCACAGTAGGAAATAGTTACATGCTACCGAATCCTTTAGCAATTAATTTTTTATGGTTTCTTGGAGCAGTCGACGAACGACTGCAGCCGTAAAAAGATGAGACTCGCCAGCCACGGCCATAAAACAACGCCAAATCATCTAATGAGAGATTCTAGTATTACCGAAGAAGAAAGAGGTCCAATTTACGGCATTGAAGAAAGGCTTTCCTTATCAGTCTTTTACTGCAAAGTTTATAGAGGGCCCTGCCTGCTCGTTGCGTGTATTCCTAGCTTTATTTAACAAAGAGTTTCGTGAGGGAAGCTTATCGTCCTGATCAATCACACATCCATGTAATCAGGAATGTATCCCAATATTAGATCAGTTAATCAATGTCTGTTCTTAAGGAAGTTATTAGTGCTAAGATGATTCATGATACCTGAGTGAGGAGTGAAAAATAAATCATTGTATTCTAATACAATATATGTGTGTTCCGAAACTTCGATGAGAGCATCACACACATTGCAAAGTATAACACCTTGAAAACATTAGTAATAGTTATAGGATTTTCAACTTTCTATAAGACGATGTTGAATGACAAAAATATATTCACATACCAATGGGATGGAAGAAATATAATAATGCAAAAACGCATCGTATTTTTCACCAAATTCACTAATTGTTTATGCCAATATTAAAATCAGATGTAGAAATGAGTGCTTCTAATATATACATATATAATCACCAAACACTCAAGACGATATTTTTAATGAGGTGCTTCATTCAGCATTCTGTAAGTCAAAAGGCTTCTCCATTTTAGGATATTTAGGAAATCCTGTCATTTTTCTATGCTAATATTCTTAGTTTTTAAAAATCGTCAAAATCTGTTTCAACTTTATGCGTGTTATGAGCGAATAAAAGGTTTGATGGTTTCTCCCCTCTTCGTTATTTATTTTGTTAGTTGTAGGTCTCTACGTAATTGAACTCAGATAACCGCACTGGAAAGGTATTTGTTCCTGCTCAGACGTTATTTATCTCTTCAATTCCGGTCATTCTCCAATTTTTTTTATTTTACTTAACCCTTCTTTTAGTAGTAATTTTGTGGTCTCTGAAGACACTTAAAGTTTAACGAAGCGAATCCACCAGATAATTCTATCTTCCGCCTTTGGGGCAGTTCGCATTTATGTCCTCTGACTCCGATAAAATTTAGTTTTCTTATGTGGGTGCACGTGTCTGTTTAAATGACAGGGGGATTACTTTTATCGGAAAACGAATGAATTTTTATGCGTGAAATAAAGACTTTTATTCTCAACTCATTAGACTCTGAGACTAAAAATACGAACAGTATTCTAGACGTAAGAATTCCTTAACATTAAATTTATAAAATATAGATTTATAAAAAAGTGCAACATAGCTGAGAGACTTAAACATGTTTTGAGGCGCAGTTTTTAAGCCAACAACTGCTAAATCTCATTTCTCAGGTTAGTCACACACTATTTTAAACGGAAATGTGTTTGGTCTTCACAATTAATTTCCGTCTAGTGATAAACAGTTTACTGGTTCCTTTTATTAATTTGCGTATGCTAAAAAATATTCGAGTATTTTCGGTATGAATCTTGTTTTTCTTGAAACTAATTTATTACCGACGAGTAAAATTTACGACTAATTTTCACGGGAAATGTATTAGACAATATGTTAATGTTGCCATTCATTATCAACGTTTAAGGTACAATAAATTTTTAAGTACTTTTTTCATTTATTTTGCATTAAATTATTCTAGTTATTTTAAATGTTTTAAGCTGTTCGTCATCTGATTTATTTCCAGACGTATTTACGGTCTTACAAGAAGAGAAGAAGCTCAGTTGCATTATTCAAACATCTTTTGTAAAAATAACGGCAACCACAACATATCAATAAATAAAATATTAATAAACTCAGTATTTCTTTTAAATATTAATTTCTTGTGTCGTGTATATTTAATTCGAATTTAAAGTGAAGCTTATAAAGCTGACTATTGTACATTTTTATGTGACTTATCTATGGGCTGTAAAATTCCTAATTTTACAAGCAAATAAAAGTGAAATATTGTCTAGTAGTACACATTTCACATTTTGTCCCAAATGCTGTATAATGCGTCCCAGTAAACGCCGAAGCACCGGGAATAAATTTCCTTTTATTATAAGAATTTCGCAAGTAGGTCAGATTCTGTTATTGGCTCAGCCCCGTGCGAACTTTTCACGCCTTGACATTGTGCGTGGACATTTATGAAGATTTCAAGATGTAGACTCCTACCTCGAGCCAAGAGGACGAAAATAAGGTGTACTTTAAGACTGTTCTTTAGTTCTTGGGATTCTACAAGTCGTCCCTCGGATGGTTTACGATGTTTCGTAGCGCCACCATCTTGTATGCAGCCGATTAATAGGGTGACAAATAACTTACTACGCCGATCAGAGTCACCAAGTTAGCAGGAACTCACAATTTATTTATTCTTAATGAATATTAATTTACTTTAATGTGATAAACACCAAAATAAATGTTGTTTAAAGAAATCATTTTTATGAAGTTCTACTAATGGCTTTGGAAAGACACGTCAGATCCCAATATATTTGGTTCCTTACAATAACATGAAAGACATGAATAATTTACTCTCGTACAGATATAGTTTGTAACAGAAATACGTTAGGTATCCTAAAATAGAAATATAAGTAAATTATATTATTTGATTCATTCTGCAGAGTTGAATTTCATGCGTAAATGTGAGTACTACCGTTGAAATCAATATCTAGTCTTTTTTTTCAGATAGCATTCACATCAATCTATGTAAGAAAAATGATATTTATGTTTGTATATTTAAATGCGTGTATAAATTTAGTCCACAATTATTACACATGTTCCTTCCCATTAAAAAAATTCTGCGGACATAATATTGCACTAATTGGCGATGTGGGCGAGTGTAAAAGCTTTATATTTTTATTGAGATAAATTATATTTTTTATTATTACTACTAAGCTGCTATTGGGCATTTTCCCGGTGGCAGCTATATACAAATAAAACACAAATACAATCACGAAAAGTTTACACTAAGGAAGAATTTTGAAGTGTAGTTTTTTATCTGAAAAAGAAAACAAAGGAGCCACACAAAAATCACTTCACTGCACTTCACTATTATCACTTCACTGATTCTAAAAAAAATAAAACTACTCACTTAAGTTTTCTTAGCCTATTTCTAAACTGATTTACGCTACCCGGGAAAGTCGTCAGTATTTCTGCAAGCAATTAATTCCAATCGCGTATTTACAAATGAAAATTTTCCTACGTCTGTACGTTGCCCTTTTTCTTTAATTTTGAACGAGTGGTAATTTTTAGAAATATAATTTAGCACCGTTAGATGGTTTGTTATTTCTTTCCATGCCCTGTGGTTCACCCTTATAAGCTTTATATATTGCGCACAACCTGGCATGTTTCCTTCTATTACTGAGACCTTCCAAATTCTCGTGAGGATTGTTCGCGAATCGACCCCCAAACATTTTTTCAGCCCGTTTTTGTATTTTTTCCAACGCTAGGGTGTGTTCATTTCGATATGGATCCCAGAACGTTACCCCATAAGAATTCTTCGGGGCCGTTATTTGTGTCTAAATAAAAATAACGAAAAAGCAACCGATATTGGTGTTGAATTCAGTGACGTTAAAGCCACTGAATATAAGAGCGACATTCAACAAACTGGTTAATCTGTTGTTCATCTCCTAGAGAAACGATGGAGATGGGTGGAGCAAAGCTCTTCACAGCTTTCTGTTCCTGTCATTTACGATTCATTAAAAAATCCTGAGTGTGTAAAACGACCCTAGATTATATAAGAGAGCGGGTTGCATCTATTTCACACTTTCCTAAGGCATCAGATAGCAGGAGTATTCATGGCCTAATTATGGTTCCGGGTTTTGTTTCTACAATTTACATTTTCCGGCGAACGCTGACAATTAGCTAAGTAAATAAGAAAAACGTTCTATAAGTATGAAACAATTTAATATTCGATGAACGTCTGTATTTTTCTCAAATATGTATGACCAATTCACAAGCAAAATAGAAGATTATTCTACACAATACGACCTTCGTCCTCGTCTTTGGAACATTCTTAAATCATATTTCGGTTATAAATGACCATTAATAAGTCCAGGATGAAGATACAATTTTAGTCCTTTCATGTTTAATTACATACTTTAAAAAATTTAAAAACCTGGTTTGATGAAGTCCAAAGGTGATGACGATGCCTTGTGTTAATTGTATTTTGTCTGTGAATTGGTAATTTAGATTTATCTGTATATAAAATAATAGTTATGGTATTATAAATGCTTCAAATTTAAATTGTTTTCTTAAAATTTGTATACATTCATCATACCCAAAGCGTTCTGTTGTACTTGTAGAATTTTCTAAATTCATAATTTGTTACACCTGAAGAAGAGCCAAAGTGGTTCGAAGCATCGGTTTTTTATTAATTCGTTTGTGACTTGTAGGTAGTTTTATTTATTGATTAATATACATACTGTACTTGAAAGATATTTAACCTAGTTTGAGTATGATAGTGATAGTTGTAGAGGGAGTGACAATGTCTCCCAGCGATGAAATAAATAGGGTTCACTTCGAAACGAGCGGAGTTTATTTCATATTAACTTAAAAAATAATTCTAAGAATTTGTACAAATTGTCCACACGACTTAGTGTAGGTATGTGATAAAAATTAAGATATGTACCTTCCTTATCAGAGGGATTACAATTGACTGTAAAGGGAAGAGTCACACCCCCCAATTGCTAGGAGTTGACGGTTAATACACTTTCCCGAGATAAAAAAATAGTTGTACTTCACTGATTTCATTGAATTATAAATAAATAAAGCAGTCAAAAAATATGTATATATTTTTCTGATATTAAAGCGTATTAACAACATAAAAATTGTTACCACGTATCGTTCCGTTTTAGAACCTCAATGAAAATATAAAAATATAAGTCTGAATATAGTGTATTTCTTGAAATATTCATGCAGATCGCAAACGCAGATTGAACTCAGTGGATTTAATTTTCATCCCAAATATATAGAAGCTAAATCATTTCCAACAATGCATTAACGTTAACAGGCGAAATTGGAGGGGAAGTAATTTGGATTCAATTTGTTTATGTAAACCCCCAAATTGCTCCCATTGTAACAAAAACGGGCAGCAAATGAATTATCGTCTGTTATGACACATGAATTATTAATTGAAATATCGTTGAACGAACATTCCGTAAAAATGGGAAATGTGCTTTCAATAAAAATAATTACAGGATCCTAAATGACATGAAATTACAATGGATACGGGTCGTTCAATATTACGTTTGAAATAAATCGGTCTCGACAGGTGTAAGGCGAAATAGAATAGAGTTATTGGAAATCCGATAGAGGATTAAAAGTGTTAATGAGCATTAAGGTGGAAAATGAGTGAATGGGAGAGGAAGACCGTTGCTCGTGTCGGCTTCATCACTTTGCCACACTGGGTAATAAAGACTTGTCGCCTGTCGCCTATAAAACTCGCCGTAAAATCAATTCACTACCAGCTGTCGTGCGTGTATCCTTCACTAAGCCAACAATTGGCCGACGCAACACACCTAATTTCAAGAACACCCACACAGCGGAATCAGTAAATCCCTTCATTTATCATATGCAACTAAGATAATCTCATACTCTCAAAGCTACAAGAATTACAGTTAAGCTGTCTGGGAACGTTCTCTGAAATAACTATTAATTTATACAAAATATTAATAAATAGATACCTCTTTCATTTACTTTCTTTGATTTTAAGCAATTGCCAACATACGTTCATCATAAAATCAGCTTTACTGGGCAAACATTTCATTGAAGAAAAACAGTCTAGTTCAGAGCTTCATGTATTTAATCTGAATCGAATAATATAGTTGCATTTTAAGTGTATTTGGACCTTGCTGTCAATCAGCCCGTTTAAGATGTTTCACACAATACAAGAACTCCTGATGTAGCTTCGAGGCTGTCACCTGAAGTCCAACTGAATACTGAATACCATTTTATCAATAAAGTTATTAAACCGGACGCAGAAATCTTTTCCTAGTGGAAAAGGATATGTTTTAACGCCACGGAAGAAACGAGTATCCCTCAGTATATTACGTGTTTCGATCATGTGCTTAAAGGGTAATTATAAAGGTTTATAATTGCAGCTCTCGTCATAGGAAGGGCGTAGGACGATTACTGAGAGGACAGCTGCCCTACCTGATGCAGCTTTCTCTAGCGATTTCCCAGCATCACATCGTGGGTAAATTCTGGGTAGTATCCTTCAATAATAGCCACACTGACCTAATTTACCCTTGAAAACCTTATCCTCTATTCCACAATCCTTTTCCTACTCCTCCCTATTCAATTTCAGGGAAGAGGACAAATTTAGAAGGTCTTCACAAAATGGTAATAATTTATTCGTTCATACTATGGTGTTGTTTTACTTAAATTTTTTCTTAATTAAAAAGTTTACGTCCCATTCCGGCGACACATATACTTAACTAATAGTTTTCGGCACCTCCGAGTTAACTTCTCAAAATATGTCGGTGTAAGAATACCGTATTTAATTCTTCTTGTAATAATCACTATATAATGTTTGGGATGATTGTAAATGGCAATACAGATTAATAAAAAAAATTAAATATTAAATCCCATGCAAGACGCAGGTAATCATTAATTACTAGACGACAAAGACCGTGACGTCATCCTGATTCTATTTGATCGACGTGTGGCTTCGTCATTACAGTAAACCGCTGACACCTACCTGCGTAAAGTTGTTAAAAAATTGATAACTATTCATTTACATGAAACAAAAGAGGATAAGGCTTTTAAATATAAGAAAACTCGTTAGGTCAATAAATATTTTTTATTTTTTGCATTATCCAACATTAACAAAAGAATCAAAGATATTACTATAGCCAATGATACGCTTTTTTCTCCAAGTTACCAAAATCAATTAACCATAAATTTTTGTGGCTCAAAATAAGTAATAAAGTTTGATGTCAATGATTTATTTCAACACCAAACAATATATATATATATATATAATATGAATAATCCATAGTGAAACGCAAACGAGTTATCAATTTGCATCTACATTTCATAGGTTTCTATACATTAAAAGAAAATGAAAACTCATAGACTATTAAATATTTTGTTTCTACTATCATGAATATAAGAAATCCGACTTCTTCAATCATAGAAAAATAATTTTATTTTAAACGAACACCTACACTATAAGTTAATTTGCACACGTATACACGGGAGTAATAAAAATTGACTACATCTGCTAGCTAACAGCAGCATTAAACATAAAAAGTGTTTTACGTTAGAAAAAATATACTTACGGGTATGAGTTCTATTTTTCATTAAGCATGGAATAATGGACAGTGAATAATTTGTGATTGGTATTAAAGTTGACGATCCTGGGCTTTCTCCCCCTGTCATTGAGTCCACAGTAACGGCCATCGCCTTGAGACCATAAACCTTGTCGTAAAAGCGGTTCACTACCAGCTATCGTGTGTCCCACGCTAAACTAACACTTCAACGACACAAACCACCTCTGATCAAGGACACACAGCTTTTACATTGAAGTTTCCAACGACACAAAGTACACCTCTCTCAAATTAGTTGTAAATGTTTCCTGAACGGTGGATTGGTTTTGTTAGGTCTACAGCACGTTCAGTTCGCAATACATTATTTTTTCGTCAATTATGCAATTTCGGTCACCAAATACGGTGTCAAAGTGAGTATCTCCTGGATGAAATTCGGTCGAACAAGAGAAAAGAACAATTTTGAGATTTGAACGTGTGAATGTCTATGTTTGTGGAAAACGTAAACCCCGTCTGGTAGATACTCAGTTCTGAGAAACTCTGACGTCACTAACTGTCGTCCTATGATCTGAAAGTTTGCAGATTCAGCTTGTTAGCAACGAAGCCCGACGCTGAGCAGATCGCTCGGAGAGATGATTGTGTATTTTCACAGCACCGAAGAATTTTTATAGCCTCGCCGCAAACACTCTCTTCCTCTTTGTCTGTTTTTGAGGATATCTTTCCGTCTCTTTGTCCATGCAGGCGAATGGGCGACTGCACTCGCGTCCTAGACTATTATCTCTAGCAGAGCAAGCGCTGACAACTCCGTCCCCTAAGTTTCACCATTTTCAAACGGAAAAGCAGACTCTATAAATATAAATTTCGTCTCGAATTGAAAAGCATCCCCTACAACCTTGGGACGCAATGGCTGCGCATTGAGACCGTCTCGAGTGGAAAACTGTCTACGATATCTTCTTAACCAGAGAACTTGAGACTGTTTGTCTGAACAGGCAAAACAATCTTGGTAAGAAATCCTGATATCATCAATAATTCCCTTACAACATATTGTGAGTTTTGACCCAACAGATCACGTAAATTCGTGTGAAAATGAGACACTCATCCGGATATCACACTCTTCCTCTTTGGAAGTAATCTCCGGTCGTTTCTGTTTCAACATTCAGGAATTTGTGCGACTCAAGCTGTGAAACTCTAATGAAACGGTGAATGTAAACATGCACTTTGATTGACACGAGAAGGTAGTTGTTTGTATGTATTGGATCAATGGACCCGTTCTTCCGCGGGGCTGAGAGCTCTTGAGAGTTGACGTGATCTCATAACAAGACACGACGCAATTTCGCACTACAACTGCTCATATGATTTTTTGATGAGAAGTGCAACCCTTGGGGTAAAACAGACTGGAGTTGTTTTCTGAATACAAATAAAATTCAAATAACAAAAACAATAACTAATGTTAGGAATAACTGCAAAGGGACACTACGCTTAGTATTTAGAGTCTAATGGCTAACACAATTAATAGATCAGGAATTTTTAATATTTTCATAAATCATTCGGTTAAGATGAAATTCAATGACAACAAAATAATCATAAATTTCATAAATTACAGACAAAAATTTCAATAGGAAGACTTGGTTTGCATGTTATCTTCTAGGTCCGAGAAAATATTTCCATATGGCTTTGTCTTTAGATGGTTGATATGTTGCCCCGCCATTAAAATAATTGATTTCAAGTTTTACAACCTTTCTTTGAGGTTCATCATCACAGAATCGGTAAACTTCTGAATTATAGCGACTCATCGACATTCTTAAAAGCCCTCGGTGGATTCTGACCACCCATAAGTGCGGAAGGAAAAGCCTGATAAATGGTCAGAATATATTGAAAGATTATACCGAGAGGTACCACTAGATAAGGACGTAAAGAAGGATTACGTACAAGAGGACCATTATCGAAAGGAGAAGCATTTGATTCAAAGCTAGGAAATCCAGGTTATAAATTAGACTGCACGATTTGCAAATTCTTAATAAAAGAATAAGGAAAATTCAGATTGCAAAAAAAATTCGTCTCCCGGTAATTTCATAGTCGTGAATATTATCTTCCATCAGCCTCAAATAAAATGGGAGAAACACATATAGGTGATTTTTATATTTAATATTTATGGAAAAGGATAAGATGGGTTTATTACGCAAGACATATAAAATTTGGAACCATTCTGTTATATTATTCTTCCAATCTTAGTAATTGACAACAAATCTATTAAATTATAATGATTAAAAATCTTTCCTGTGTTTTCATTACACAACTATATTTCCTAAAGAGTTAAAATTAGAGTGTAGAATATGATGTTCTATCGTGAATATATGTCAAGTTATAAGTCGGTACTAAACAAGACTGAAATTTACGAAATTACGTATTACAAAAAATCTTTCTTAATATTTATCACCATCCTTATTGGTCGTATTTTTCAGGTTATAATTGATTAAATGTGAGAGTACCAATTATGTAAACAAATAGACGCCATATTGCGCGTAATAAAATATGGTGGATTATTCCATTTCCATGGATGTTGACGTCTCGGACTGCCACATTCACATATCTTTTGAACTATAATTTTTTCTCTCTCTCCCAGTATTTTTCCACGGGCTATATATGTACGAAGGGTTACAATTTTAGCACGCGTTTAAATCTGTGTGAAGAAAATAAAATCAAAATAAACATATAAACAACATTTCCTATCATATAGATAAAAATATGTATTGTGCATTTAAAATTAGGGCAAATGAACAAGATTAATAGTTGCAGAGTTAAGAAACAACATGATAAAGGCTCAATCGCAGATTGAGATAAAGTAATATAAATTCCCTAGATTAACTTCAGACTCTTGATTGTCTTTCGTTTCTAGACGTTTTAGCAGTTCTTCACTCCAAATATCGTGAATTAGAAAATTTTAAGAATAGCATCTGTTAAGTTATGTCCTGCAGTGGATTCTGTAAATTTAAAACTCATGTTACAGAAATTACATAACAGTCATAATTGTTACCAACAAATTTATCACTCAAGATCCGTGAAAGAAGGGTGCTTAATTATATTGAAAAGCTCTTTGTGATCTTCGGATATCACTTAACATCAAGGATGATCACCGGAACAAAAATTATGTTGCTGTTAAACGTCTACATCCATTCAATATAAGGTTCATCCTTTTGGTGCAAGAAATTGGTCTCGAAAATGTCGGAGGTCCTTAAAAGGGGAAAGTACCTCGTAAAGGAAATTTCTTAATGATCCTCGTTGCCTTGCGTCGCCACTCTATTAATTAATTTATTCTTAATCGGCCATAGTCGTAGATCCTAATAAAGGGAATAATGCCTCCAGACCGTTGTCGCCGTCTTAATACTTTCACTTTCAGAGCAACGCAGGACATCGCCACCCTGGAGTTGTTTGTTGAAACAATTGCTATAATAAGCTCCTTCTTCACACCAATTAAACGTGTAATGAGCCTAACTTTTCTTACCGGAAGGAAACCTGCTACACACTTTCCATACAGTCACTTTTCTCATAAACCACAAACGAACCAACGGCAGTACTTCAACAATACATTTGGAGTCCGTAAAGATAAAAAATATAGACAGAACTTTAAGAAATAAAAACTGAGTGTAAAAACTTAATTTAAATAACAACGGTCTTAGGGAGAAGAAAATACAAAACGGCACTTGTAAGTAGTTTTTAATGTATTTATTGTACATTTTAAATTTTTAATTAACTAGTCGTATCGAGCACATGAAAAAATTGAAATAGGTATTGCATTACACTGAATAAAACCAAACTTCAACAGAAATCCGTCTTTCTTCTGTTTAGCCAGAAAAGATATTTAAATTCAAACATTTAATATTAACATTAATGATAAATAATATATTTTAAAAATTAATAATTTATATTTTCATCGTTAAAACATAAAAATTTTAAATAGGAATTAGTTTCGGGACTTTTCAATGTTCTCTCATTTGCATGAATTATTTTTCTATAAACGGACACTAGTAATTGAAACTACTTTTTGTAGTGCCGTGCTTACCGCCAATAGTAGTTTTGAATATCGTTACAAAGGTTGGATTTTTTTTGGGTGGGGTTGTACCAGGCTACATAAGGATGATACTGAAACAGGCAACTCCCCTTTAATGGCATAGGAAGGAATTGAAAAAGGGGATATGTGGAAGGTAGAGAACGGTAACCAAGGGTTTACTAGGGCCCGGGGTATAGTTTAAGGATACTACCCTATGTTTCACCTAAAGAGGGAAACCCCTATAAAACCTGCATCAAGTAGGGCGGGAAATTGGGGTACTATTCTAACGATTTTAGAATAACGGTGGATGAGTTTACTGCGGGGTCGCAGCATTCCCTTCTCCGTGTCTCCACCAGTTTTAGGAGACAGTTGGCTGACTGATCCAATGGGATCAGAAGACAGCTTTTACCCCAGTACATACACCTCCCAAAATAGATTAAAGTGTCTCGGCGTGTGGGAGTTCTTTAAAAAATTGGAATGTCCTTAATATTTAAGATAATCGTTGTTAAGACTGAAGGAGAATCGAGAAACACAGACCGCGTGACACTACTAAATACATAACATAAGACGACCTCAGTGTAAAGGTTTTGTAGATTCGAGTCCCGGGTCGCTCGAAATTTTTCCATTCTGATCTTCTAACAATATGTAGTTATTAACATCTTAGTTTAAATTACAAATTAAAATTTATTGATAATAAATCATAACATTTTTGTGTAAATTTAAAATAAATTCAGGTTTTTAAAAAAATCGTAGATTAACAACTAGAAAAATAGAATTGAATGACATTTGATAGGAAATGTAACCATACATTTACAATTATGGACAATTTTCCGGTAATCGCCACCTTTACAGAAGTAGGAAGCAGGTTTATCGAGTCTTGTGTCAGAAGTCCGTATTTTCCTTCTTCGCCTCCGAAATAGAGGTGGGACATCAGCTCTTGTTCCAGTATCTCTTCTAAACGCAACACATCACAACATGTCCCAGACGACAAAATGAGCCCTCGAGCCTCCTCCACTACCCCACGACTCCTCCTTTACATAACGTGGTCTAGACAGTAAATTTGTGTTTCAACAAATCTTGAAGCCCGCATATATTTAGTTATTATAGAAAATCATTATCTTGAAATGTCTGGAGGAGTTTTCAATAGTGTGCTCTTTGAATAATCTTTCAAGGGAAAATTGGGACGTTTGTCGGAAAAATAGTAAAAGATGGTCTCGATCGTACCAAATCTGTAGGTTTAGAGACGATACTGAAAGTTCGGCTAAGGGCATCGTCAGCATAATGGTATACCACTTTCTGAACCATCTTTTCACATGCTACTAGAGTAACTGGAATAGAAAGATCCGTACCAGAGGGTTAATACAGTTGTAGCGATATTAATACAATACTGTTTATCTATGTATGTTTTGATTCCATTTCACACTGTTACAAATTAATCCTGTAGCAAAGAATTAATTACGGGAGAAGTGGGATATAATATGTAAATCGTGACGCCACCGAATTCGGATTCGATCGAATTTGTTGCCTAGTCACCATCAGGGAAATGTGGCCAAGCGGGAGAAAGTTGGAGGAGCATCCGTAAAGGATTATTTCAAATTAGCGAAGGAAGGAGGAGTAGGAAGACAAAAGCTAGAAGAGTGCTGGAGCAGAAGGATATCCAGGAGATGGGCGGGAAGGCGAGGTCGAGGCTGATGGAGGAGAAGTAGAGAACTGGTCTGCAAGGTTCTCTGAGTCATTTCCTCAAATATACGTGCCTCGGTTAATCCCGTGCTTTATTGGCTCTGATAGCACCCAGGGTGACCAGAAAAATATTTTTATATGGGAAACTTTGCCGTAATTTGTTGATATCGATTTTTGTTTCCGATATATCTACTAACGTTCCTCATTATGTAAATACTATTATTTTGGAGAAAAACATTTTTACCACAGAATACCCTTCTTTTTTTAATAAATTTACCATAAAGTAACACTAGCTCCTCAGTGAATGTAAAAATGTTTTTTAGTTTTTGATCATATCTCAATAAGAAAAAACTTCCATTTACAGTTCTCTAATAACGTGAGCTTCACTAAACTTCCCGTCGTCGAAAATAAGAAATTCCAGAATATATATTAAACTGCATATTTGCCTCCAAGGCCAATTCATAAAGTTTTAGTCAATTTCAAAACAAAAATTTAGAAGAAACAAAGATGGACGTGGGAAGTGTATTAAATTTTCGTAACCATCTTCCACTCCGTTAGCCACGTCATGATGTTTTTCCTTGAAGATCGCGCAATTAAAAATAAACTTGAGTGAAAGTTAGGAGCGTGTTATGAACGCTTGCTCCCGGGATTTGAGTCCAATGTCAGAGCGCAAATGCCTGCAATTCCCTTTATCACTTGCCAAGTAATAAGTGAGAAAGTTGTAGCTGTTAAAGAGTTGTTACGCTGGAACTCGAGACTCGCGATGACTTGACAATTTATTTTTTAAAAACATAGACTGTAGAACTTAAACGCATTTATAGTTTGAAACATACTTATTACAATAGTGATAATGTTTTAACGTAAAAATTAACATGTTAAAATTAATAATATAAATCACGACGAAGACAATCTTTAGAATGGAAAACAGTTCCAAATAAAATTTAAAAATGTGGTACGTTTCACATAAGCTACATGCTGTGACTCAACTTCTTGACACAGGATAAAAGTTTCAAGTAAATTTTAAATCATAATAAAAGTAAATCAAATATATACGTAATTCAGATTTTGTGTTTTAACATTTATTAAATTTATATAGGATCTTATATGCAGCATTTCTCTAGTAAAACGTCTAAAATTTTTATACTATTCCATTCAAACCTGTCATTACTCATAAACGACATTGTTTACCTAAAACATGTTTGAACTTTACAAAATTTTCTTTAATTCTGTTTCTAAGCTTACGCTTTGTTTGACCTATATAGCAGGCTCTAAAATACAAAAATTCATTGTTATATAATACCGACATTCTTTACTTTTAAAGCAAGCAAGACTTTATTATTATCTCTCCGTTTACTGTGCTAGGAATTGAAATCATTTTCCTAACATTTTATAAATATCGTGCATTTTTTTTTCTCAAGAGCATTAAAACGCGGGTAACCGAATTCCATTTTTAATGTTTCTCGTCTATTGTTAAAGTCGCTTGATAATTTATTTTTATTGCCTATTCAATTTACTGATCTTACTCCAAAATTTAAAGCACATAGTTTAAGTTTTCATTTGGTTAATAAACATCTCTGTATCAAGCTCATCCATTTTTCTTCGTTATTATGCACAAACGTAATGCAGTGTAATGACATTCCATGGAATACAGATTTTATGGATTATCTTTTAAAATCTCCAATATATTATTCCCTCAGATATTTTTATACTTGCGATGTCTGACGTGTTACAGAGTAATGCATCAGGTTTGAGCTCTGTTTATTTTTCAAATGTCAGGCGGGATATTTAAGTTGAAATGCCTTTCCAAGTGTAGTAATATTTTGTGGTTGCTTTTGTGATTCAGAGAAAATAAATATGAACCGCTGTAATGGAGTATGTTTTGAATCTGACCAAACTCGCGGAACGGAAATACGACCCTGTTTAAAAGACAAAACTTACAAAACGGAGAGAACTATTTAAAAAAATTATATGGGCTGGCGTTTATATTCGAGCTTCGAATCTTTCTCAAATGGCTTCTAAAGGGATTATATTAATTAAAGTACAACAATGTATTATATAAGCTATCGGCCTAACTAGGATTCGGTTAATGGTATACTCTACTGTTCTATAATCCAATTTCTCAAATGAGTAATTAGAAAATATAATATCAAGAAATCATAGGCTTGAGTAATAATCAAACTAATTAATTAAAGTACTTAAAGGTGCACAGGCCGAGTAACAGTTTGAACAATGGGAAATTTAAACTGTGTGATACAAACATGTTAATATAGTAATAAACGACAAAAAATGACAAATTATAGAAAGTACACGGAATTAGGATAAATACAAACGCATTAAAGCTAAGAAGTATAAATTAGTTCGTTACATTGAACAAAAATAACACAACAGAACATGAAAGAAAATAATCATAAAGTAAGTCAATTAAAATAATGTAAAAAATAACGTCTGCGATACATAATAACAAGAAAAACGACTTTATGTAACAGACAAGCCTTAAAATACAGAGACGACTTTGTACTCAGCCTAAATGAGTTACTGACCGTGACTAACGACGCGTCACGATAGTACAATCACGTGAATTATTGTGGTCACAGATCTTAATATTGGTACATCCACCGAGGCTCAGAATTATGTGTCTATTTCGTTTGGGGCGAATCAGAAAATAAATTGAACATATTCAGTCTCTGATATTTTAATTTTCACTTAAAATTTATAGGATTTTTTGTTTAATATTGAAATATGTAGAACCGTAATTGAAATAAATCTAGCTACGTCCTTCAGTACTAATTGGTGATATTTGCTGAGATGACTAAAACATGGTAATGGAAACTAACTAATTCATAATGCAATAAAAAATAGACGACCCAAGAAATGAGGTTCATAAAATATGATGTAACTTGAAAGCTTATTAATATGTCAACGTGACAGTCTAATTCTGGAAGGTACGTGAATCACATCTTGTTCACACAATAACAGAGTATACGTTTACATTTCCCTCGTGCGCGATAAATACAACTATCCTTCAACTCTTATCCGGTGATTTGTAGCAATTTATACACTCGTGTGAGTCCTTTCTTCGCTTTGATCGTTCGTAACTCAGGCGTCAAAAAGAGGATTAAGCTTCCTTTGACCCATTGCCAAGTTCACCGGGATTAATTTCGTGCTCCATTTAGCTTCATTTCATGGCACATGCTGAGTCATTAACTTTGCGACTTTACATGTAAATATCTGACAAGTATGCCACTTAAAATTAACGGAAAATATTGATGCTTTCTTAGTGATTGCCTTGTGTCGTGGAAAACAGCTTCTGTTGGCTACACTAACATGGCGAAAGTAGTTACGAGTAGTTGTACTTGTAATAACAGTGATCGTGAGATCGATGAGTGATTTTAATAATTAATAAAATGTATGAATGAATTAATAAACTACCATACGTCAGAAAAATTAATAGTTTGCAGACAAAATAGATATAAATACAAAATAAATATATTTTGTCATAATTAATTGTTAAAAAGGAGATAACTCCCAAATCGATAAACAAATCCAAGGTGTTCAAAATTTTCACTATTTATCAATTTTTACGCAATAGTTTATTAAGCATATTTAAGTTTTTTTAAATCAATATCATTTACAAATTTACTATTTCAATATCTACACTATTTAAGAACTGTAAAGACGCTATTAATATTAATGGAATGCACAATACAGTATGTAATTTCTCCTCTAATGGCTGCCCTGCCCTATATGAGACTCAACAGAAAGTTATAAGTAACCCCAAAACATTTAATATAACTAAACGAAATGATTTTGTCCGAAAAACAGACCCAGCCAGGTTGGCGATAAAGATATTAAAACTTATATGCAGCTGTACAGAGACACTAGACAACAGTCGAAGATTATAAAAGATAAAGTAACAAAGACAAACAGTACAATTTTGAAGATTACACTCGATGATAAATAAATATAGGTAAAAAATCCAAAGAACATTAGAACACAGAGCGGCAGAGTGACTGCTTCCTCCACTACTTTGGGACCTATTCGCTCGTCGCTCCACAATGGCCGTGTAAAATCAGCGTTTTTTGAATACCGTAAAATCTATTTTGAATAAACAAAAGAGAAATTTAAGTTGATAATTTTTTAGAATAATAATAATTTTCAAACATGTAATGAACCGATATAAAGAAATAAGGAAGGTTAACAAAAGTGGAAAAAACATCTTTCTGAAATAGAATTTGAAATAATTATTTTTTATTCTAAAATGTTGGAGGAGAATATACACTAGTTTTGCTTAGATGTAGTTGTCGCTAAAATACTAAATCAACAGGCAACTCGCAAGAGACGAAAGCTCATAATTTGTTATATTGATGGAAAATACTTGTTGTTGAATAATTCTTTGAATGAGTAACACGATTTATTTATATCGCCACATTAATCTGCAAACTAATTTTATTTAATACTCTTTAAAGAAAATTGTGTTATGTATATATTCTATAGTTATCGTAGATAACTATTTCAACAAATTTTGAGAAATGCAGAAACGTCGTACACAAAGCATGAAAATTTTTTATACTTTGGTAATTTGAGTGTATGTAATTAGTTTTATATCACAATGTTTAAATAACGTATTAAAATATTTTTCCTCGCATTGAAATTGATTACATTTAAATAATTTAATAAAATAGTCTTTCATTTTTGTTCACTCAGTGTATAATTTTATAGGAAATATTTTGCTTTCAGAATTTAGATAGAAGGAAAAACTGTGTATGTTATGCTCCAATATGTACGAATAATGAAATATTTATTTGAAATTCTCTTTTCAGAGTTATGTTGATGTAAACTTCGTATTTAAATATTGATTTTAAAACATGTTCACTTTTTTAATCTTCCGTATAAATTAATATTTGCACATTACATATTTCAAGATCTTAGTTATTGTGTAAATAACCCACTTCTATTTTTCTTTTTTGCCTTAAGATGCGCTGATTTTCTAATGCTGCTTGAGGAGCGAGTTTGTTCTCAAGGACAAGCCCTGCTATTGCCATAAATCTATATTATCACGCTATTTCAAGAAAATAAATGTCAGTATTGACATTAAGAATCTAGATTTAACTTTAACGTGAAGCATTCCTGAAATTAAAGTGTTTTTAATACAAATTTCGAAAATATCACGTTAAAAGTATGATAAGTGCCTAAAATATGTTTAAAATTACTGTTAATTTATCTTGTGGAAGTTAAATGTAAGATGTATGTTACGCGAGTGACGATGCACTTGTCAATATCTATAAATGCGAATAATACCTATCAACAAGTGAAGTATTTCTTTAAAAACTCCTGTTTTAATTGAGATAGAAGATTGTGTTTTATAATTTGTGTTAAAGAGGATGATTCCTTAGGGACGTCTACAAGCCGCGAAGTTAATTTAATGTCCCGCTGAGGATTCATCGAAAGTTTGTGCCATTATTTAACAAATCAATTACGGTAGAGCTGACTTAGATTGAAGGAGTTTTGTTGATCGCCTCACGTGTCTGTATCGAGGTCGGGAGCCTACATAATCTTCGTCGTCCCCCTTTCAGACACTTTAATTGAGCAGCACTCATAAAATACGGCGTCGCACAGCCAAGACGACAAATCACCTGAGTGAGTAACACAACTCAACCGAAACTCTAGTCCTTATTACATCCGTAGTAAAGCGCAAAATTATGCATCGGTTAAAATGATTTACAAACGCCCTGCAGGGGAGAGAGAGAAAGAGAAAGAGAGAGATTGGGACACAGTCTGTCAGAAACGTTTAATCCAATTCCGACACGTATCGTGAGAAACTTTACTAGCAAACTCTCTAGCGTCTATATTTATGAAATATTAAAGTTTGTAAAGCGGAACACTAATTTGTTTCAAACAAATGGCGAGTTTCATGAGTACGCGACCAGAAATCGTTCAGCTCTAAGGTCGGACAAGCATCGCCTTGCTCTACACCAGAAAAGTATTCACAATACCGGGATAATTTTATAAAAAGAGCCTTCCGCCAGAGGTTAAAAATAGTACCTACAAAAGCTTCGTGAAGCAAAGTAAGTAAAACTATTCTTTTAAATGGCGCGTTTTACTCGGTACAGGATTTTCTTAATCGTCCTTCTAGTATTTAAAATCAAGATTCCTGCAAAAAGTGTTGAATGAGCTGCCTTGTAAAATAGCACATCACATATCTTTAAAATTTCTATTCAGTTTTTTCTGCTCTTTTGTTTGTTTGTTTCATGTATTGCCTGGAGCTACGACAGAGGGAAGGACAGTTTCCTGGTCCAAGTAGTTAAAACTCCATTGCGTGTTTCTCAGTGTGTGCTTGTTTGTGTTTCCCAGTGTGTGCCCGTGTTGTGTTTATATTGACTTTTGTCTATATACATTTTCTTTTATTAATTTATTTTAAGATTATTTGTCTTTAATTATGTACCTTATTTTGTTCATTTTTAATGTATGACGTATTCTATTTCCTCAATCGAGGACTAATGGAAATAACAATAAATCTAAATCTTGACAGACACTGCACAGACCTAAGTTTATTTGAGACGTTATAAGGACTAAAAAAGATATTACTTTTTAAAAAATAAACATTCAAACAATTATCGTGAGCTATATTCAAAGAAATTGATATTGAATATGAACTGACCAGGTTTTTATTTCGCAACGTAACAATCCTTCGATTACATCGAAAGAATGAAAACAAAAGATCAAAACTCTTCCCTTCCCATCAGCGACTTTCACTCTTCCATTCGCAAATAAGTTCGCCAGACACAAAACAGAAATAAAGTCACGTCAATTTAAACTAAAAAAAATTTCTTATAAATTAATGGGACACCAATTGGCAATGCGACAAGGTTTACTCACATTTGAAAAATATTTTTTGGACTACATTGCATAGTTTTGAAATTTGAATAGCGTTGAAATCTACATAGAATTTCCCTCTTTTTCGTCGTCTTACAAGAAAATATTTATTAAATTTATAAATAATTACTGAGCTGAAATTTGTGCACAATTAGAACCCTTTAATAGGATTTTCAGTTTTTATTGATGAGAAATTATTTAAATAAACTTTTCCTTGCACCAGAGAGATTTGAAATAAGGCACGTACGATACGTCACGCTGTTTTCATTACGTCCTGGAAAATTTTATTTTTATTAAAATTGAAATCTACCTAAATTGTTTGTGTTGCTTATTTTGATTTTTTCGAAACATTTATCTTATTCTCTTATAGCGACTTATCAAATGCTGTTGATTATTTTAAGTTTATATTTATGCTTACGATTGTTTCACGTGTACAATTTACTAATCATATTCAGGGTCTCGTAAATACTGCTTCCAAAGAAAAAGGAAATCAAATCGTGGCCTCGCCACTAAAGTCACTCCCATTGTGACGTGTTTACTCTGTGCTATTTCAGGTAACGTTATTTGTTGCCACCCACAACGGCATTGGCTGGAAACCATCTTTCTACTTAGTCAAAATTAAAGTCCTCATTATGAGCCTATTCGTCATCCTTAGTGCATTATAAATAACTAAAGTGGTCTATATTTCAACCGTGTCGGAAATATTTGTTTTAGTTTCCCAACAGTTCACGGCCTTCTGTTTAATGAGAACTTAATTTTATTATGATGAGTTATGTCCATGTGAATGTTTTCGGACATCATTTCATTATATTTCCAGCAGCCCTGTAATTTTTAATGTTGATTATATTTTTCCATTTATTACTATAGCACGGGGGTCTTATTCAACCATTATTTACGTTGATGTACTCTTCAGCACCCCCCAATCCTTTTCAATTCCCTACCCCCCAAAAAAACTATTGGCTACCGTCATGTAGCTCGTCACCCAAAAAATCCTCCTAACTAATTTTTTTATTCTGGCAAATATTTTCCAGCGACGTCTGAAAATCATAATTTTTGTTTTATGTACTATCCTCTCTTCCATGCATCTACGTATTGTCTGTAAGACTTTTATATTTTATTATGTAATGTAATTATTACTTTATCATGTATACGTTTATCGATTTTAATTTAATTGAAAAATTTATACACATGAGTGACTTTGTAAATCCAGTGCGAAGTTGTTGTGACCTCTCCGTGAACTTGGAGGATCTACGGCGCTATAAGAGACATACATCACAGAAACGCTCTTCTACTTCATTTCTTCCACCACAGAAAATTAACGCCCTCCAGCGGCGAAGGCGGTTCATAGTCTAGACGTTGCCAACCTAACGCAACAAAGGCGGCGTTTCCGATGACCAGCTCCAAATTGGCAGAGCTAATTTAACAGCGTGCGTGAAGGACTCGAATTGAAGCAACCATTCAATACTTTTTTGTATCAGTGTAAAATATTCCAATTTTATCGCTTAAGACAAACAAATTTACCGCTTCCGTCCATCAAATATTAGCACACAGCCACACGGACAGTCCATATTTCATCCTGCAACTAATTAGTGAGATATGAATTTTACAGTTTAATATAATGACAGGGGACAATTTATAAAGCAAATTTACCTATCTAGCATTGAAAAAAATGAACGCCATTTATTACGTACTATTCCCTCACATATATCTGAAATGAATTCTAAAAATATCCACACTGTTCCTAGAGTCTCGAAAAACATTTAAAATTCCAAGTACTAAATCAATTAACTTCCGTTTTTAACAAAAACTAAATCGAATAAATTTACGATGAATACAGACAAGCTTTTTATTTAGTCGAAACGACGTTCCGTCACCATATTTCGGACTTTCTCATGTAATGTAAAATTTGGATGAAGAAAGAAAGGCAATTTTATAATAGCATAAACCTGACTGCCTACGAGGGCAGATTAAACGAAAATTTAATTTTTGACATTACCTGAGGTAGTCCGAAATATGGAGACGAAACGTCCGTTCAAGTAAACAAGTACTTTGTAGTTGGTCATAAAACCATTCGATTTAGTCATCATAAGGTTAGCACTCCCAGAGCTATGATTTCTAACTCGAAGCCATTGCAAAATTCCAGATAGTTTAGCCAATTATTTAGCAAAACAGAAAAAATATGTACTTGAAATAAGACCAAAAATGGATACCACTATCACGAAATAACATATAAATAGAACAAAATTCCATGCCGCAATTTTTTTGAACTCTCGGAACGCCTTGGTCCGCCTACTATTTTTTGTAAAATAATCAAAATAGTTACCAGAGTTGAATATAGATCACGTAAAATAGCATGACGTGCGCAGTAAGAGAAGAAGAGTAGGTGGAAGGGAATATTGTCGACAGTTTACTTCAGATAATGTTCCAAATCGGGAACGAAGCGTCGTGTTATAACTACTGAAAATAACGTTAATATTATTTTTTTATAACTTATAGGCTGTTTTACAATTTATTGCTTCCCATTCTTTGTTTTTTATTGCCAAAATATGTTTTTCACAGGGTTACACAACTGCTTATTTTAAAACTCAAATAAAAACACTTCATGTTTTTTTGATTACTCTAGTGCCAAAATATTTTGAATATGCTTTACTGTGCAATTACTAATTTTATGTAGGTCTGCAACATCTGTCGTAAACACCAGATGCTACATAACTGTTTCGGAGCTAGCAGATTCACCTTGTTTGAGACCGTTGGACCCACAATACTTGTCAGAAGATGAAAATAGTTGAAACGAAATACTACGGGTGCAGTTGGTTTTAAATGTGTAAGAGATATAGACAATGGCTATTATAGAAGGAAGTATATATAGTTAGGAACATTGAAGAGAGATGGCAGTGCAAATAGGGAGTAGGAGAAGCGGAACATTCGCTTTCTTGGCACCTGTACATGTTCATAGGTGGCCTACTCAACCAGCCCGGAACACACAAGTACATCTGTTTCTGGGAATTTATAAATCATATAAAATTATTCTTCGAGGAATATAGACTTAATTTGACTGTAGGAGCTGCTATTTCAGCAGATACCCGTGCAGAAAAAGGGATTCGAGCACTTCTAAATTATACGAAATCATTACGAAATAAATAATTGTGGTGACTCATGACCCCTACATTCAACGGGTAAAGCAAAAATAATTTAGTTTTTGTTATTTGCGTACAGCAGGACGAAAAACGAGAAGGGTTTGGTGAGGCCGAGTAGGCGGGAAACGTCGCCGTTTACAACATTATTTATTGCCTGGGGTGCATTGTATTCGACACTTGGTCCCGGGAGCTGTCCTGAGAAGGTCGGAATGGGAGAGCAGTGGCTGAACAGGCGTAAAAGTTAATTTCGGCATGTTCGAGAAAGAAGATTCATTTGTAGTACGGAAAACAAAAAGATAACATTTGATGGAGATTTAACCTGAAGAAGAGGCGCTAGAGGAGACGTGATCCAGCAAAGGAACATCCGGCAACGGCAAACAAAGAACGACGTCACCACGCAGAACATCTGGTAACGGCATTTCTACCCGGCTTTCCACTTAAACCATTCTCGTTGATTCGCGATTTTTATTACAATTATATCGTTCGTCACCCGCGTTCCCGGGAGCAGCCATTTAGAAGCTGCGTAGATTCTTTTTGCTTTACCGACTGAGCCAATTTGATTATACATTTTACTCGTAAATTTATATTTTTATTAAAACTTAATTTGAGTTATATTTCTTTTGGAAATTTTATAATGTAATATCATCATAATTAAATGGAATATATTCAAATTAAATATACTCTTTTTATTATTTAACAATTCCTAGTTATAATAATATTTTTGTTGGTGTAAACGAAGACCAAACACCACATAATTCTTCGTAAATTAATATATGTGCTGTAGCACATGATCACATATTAACCAGCTCCCTCTATATATTGTATTTAACTAAGTAATTTAAAGCCAATTGAAGCAAATTCTTTAAATCATTTTTTTTATTAACAGGTTACATGTGGGTGATCCTGAAACAGGCAACTCCCCTTTAATAGCACAGGAAGGGCATTGAAAAGGGGGGATGCGGAAACTATGAACATTTGCAGTGTGCCTGTGAGTGGTTTGCATATTGAATGAAGGACTCACCGAGCATGCGTATGACGTAGCTCTGCTGGGAGGCGACGGAGGTGGTGGGACGAGAAGAGTCCAACGAAGGCCTCTTCGCTCCCGAGGGAGACCGACGCAGCTTCAGGCCGATAAGCACGTACAGCACGGTGATGACACTCATGGGCAGCACGAAGAACACGCCCGTGGACACGAAGAAAGAGTGCTCCATCACCGCCGTCCACTTGACCGTGCACAGACCTCGCCCCTCCACCACTCCGAACTGGATCGCCTGCAACATCGTAAAGTCTGCAATTCGCACCACGGTCACTCTGCAGGTACTATGGAAGTAATAATAGAAGAGGAGGAGAAAAGAACGCGGGTGGAACAGGCGCAGCGATGTTTGTAGCTGGGCTATAAAAATTCTTGGATGCTGAGCAAATACACGATCACCTCTCCGCCTGATCTGCTCAGTGTCAGCAGCGGCCAGCGATCCGCACGTGGCATCTAACAAGATGGAGTGCGCGGTCACAAGTTTGAAGCACTTAACTCAGGGCCAATCAAGAATAACGTACACAATTCCTGAGAAAAAATTGAGGGAATAATATCTGAGAAGCAAATGAATTATTTTTTTCATGCTAGCTAACAGAAAAAAATTATTAATTTTGCATTACATGAAAAAAATGAGTAATGAAAATTTTAATGAATTCCTAAACTTCAGTAAATTTTTACCGAAAATTAATCGATCTGATATTAAATATAATTTATATATTTTTGACTCCCTTAAATCTAAATAGGCAAGAGTTTTCATCTACAATATTGTAAACCAATAGTGTTTGGTGTGCATGAATTATGATTGAACGTGGTCACTGACTGACCATCCATAGCAGCCATCGTGTATCAGAAGGACGGTCAAATGTACTATCGTGACGCGTCACCGATCCGTGTCACAATTTACACTTTACCTTCCATTAATGAGCGTTCTTGGTAAAACCTGAGTTAAGGCGTGTGAGTGACACGGGAGGACTTTAAACTTCATTTTTGTGCTCAGCGGCAAAGAAATGTAAGCATGAAATATTAAACTCATATTTAGTATCGTAAGTCATGTTTCGGAATAATTGGTATTCATTATGTATACACTGTAAATCCAAATTTATTATAGATGAATAAACGTAAAAGAAATAAGATATAGATTAGGACTACGTATAGTTCCTATGTTGCGAAAAAAAATTGTAATTATTCATTGATATTACAAATGATAAATTCTACTCACACTAAAAATATAAGAAAAGAAATCGCCTAAATACAGTTAATAAAGTAGCTGTGTAGATTTCAAGAAGTTCGTCACTCCGTTGCTCTCGCAATATTGACACGACGAAAGCGACAAGACTAGTAGCAAACTTGGTTTTTACTTTAACACCACTTTGTTGACTGTTTTTAACTACTTCTTTTTCTAATTTATACACTTTAAACACAGACGTTTGTATTTCAAGTTATTATTAAAAGAATTTTGTTATTTTTTCTATTACATAAATTTATTAAAACATTGTTTCATAAATTTTGAATATAAGTGTTGTAATATTGTTTGTTATTCCCATTACTGATGAAAATATAGATTTTTTGGATATATGTTGTTATGAAGTTAAATTATATATTAATGTAAGTAACTGATATGAATGATTTTTCTGAAGGAAAAATTTGTGAAGACTAAACTATGTTACAATAAATAAACAGCCAATTTGTCGGCCGAAACAGTCACTGGACGCGGTCCACGGCGCAAATTATCCACACGTGCAAAACTCTAATCCACTTAAAATTTTACCTGATGAAATCCACAATCCTTGACGAAACATCGTAATTATAGTAAATAAATATTGATTAATATTCTTGCTGACAAATTGACATTATTTTTATTTAGTATATTTAATTGTGATATATATGATTTATTAAACTCTGTTGCCATAAAAACAATTCCATAACATGATGAAAGTATGAAAATGTATGGAAACGTCGTTGAGATTAATGTCTATAAAATGACCATTTAATTTTTCTTTATATTCAGATAAGTGAAAATAAAATAACCAATTTTTTATATTTACACAACCTCAAGAGTTCAGATAATATATGAACGATAACTGGTTCTAATTTTTAATTTTATCGAAATTATTTTAATAATTATTTTTCTGACGTGTAAACTAGTTTACTGACATATGATTCAAAGTCATAATATACCTAGAATAATAATTTGTTTTTAAATGAATAAAAAAACTGCAAAATGAACATAAAACTAAATTGTAGACCATCATCATACTTCTAATACAAATATATGAAACTATAAATCTACTTAATAAGTTACATTTCAATTTGTCTCTTTTTGTTCATTTTCTTATTTTTACTGTTTGAATGTAAAGGATTACTTTTTTGGAGGTTGATCTTGTTTAATAGCATACGAAAGGAATTATAAAGAGGGGGCGGAGCGGAAGATGAGTATTTAAGATGTTCTTGCTGAAATCACTTCCGTTCTTGACACAAATTAAAATTGAAATGCACAGCTGACAGAGGTCAACGTCTCTTCTGTTTCATGCAGATCCATATCGAACGTTCCACCCCACCGTAGACCAATTTTGAAAAGGGTACACGTAAATAATAATCAATAGACGCGTGTTTACTCAACTTCTACTTCCATGCGAAACTTCCGCACCAATGAATAACGGAAACTTAAATAATTTCGGTATTAAAACGCTCTTGTTAATTTCCAGAGCTTACGCTAATACATTTCTGTGTGGCAAAATCCCCCGTGAAAATAACATAAATATTGTTGCACGAGACGATAATAATTTCAGACATTAACTATTTTTATCACGTTGAGGGAATTGGAAGAAAACCGTGAGTCGGTCCAAAGACCATTGCTCAATGAAACTGACCCTCTTCCTTGACGTGGGAGAGACAGGCTTTTAGAGGACGTCGACTGTCTGAGGAGATGTTAGCGTAAGTTTCCTTGACGTGGAATCCCATAGAAACCGGAATCCTCCTCGGAACAACAACACAAGACAAGACCCGAGCAAAGCCGGCCAAGTAATTTCCGCTAATCCCTCACAACAAACATTCTACACTGACGGTGGAACGTATTTAGAGGGACAAACAGCTTAAAGAAAATAGATAATCTTAACAAAAGTTACTCAGATGAAAATCGGTTATATCTGTTTTAAAACCTGACACAAAAGTAATAGGAAAATATTTCAATTAACTTACATGCATCCTTTAATTTATCACTTTCGCTGAGGAAACAAAGGTCAGGTTCAACCTCCGACCAGATCAGAATATCATTTCTAGTTACTATCTCCATAAGTCTGCAGGAATATATATACAGGATTGACTATCAGATAACAATTCACAGGTGCATTTGAAATAAATTATCAATTTTGAATACCTGTAATTCCATTCATGAGACTAGGATCGGGCTTCAATTTTACAATTCTGGCAAAAGCAATTTACGTCGAAACTAATATGCAATAGGTCTAACTAAATAGAAAAGAAAGCGTAAATAACTATTGTTGTAAATTTTAAAAAATTCAGACAATGTGTCAGAATAAAATATTGACATTTATCTAAGACATCTATAACGTTTCGTCCATATTTGTGAACTTCATCATGTAACTAGATAAAAATTTAAAAACCAATTATAATAATTTTGAATGCAGAGTATTTCCATAAAATATATAAAGTATACTTGTCAATTAAATTAAGCAAATAAAACATACATTTGAAAAGTATAAACCTACATAAACAAGTGGATAATTTTGTGAACATACAATATAAATTAATAGAGGTGTTTAATAATTACTGTGTTGGTTTTAAATCTGTTGTAGCTGAGTAGGACCCCTCCATAATTTTATTCGAATTTTGGATTTTTGAATGATCTAAAGTTTAGCAAGACCATTATGGCTCGGCGACAGGCAGATAATAAGCGATTGTTCTTTATAAATAAAATTATTATATTTTATCCTGAAGCACAAATAATTTTATTAAATGATTTAAATAAAACCCTATAATCATTTACACTATAAATAATTAAAATTTCGTATAACAATATTAAAGACAAAATTATGTTTCTAGAAAAACAATGTGATTAACAATATTAACTGTTTATGTTGTCATGCAATATATATTGGGCAATTGAAGAGAGCCCTAGAAGCATGAATAAAATATGATAAAATCAATCTCTAATTACCCTGGCAGTAGATGCAACTTAAAATAAAAATTAATAAAATGCATCGAATGTAATATTCAAAATGACACAATTGATTCCAAGCACATCTACTTAAAAATCATAATTTAGGTTGAAAAAAACGAGAAAGTTCTGGATGAAGAAATTAATTATATCTCCAAGACTGATGAGCGAAATGCTCCATATCAAGTGTAAATCTACATTCACTCAATGAAAAGAAAGACACAAATTGGCAAAAAATTTAATTTAGGAAGTTTTTGTTACAGTAATTTAATTTTTGTATTATTTCATTTGGCCTTGTTGAAATTTAACGGCCTACGTCAGTTAAACGTAGTTGAATAACATTGGCTAATTGTGTGAACACGTTTATCCATTTAAAATGGAAGTTTGTTTTATTTATTTAATTTAATGATATACTTATTATATTTTAACGAAAGATTCTGCATTCAAAACTATAATTATTTTTTTGGCTACTTACCTGTTGAATACACAAATATGGACAAAACATTGTAGATGCCCTTAATAATTATCAATATTATTTGCTGACAAATAGATTTTTAATTTATACTTGTTATTTATAATTGATTCATTATTATACTCGCTAATGTGACATAAATTTTGGGGTTTTTTGAAGTTTTCTGAGAATGCGGTCGAGAATTTGGTAAACGGCGTACAACATTGTCTATAACAGAGGAAATACTGAAAGAGTCAAACAAGAAAGGGAAATTCATCTTTCCTGACAGTAAAACCTTTATTATTAAAGGAGGAAATGCGTAATCAAAACTGGACACACAAAACCCATGAGCTTCGACACAGGTACTTTTAGAAATAATGAATTTTCTTTTCCTGATTTCATTCTCATATTTTTCTCGAATATAAACATGAAACGTCTAGTAATTAACTCTCTCAGTTCAATTATCAACGTTAAACAACTACGAACGTGTATTTACTTCTACAATAAAACACCGGATCGTGAATTAGCTTGAATAGCACGGGGCAACGACTACTCAAAATCAATAAATGTTTGGTTTATTGTATTTTACCATTTTAGGTGCTGCGAACAATAACTCAATAGTTATTAAATTGTTAGTTATTAATTTAACGAACACGTGAATAAATCTCCTCACGAAACACATTTAACAATAATACAATAAAATCTTTTTGAACAAACACAATAGAAGAACGTCGCTCGGTCTCCAGAGATAATGAAACAGTTCCCCAGTGTTACTGGCACAACACTATCTCTGGCTGAAGAAACATTTTTAACTAATCAAAAATTTAATTTATTTAAATGCTACTGTTTCTATTTAGTTTGTAGTATTTAATATTTCCATCTTTTATTAAATTTTAACATTTTTATTAATTGGTTACCACTGGTTTAATGAATTTCGCTTTAAAGAAAACTAATTTAAGTGCATTGCAGTAAAACATAAATTAAAAATCCTAACCTTACTTACCATGAGAGTACAGTAATTAAACTAAAACAAGGCATTTCAGTTGGAGAAAATGATTTATTCTGAATTTCTGGTGTGACATTTTTGAGGTGCAAAATGAATTCATTTCTGAAATTTGGAGGGTCGTCATCTATTAATTGTAAATTCTGGTGATGTAGGGCGCTTAAGAACAAACAAAAATTGTGCATTACAATCATAAGGTAATTATTGAATATAAAGAGGACAGTATAGACGTAAAAATGATGCAACACGTCGAGGACTCTTCAATATCGCACTACACCTCATAAAGGGGAGTATTATGTTATTTTTGCATTAATCATTGACCCATAAACGTCAGTAGCGCAGAGGAACATCAAATTAAGTGAAATTATAAGTGGAGGATTGGGTCAGCAGCACGCCTGTCTGTGACGGCGATAAATAAAGGCGGGCCGATTCATATTCTGAAACTGGTCTTCTCAGAAAGTGGTCCAGGAGTGACCCAAGCGCTCTGAATTCCTCCGGAGTCACAGCTACCAGTGTGAATGACTGGCGAACCGAGTCAAGCATTATCACAAAAATTATGATCATCAGACGCTCTTGGTGAAGCTTCGTCAAACTGAGACAGCGATTAAATAAATTACAAGAGACGCCTCTACTATGCGTATAATTATATTATTGTTTACTTTTAAAAACCATACTAAGCCTAATATCTTAAAATAAGTACAACTGAACTTATTTAAAAATCTTGAAAATAATAAATTACTTTCTGCAGCTTCTAAAATAAACAAACCTGCAGCTTTTCTCTAATATTAATAATTTTATTCAGAAGAAGAAATAAATAAAATTTTAATATAAATATTTGTCTAACGAACTGACATTAACATGTATTAGTCTTATATTTATGGACAAATGAACGGATAAAATAATTTGGGAACATTTAAATGCACAAATTCTATAACAAATAATAAACCTGTACCACAGAATACCATACTTTTTCTACAGAAGTATATATGCATACTATCCAGTTTACCAAACTATATTTTATTTTCCACTATAGTTATTGAAAATATTCACTCTACATAATTATCACAATTACTTCCTTGATGTTTTATCAGTCATCATTCAAAATAAGAAAAGAAAATCATAATTTTCTATAATAATTCTTTATAAAATCATCATGAAGCGTCCCATAACATTGTCTTTATGATCTGTGAAAAATGAATATGTTGTATAAATATTCAACAAAATTTCAATCCAAAGTAAAATTCGATACAAAAATATTCCACAACAATTCTCATTAACGATATGCCTTGTGAAGTTGTGTAAATATTCAAATATTTTTAAATATGAAATTTATATAAAGATAAATTAAACAAACAGGTATACAGACCAAACAGAAGTTTTATCCAATTACTCAAAATTTGGATTTCAACCAATTCAAATAAACTGCTTAATATTTCTAAAGTTTTGTAGTACTGTTTGAAGTCGTTTAGATTCGGGCCTATACCAAACGTAAATTCTGTTCTCTCTCTCTCTCTCTCTCTCTCTCTCTCTCTCTATATATATATATATATATATATATATTTAATACATAATGTTCTTAGAAAAGAAGTCGCAAAGTGAAATAGTATGTATGAGACTATTGGTTATTTAAATTCAGTTAAAAAATTATATAATTTTTTACATAATTATATAATTTTTTGTTCAGATAATTATTGTAATATTGCTTAAAACTTGAAAATAATTTCAAAAATTAAATATTTTAAAAGTTTATGAAGTTATTTTCTTGTTAGACATGATGACTGATAAAAACACTGGGGGTGTACAACAAACACAATAAAAATATATCAGTTATAACACATTTATATGAAGGAGTAAATAAAAATACTGTCATTTTGTCAGAAAAATAATTAATTAAAATTTAGTTAATATAATTTAACTAACCAGGAAGTTCTAAGTAGAAAAAGAGAAGAGAGAACAGGTTAGCACAGTCAAGGAAGGCTTTCGCGAAAAAGAGGAATTTACTTACGGCTAATATAATGTTAATATTAGAAAATCGTTCGTATGGAGCGTAGCTTTATATGAGTCCGAAACGTGGACGGTAAGAGTTGCGGAAAGGGAAAGAATGGAAGCCTTGAAATGTGGTGCTATAGGCGAATGGGTGGATAGAATCACAAACGAGAAAGTTCTTAACGGAAAATGGAAGAGCGAACAATATGAAGGACAGTGACCAAGAGGAGGGTTAGATTAATAGGCCTCGTTTTGAGACATGAGAGTCTTGTAAAATTAGTATCAGAGAAACGCTAATAAGATAAAGGATGTGGTAATTATGTAGAAATGAATAGGTTTGCGCAGAATAAGTTGTATCAAACCAGTCTAAGGCCTGAATACAACAATGCTTTTAATTAATTACTATTAGCCTACACTACTTTTCATCGACAATCCGAGGACCGGAACAGGCGTACTCTGCAAATCAAGTGTATATATACAACCCACGGATTGTGAAAGAAACGTAGTGTATTAGTAATTTTTGTTAAAATATTTCATAAACAATTTTCTAAGTAAATGATTAATTCATAAATGAATTCACGGCCATTATGTATTGTAAACTTTCTTAAGGTAGTTCAAATTTCCTTCATCGCTAAGGGAAAGAGAATGTTCTCTGTGAATCTGGGCATTTACATTCAAGATTCATATTTCATTATATATTAAAATTGTGTGTGTATAAATTGGCCTTTAGTCGTTACAACGCTCTCTGTAAATTTCAACGAAGGCACATTCCGTTTTAAGAAGAAGGTTCAGGGTTAACTTTCGATAACTGTCTACACTTTGGTATTATGCGTCGGCCGTGAGTCAGAGATAAATTAGGGTTCACGGCATCCACGAAAGGTGCGAACTATCCTTGGCGCGAAACAGAGGAAGCGTAGTCAAAAACATGCGAAGGCTACGGATGGCCGGCCTGGAAACACATCAGGGACAATCATCCAGAGAGGAATACACAACACCGCAAAAGCAATATGGAAACGCGGCATGTTTGTTGACAAGGCGGCAGTTAGCGGCTGAAATAGAGACGTGTTTGCGGGAAACCGGTCCCAAATTGCGACACACATTTCGATCCCGCCATTGAATCACGTTAAATGTTGATTTCGGTAGCCAAAAAAGGTATCGGAAGCAGCAAAAGGTCAGCGATGAACTCGCTATTTAGAAATAAATTTATTCAACTCCCCAACACACTGCAGGGCAACTCGGAAGCTGTTACTCATGTAATTTTTTATATAAAATTAGAAAGAATAAATTATAATTCTGTATATCAGGACATTATTTTTATTTACTTATCAATCTTCAAGTAAGGAACATAAGTATAAATGTTCATTTGTTATACTATACTATAGTTAGTAATAAGAAAATAATTATGTCGTTTACATCATTCTATACTTTTCAATATGAAAAACAAAAAACGAATGACAAATTTCAATCAAGCATTTATAATACTCACTTTCCATTTCTTGAAGAGGCAATATGTCATGTGACCCTCAGCAACTGCTTTTTTTAACAATGCTCATGAGATAGTAATTTTTGTAAACCCGCTTTACAGAACTTTAGGTACCACAAGAAACCAGAATCTTTTGACGTCTACGTAATTTTCAACTTAATTATTAATTACTTTGAAGTCGTATGCTACATTAAAACATTCTCAGATTGTCTCCTTAAAGGATCATAGAGTGCCCCTTCCTGTCTGCAACACGCAATACTTCTTTGTCATAGAGAATATCCGACAGTCAATAAGCAGTAACTTTGTTTAATTAACAATAGATTTAATATTTTATTTAAAATATTACGGTGGGTTTGCCCACAGTTCCCAATTTCAATATTCGCTTTCACCTGCCTTCTTATTTATCAATATAAAAAATTTCCTTTAATATGGTAAAGCGCACTATTAATTTCTTACTTAAGGAAGAAATGCGAAACAAACAAAATTATACCTATGGGATATTTAGGTATATTCTGAAATTGTTTCAAAATTAAAACTTCTAATCGTGGTTGTAAATGACTGCTTCAACAAAGTTGAAAATAAAAGTCTTTGTAAAGCCTCAAATAGAACACATTGAAGCCACCGTGAAACTTCCAAAAAAATATTATATTGCATAATTTTAATATATTTTTTGTTTTGTAATGTTTCGTTTAATTTGTTTTGTATATTACTATTTTACAATCAGAATTAGATTCTAATTTTGTGTGACTGATTTGTAACCAACTGGTCGCGAAGACCGGGATTAAGACTGTTGGGGAATCGATCCGCTGACCACGTATCTCTCCAAATTCCGCAGTCGACCTGGTAGGCCCAGGCCCTCAATGGGCTATAGAGCCTAACAAGAAAAAGAAAGAGATTTCTAAGCAACAGTTAAATTAGTTATTTAATAAAATAATACCTTGAAGAAACTTTCTACTTTAATAAGTCATATTCAACATTTTCTCAGAAATAATTAAACCATACATTTTAATTTCTGTGTACAAGATACGTTTCTATCTTGACTTTTCATAATGCACAATTATTTTAAGGAACAGGAGAAAGGATGGAGAAGGTTCGCATCTGTCCGGTTGTCGACTCAAATAGTTCTGTTATTAACACTACCGTGTATAATTTGGTGATCGCAGGTTCGATTTCTGATACTGTAGAGATTTTTTCCAGGTTTACTAATGTGCTAATATTTTGCATATTTCATATTTTTGAAAATTATGAATAAAATGGCTTGTTATATTTTTCCTAGTTTCATAATTCATTGATTGAGAAATAGGATACGTCAAGCATTACAGCAACTAACAAATAGTTATAAGAACAAAATAAACTAACATACAAAGAAAGTTGTATTCTAAACTGTTCGGTGGGTAAAATTGCTATACAAAGCGGATAAATGCTTCTGAAGGTAAATCATTAAATTAAAGAAATCTTTCAAATGTTAATTTAATGGACAAATTAAAATACACAAATTATTAAACAGAATATTTACTGTGCCTCAGAAGTCAGAGACTTTTAGGTACTTTTTTTTGTTTAAAGTCACCTGAGACTCGGTTATAATTGCTTTATGTTCCGTTCTTCCAATTGCATATTTAATTTCTATGTTCATGTATTGAAAAATTGTTTCTAAGAACTTCAAACTATACGATTTATTCTGACTATACGTAGGACAGAAACTAAATATGTTTCTGTATGTAGCGTTCCATTTGCCTCTGTGTTGAAAGCGAGGTATTTCATGAAAATGTCTGCATCTGCGTCTATTTTAACGCCCAATAAATCTAATCGTTAATGGGTGAGGTGAAAACCCTGTAAATCAGTTTCGTAATTAAACCCTCACGGCCTCAAGGCTCAAATTGATGAGAAAGCGAACCTTGGGCTCCTGAATAATTCATCAGTCCCATACAATCGTGACAATAAAGTTATTTGTCTTTTAAAATAGATATTGCTCAAGACTCTCGTAAATGTGCAACGTTTTCAACTTTAATAGTTTTTCCCCCCGCGTTGTGAAACTGTGAGTCAGACTTATTGTTGTTATTGGTTGTGACCGAGGCGGAGGGATACTCGGTCGGAATCTTCCTTCCGCTCCTCTCCTGCGAGACAAGTGAGATGCACTTTCTATTCGTACCGTAAAATAGGTTTCTATCCTATCAGGGTTTGTAGAGAGAATTGAAACTAGATCCGAAATCGATACCGCACTTGCACATAGAAGTAATCTCAGATCTCTGTGAAGTTAGTTTTCTTCTGTAAATCGCAGACAGATATGACTACACCAGTCTCCTCTTTTTCCATTAGAAAATAATGTCTTCAAAAAACCTTGTCAGTCTTGACCTTTATAAATTGAAAATGTGAATCGGAAAATAAAAACGTCTAATTTTTATACTCCGTAAATTTAGTCTATGCTTAGCAACATGACTTAAAGACATTCAATTTAGTTTGATATATTGTATCTGACGATGGTTCTGGAGCAAGTACTTCAAAAAAATAGAGTAAGTCTTTAACTTTAAAATTTATATATTTATGTACTAGCTAACACCCCTGACTTCCTTCGCCCTCAAAAAGTTCTTTTTATTATGACCTAAAAACGAAACAACAGGTACAGAATTTTGATAAAGTTGAATTCATTGAATACATAAAAATTACTGTAACATCTATTTCTAATCGCTTCAGGCAAACCTTATAATTCGCAGTTGGTTTATAACTGGTCCCGCTATCGGAGACAATAAAAATGAGGATTTCGCGTGGCAATACAATGGATTTATAAATACTTTTACAAATATCTTCTGAACTCTTCAAGATATCAAAATTAAACATATACGTAAATTTAAGTTAAAATTCCTGTTTCAATCCCTAAAATGTTCATTGAAATCCGTTAAGCCATTCATAAGCATAAACAGATCAAGAGTATAGGCTACCCGCATACACTTTGGAGATTTTAACGCACATATAGAAAAGAGACCTTCACGTAGATTGAATATATATATCATAAACGAAATGAAATATGCACGAATATTGAAGTTAAATTTCATTTTTTTAAACACTCAAATTTTCATTGAAATGTGTTGAGCCACTTCGGAACTTATTTAAAACAAATATATGGACAGACAGACAAACGCTTCAATTTTATTTATTGATCAACAAATAATTTAAAATTACATTAATATTTTTTTAATTTAGAACCAAGGAAATTTCAGCCGATATTTTTACCAGATTCATCTACAAAAGAAAATTTATGTTTTCTTAAATCATATATAAAGTTCTGAAGATAATATATATATATATATATACTGCCAACATTAAAATTTTTATCCGAATGACTACCCGGCGTTGCCAGGTAATTAAATTATATTCGCCCGCTGCAGTAATCAATTCGTCAGTAAACTCTTTGTCAACACGTGATTAAACCATCCAGAGAGATCGTCACATTTTTGAAAATATATATTTCCACACCCCCTATCATCGGAATCGTACAAATTAACGCTGAAAATAAAATGTTTTATTTAGGAGGTTAGATGGCATGCCACCGAATTAGCATGTACGTAAATCGTAATTAATACAATGCAATGTTCACGTGTGTTCAATGTGGAATAAATCGATAAATAATACGCTTGATATGCACGCCATTAGAAAAGACAGAATACATCAGAACTTGGCAATCCGAAGTGGAAGTGTCGAAATAATTCCAAGCTACGACGCAATGAACTTGCCCATGTATTCATGCGTAAGTCAAGTGCTACATATTATTCACTCGTCAGGCTGAAAATTTTGGGATTACATATTTTTTATGTGAGAAATCTAAAAAAATATATTTAGGATCAATTTAGCTGGAAAATTAAAAAATAATTGTGGCTCTCGAGAACTGCGCCACTTACGGTGACTAACTGTAGTTAACTAACATCCAAGTGACCCCATAATTACCCAAAATATTTTATCAAAATCGGTCTAGCCGTTTAGGAGGAGAAGAATTACGAACACACGTACACCGGGATTTTATATATAAAGATTTACATACCTCTCAAACTTGGAATTAATTTATTTCTCACAGTGTACCGGTTCCTATGGAAAAACGTGTAGGAATAATTGACTATGCCCTTATGGTCCTAATATATATCGATTCTATTTGGTCTCACCTTAGATCATAGTCCAAATTATCATATAAATCGATTTTTACAAATTGCTTGAAACTATTATATAAGGCTTGTAACGAGTTTTACTGGGCTTGTACGTTGATATGAACTGGCTGAAATGTATTTAAAACGTGATGTCTGTCCTAAAGTTTCTTAACCAATTTATTAGTCTATTTTTTTCATAGCGGTTCTTGATCTCAACACTTTCCTTATTTCCTTAAATATTTTTATATGGACTCTAACGTTTTTATTTTGAGACAGTCAGGTTTCTTAAATGGGATTTTGGCGTTGCCAGAAACGATTTCATGGTTAAATTTTAAATTATGCCATGTGGATGCTGTGCTAGTTGTATTGTTACGTTGAGCATTATTTTTTATGTATTTTGAAGAGAATTACTATAGTTTTAACACGTGGGATAAATGAAATAGCTGAGGTATTGGGAGACGTGGTGAGTTGACGACCTGCATTGAGATGGTCCAGAAGAATGAAGGGACAGTTTTCTCTTTGAGAGATTCAAGGCATTCGAGATGGGGGAGTACGGACAGAGAACGGACGGAATGCAAATTTAACATGTAGATGGGTCTGAAGTGCTCTAGAAAGTGAACAAAATGTTGTTGGGGTAAACGCAGTCACTCTCGGGTGTTCGCGGTGTGCAGGCGAAATTGAATATGTAGACAAGTGTAAGGGGCTCGAGGAAGAGAGCAACATAATGCAAAATTTGACAGTAACTGTTCAGTGTCGGCGGAGAAGCGTGGAATTTTATAATGCCGAGTGACGGAAATATAGTTGAGCGGTGTGTGTGTGAGAGATTCGGAAAGAGTAGCTTTGGGGTCGCGGCGGAGAAAATGAAATGCAAAGAAAATTATTAAGTTATCCTTTGAGCTCCTTGAAATACTTTCTTTGTTTATATTTTTCTGTGAAAGGAAAGTGAACTTTGGAAAGCAAAGTCAGAATTTGGGAAGATTTTTTTCATGAAAATCGCCTTAGCCAATCATCTGAGCCTTTTGTCACTAAGTCTTGCAGTAAAGCCATTATATCTCGCCACGAAAATTATATCTTGACAGAAACAATAATTTTTTAAATTTTGTACAAGTAAAATCGTATCCCTTGAATTAATACTTAAATTGGTAACTGTATGTATTAAATATAAAACATAAAGAAGGAAATTAAAACAAGCATGCAGTTTCATGACCTTCAGTTCTTTTCTCTTTGAATGGTACGACCTAAATTTGCAGACCAAATTTAGTTTTAGAAACAAACACACAAAGACTGTATTTAAATATTTGGTTTTAAAGAAAGACGAAAAGTAGTGTTGTAACTGCTCAAATTATAGTTGGTTTCAAAATTAAGGTAGTTTAATTAATTATTAATAAAATCGAGTTATCAGCACTTTTACAATAATTTAAATAAACAGAATATACCATAAATGAAGTACAAAGAAGGTCCAAAAGTAAGAAATAAAATAATTAATTTAATTGAAATCTAATCAGTTCATTAATTAAATATTCTAACATTTCTTTTTTCTCTGGGTTGGATGTTGCGGCAAAAAGTCGTTTTTTATAATGTTATAATTATTGAACTGAGGAGGTCCCGAAAGTTAGGGACGAAACGTTACAATTAAAATTAAATTAATCAGTTTCTGACTTTTGGCCATTCTTTGTATTTTATTTATAATCTGAATATGCCATTTTATTTTCAGTCTTGTAAATTATCTTATATCAAATGAATTTTCCATGAATTAAAATGCTGGCTGTTTAATTTAATATTATATAAAAGTTAAAAATATTTTATGCTCACAAAGAGACGAAAATTATATTTATAGAGATTAATATTTTTATAACGTTACGTACGCTTCTCCTGTTATATATTCAGAACTAAAAAAAACAGTACTCAATAGCGCGACATACATATGCAGGTTTTATAGGGGTTTCCCTGCATCTCTTTAGGTGAAACATCACGTAGTATCCTTAAACTATATCCCGGGGGCCCTAGTCAACCATTAGCTACCTTGCTCTACCTTCCACATCTCTCCTCCCCTTTTCAATTCCCTTCCTATGCTATTAAGGGGGAGTTGCCTGTTTTAGTATCACCCTCATGTAGCCTGTTACCCCCGCCAAAAAATGGCGCAGTAGAAATATCATAGCCATCGTTGATTCAACAAAAAGACACTCCTCAAATAAATAATATGCAACCGGAAAAACTTTAATTTTGAGTATCTGAGGATAATCATTTCCCCTAGAAGCTAGCATTCAACTATCCCGGCATGAAAGACAAAAGAATAAATTGAATTATAAACCAATCTATTTTAGTGATTTCGTGGCGCGCCTCGAGAACAAAGGCGCAGCCTGTGATTGCGGGAATTGTTTGTGATGGCAGTCGCACCCCTGCCTGATCGCTTCTAAATTTACGCTAGAACCTGCCAAACCGTCAGAGGTTTGTAGAACATCGTTTCAAAACGCACTCTCCGGAAATAACGAGTAGCTGAAATAGGGTAGGGCAGACGTCAACGCCACCCTTGCAATTATTAACTTAATAAATTCACAGATTTTGTATTAGGGTTTCAAATAAGTTGTCAAATATGGAACACCGAAATTAATTTTGTATTGGGTGTATTTGTGTGAATTGGAAGAATACATCACTAATTAAAAAATACTCAAAATTGCTCATATTAGTAAGAATCCATCGTTTTAGGGGTCACTAACCCGATTTCTCACAGTCACGATAACCATAAAGCACTATTTTGGACTCCGTACAATCTTCTAGAGGGGTATATGTAAACAAAAAAGTTTTCATCTTACTTTTAGCAGACTTAAATTGAGGCTATGAACACAACAGTGTCCCACCTTAGCTACTGCAAATAGGTAACATATAACAAAATATTTTCATATGAGTTCCCACTATATTTTGATAATTTTCCAAATTTTATTTTCCATCCTCATTAATTTGTTTGGCTGTTATTTTAAGATTCAGTGTGGGCGTTCTTTTTAAGTCAATAAATAATTTAAATTTCGTTCAAAATATTAAAGATAAAATTAACTTTCTGGAAAGACAATGTTATCTACAAAATTAATTGTTTCGATTGTAACGCAATGTATATCGGACAAACTAAAAGAGCTTTAAAAACTCGCATTATAGAACAAAAAGCGACATTAAATTAGACATTCAAAAGTACACAGTTGTGTACATCTTAAGAATCATAATTTCGACTGGCAAAATGATGAGTGAAATGTTGTATATCATGTGCAACCCTCATGAACTCAATGTAAGAATTGATACGAATAATTTGCCACAATAGTTTACTTTTTAATATTTTTTCCATTGTTAAAATTTAACTGCTGAAAGCACTGATTGTTACCACAACAACTCGGCCCTCCCCGTCGCCGGAAATGGTCCGCGACACTAAATTGTAAATACTTCAATAAATTTAAAAATCTTTTCGGCTGAGGGAGTAATGAATAAAATAACATTAATTGCTAGATTTGTAAGTTTTAATATATAAAAAATTGTAGCATAGAACTAATATTTAATTTATTGTAATATTATGTATGTAGTATTCCTGAGGAAATCACGAAAGGGAGACGAAACGTCATATGCTGACTTATTGACTGTGTTTTTATTTATTGTAAACTTAAACTCATAAAACTATGTTTGAATATAAACTTTTCAATAGCGTCCAGTAATATTAATAAAATGAATTAAAAGAAATATCAGACGTGTACAGTAGTTTACGAAATAAGTATAAACCTCTAAAAATTACGACAATTATTTATTGTGTAAAAACATTATTCAGTTGTTAAAATAATAAAACAGTAGCTTTCGTTCCTAGTATCATAATCATCAGTGTTGATGTTGAGTTGGTTGGGGATAAGTCATTACACACCGATGATTATGTTCCCAGGAATGAAAACTACTGTTTTATTCTTTTCATATGTAAATATATTTTTTAACACAGTATGTAATTGATGGCGTAATTTTTAAACGTCTTTACTTCTTTCCTGAATTAGGAAGTTTTCGACATAGTGACAATCATTCGTCAAATTGAATTACATTAATTATATAATTCAAATTCGCCAAATGATTGTTACTATGTTAAAAGCTTTATAATTAAACAAATAAATATTATTGAAACTCTATTAACTGGAAAGCGACGGAATTTCAATTTTAAGAAACTGCAATTCCCAGTGAGACTTGTGTCATCGATCACGATCAAGCCAGTCACAGTGACGATCTACTAAGCAATGCGGACCGCCATGCTCACATTTATTACGTTTCATCAAAGAGTGTGTTCAATCAGGAATTTATTTTTTATGGAGTTGGAACTAAAAAATATTGATTATAATCTATGGATTTTTACAGTGAAATATTGATGGACTATATCTATACGTATACTTTTAAATAACTTTATATCAAATTATTTGAAAGAATTAATTTAATTTTACGTCTTATATAAGATTGAGCCATTTAAATAGCAAGGATTATAAACAACTATATATGTGGAGGATATACATTCATATATTTACCTAGTGGTCTAATAAGATATCTTGGAAAGCTATCTCTAATTTTCTTTGGAGCGACAAATGGACCAGTTTTTGCACGTCTCAGAGCACCAGGTTCTAAGGGTGAGGAGACATGGCAAAGATAAATACGCTGCTTATATTAACTTCAAACACCCGTCTCCATGGACGGAGAAGTTAACTGAAATTGATTCTTATAAGAAATCGTCAATGTGTTGGGGTGATCTATTTCCGTGCTGATCTGCCAGTTTGGAGGCTTAATGGAATTAACTGGAACATGACTGCCGCCGACATGGCAAACATAATACCATGGCCTATCTCTCTCTCTCTCTCACTCCAGCGCGATAGCAATGTGTGTGCTTGCTGCAGAAGCTCCCACGTGGAATAATGGATTCATCCAGATAAATGTGACCAGCTATCACTTGTACGAGAGTCGTCCAGAAAATTGGAGTACGTAACTCTGATTTCTCAAGTGAAATAAATTGAGGGGCATAAATCAACCATCCGGATGCTCTTATAGATCCGTGGCGTCCATTAACAAATGTAGGCATCAGAGTTCTTCTTTCGTATTGGTGTTATTTTTAGTCAAAAGTATGTCTAGGAAAACTGTAAGGAATTTTAAACGAATTCCAGTAGCGTCAAGTGTTTAATAAGCAGCCCTAGTTGTCATTATTATTGTTAGCCCCCTCCAACGCTTATTGTTATAGAAAGGTTTTGGCAGTAATACCTAAATCAACACTAACGGTATCGAAATCAAATGTTGCCGAAGTGAAATTTGGTATGCGTTGTTCGGTAAATTAGGGAGTTTGCAAATAAGAGAATAGTGAAGTCCATAGCCGCGGCACCAATCAAAAGCATCCACGACAGCAATCTGTATAGTTAACAATACCTTTTGTACAAACCGATTGTAAACAGAAATCTCACTCCTCCTCCCCCCATCCCCTTCCTTGAAATTATTTTCTGGTGCTATTAAAGGATAGCTGACACCATGAAGTCTGTCTTGATTTTCGTGACTTGTTGTACGCGAAACAACCACCAGACACCGCAACAAAATACAAGACCAACCAAACTGTTAAATCAATTATTAATAGAAGATTGAATAAGGCACGGGCAGTAGAGATAGGTAGAGGATGCATCACTTGATGCAGACCTCGTCAGAACAAATGTAATGTCTTGTATGTGTAGCACTAGACTTAAAGCAACATACTCAAAATATGATTCCTAGTTAAAACGCAGCCTGTAACTTTAAAAGAAAGTGATATATGTAAAGGGGTTGAAGTAAGCTCTTGCAGACGGCAACTATCAACAGTATTTTGAACTACCTTCTTACACTTAAAAATTTGTTCTTATTATATATATAATATTAATTATTTTTATGGTAATACTTTCATTTTTCTGTCGAAGAACTTATTCGTCGATTACAAAGCTTACATGTTTATCTTACGTTACAGAACCATTAAAAATATATCGTTATACATATTTGTTTAGGAAGACTATATATTAATTTTATTGCTTCTCCCCTTCAATAGCACATGAAGGCATAAGAAATAAGAATGCAGAAGGTAGAGCAACGTAGCAATTTTTTAACTAAGCTTCCCTGTCTTTGTCTAAGTGACTCGGGGAAAATTGTAGAGAAACCTGCAAGTGGTTTATGCGACTCGCAAAACATCCCCCACCCCCCAAACACGGGATTTGCTGTTGGAAGCCAGAATTCTTACCTCCATGAACGACCAGTTTTGCAGGCAGTTAGTCATCTGTTTTAATGGTAACAGAGGGCAACTCGAGGTTTGCCACGTAAGTACAACATTCACCAATCAATATTGGCTTAAGTACATCTACGTATGGGAGAACATTAGAGTCGATCACTTTTTTGAGGGGGGTGGGGGAGGACAGGATACATAAGGGTTATCCAGAAATTGGCTGGCAACTCTCCTTTAATAGCGTAGGAAGGGAGGAAGGAAGAGGAAGGCAGCCAAGAGTTGTCTAGGCTACCCGGGCTATAGTTTAAGGATCCTACCCATAATTCACCTGAAATAGTTGCAGGACAAACCCTAGAAACCTGCATCACATAGGTCGGGCTATTGGATACTTGTCTCACGCCCTTTCAAATTACGGGAAAGAAGGTGGTGACCTCTCCTTTAATAGCATAGTACAGAATTTTTCTTTCGGAAAGAGAGAAACACACAACGAGAGGGAGAGAGCACGCGTTTGTAGTTCCCTTCTCAGTTAAAATGGCAGATTCTGGTTGGTACACGGCTCAATGACGACGGATTCTGATGAGTCAACCCTATACGCATCAGAGTCAACCAAGATCAAGCGCACGAGAAATAATAATTGAAGATTAGGATGATATACGAATTTGCACTCCGTATATATACCGTAAAGAGCGACTTATAAAGAGCAAGTAGAAGAAGATGTAACAATGAATTCATATAAATGCATAAGAAATGAAATATCTGAAGTGGGTAAAGCAAGAGCAAGAGCAAGTGCAGAGGTGTTACCTGCGGCACGGCGAAGCAGAGCGCTGCGAGCCAGATGAGGAGGACGAGCTTGACGGCGCGTGACAGCTGCGACAGCCCCCGGGCCATGAAGGGGTGGCAGATGGCCACGTAGCGCTCCACCGTGAAGGCCGTGACGGTCAGCACCGTGGCGTTGGCCGAAGTCTCCGCGGCGAAGCCCTGCAGCACGCACACGGCCTCGCCCAGCTGGTACGGACTCCACATGGAGTAGAGCTCCTGAGGAACCCCGGACACGAGCAGCAGCAGGTCCGACACGGCCAGGCTGAACAGGTAGTAGTTGGTGGCCGTGTGCAGGTGGCGGTTGCGCGCGATCACCACGCACGTGCTCACGTTGCCCACGACGCCGGCCACCAGCAGCACCCCGTACGCTGCCGTCAGGGGCACCAACACGCTCGGGGGGTCCTGCTCCCACTGCACGGTCCCCAGGCCCCCCGTGTCGTTCGCCTCCACCTCTTCGTACATGACGTCTCTCTAGCCACTAGTCATCTCACCCAGTCAGTCAGTCAGTCCCACTACCAGACTCGCCGGTGCAAGAAGCGCATGTCGACCGAGACTACAGAGCCAGCTATGGTCAACGTCACCCCATGTCGCCGCGTCACTGCGAGGGCATGCGGCCGTGGAGGTGGCCGGCGAGCGACTGTGCCCCTTCCGCCGCAGACGCTCCCCTTCCCGACTCCCCATTGGCGCGCCAACGCCTGACGTCACACTCGCTACTGACCACGGAGACGCGCCGCGGACCAAATTACACTCTTTACCTACTCGAATTGGGATTAATTCTACGAATTTATTGACTTCTAATTGCCCGTGACAGTCTGTTCACAATATACCATATAACTCCTATACATAATTATTGCAGTACTCAGCAAGCAATAGGAATAATCATGTACATCACGGAGGATATTTTTAAAAATGACACGGAACATATGATTCTTCATTTTCAATATACCTAATGACAATTAGAAAACCTAATTTATTTCTGAAATTATTAAACCAAGGATTAAAATATTAGAGTACGTAATGAATTTTGCTGCATTGAAATTAGCATAATAATTGACGTTAATAATTTTATTTTCTGACCTATAAAAATAGTGGTCTGGAAAATATTCACTGAGATAATTGCCCTAAGTCATAATTCATACTGCAAAATTAGTGGAAACTAACCAGCAAACTGTATCTATTTATTTAATAGAGATAAAGTAACAACCACATAATATTAATAAAAAAAATACTCAGCCATATAAGTGTTGCATTATTCCCATGATTGGGTCAATCAATGCCCGAGTGCTTGGCAATCTCAGAAAAGATTTCATCTCCTTTTGAGGATTCCTTTGTGTTTTGGTAGCTGAAAACTAATACATTTAAATGTAAAATGTGTCCGGTTATATTTTGTTGCAGAGTGCATGCTGATTTTTCTAAGTTAATTACTCTTCATTAGGTTTTCGTATCATTTTCAAATAAACTGAATTGTGTTCAATACATTTGGTCTAGAGACAAAACTTATGTTTACTTACCTAATATGATTTTTTCGTGTACTCTGTATATAAGAAAATGATGGCTTGTAAATTAAAAATATTCTATATCCCGCGCTAATTCCAGAAAAATGTACTGAATATAGGTCAGTTTATTTGAAAATGATTTAAAAATCCATGGAAGAGTGAAAATAAAACAGCATGTGATCAGAAACAAAAATGGCCGTCAGACAAGGGAATGCTGTAGCAAAATATAATTTTTTTTATAAGACAAGCAGTTACGTTTTTATGTAACATGAATTACAACATTAATGAAAAAATTGAGCGTCTCACGTTTCACCTCTGTAAGTCTACATTTTAATTCGTGAATAACAAAATTTAGTACCAGAATAACCAAATATTTTAAGATTATTTATTTAGAGTCAAAGTGAGAAATTTTACAAATTTTTCTCCGTAACTGTGATGTTCAAATTTAAAACCTAATTACAATATATACTACGTTATACGATACTATTTTTTACGAGACTCTCCATGTAATTAACCAGTGATTGTGAAAAATTGTGTATAAATTAAATAATGTGACTGTTAAAAGATTATCAAATAAGGTAAAAATCAGTCATTTAAAAGTTTAAAAATTCCGTGAAGAAATTATATCCTACGTTTATCAGATTATTCCTATTTATTCTTCACTAAGTAGTAAAAATAATAATTATTCTTTGATTTCTTACCAGTAAGTTTGGAAAAAAAATATTAATACGTCATCAAATAGAAGAAACTAAGTATAATAGAAACGATTGATTGTAGAACTCATTGAGCCTTCCAGACAGTTGTTAAGTCTCTAGAGAGGTTTGTATGTTATATATTACATGTGATGAAAACAACACAAACATACTTTTACATAGCTTTGACTTGCAAATACTAGTGTGACAAAATTTTCTCATCAACTGCATGTTAAGATTAGAACCTACCTTACTGAAATCCATCACACTGTTTACGAAATTAGAACTTTAGGTAGATCTAATAGGTCTAAGTATGCTTGTTTAAGTGGAAACAGTATAAACTTTAATGGTCCGGAGATGATTGATTCCCTTTCCTCTTCTAAAGATATGAAAATTCCAATTTTCTCCCGTTTCTTGGTGGTTATGAGCAAAGTATTTCAGTGCTCTTCCTCCTATTTCTAATTCTGTTTCCTAGTCGCATCTCTCACTTATTTCACCTTCAGAATTTTTTTAAATAAAAGAACGAGGCCAGCGGGTTTGAAATAAACTTCCAATGAGGAATTATAGCAGTCCAGTTAATAGTGACTAAGTTGTAAGTGGGTTTCTGGAACAGTGTTTTCTCGGGAAAGCGGCTAGTACAGAATTGTCACCGTCGTCAGCTGTCACAACAACCCCGACAGTTTACTCACAGGCTGCCAAAAAAACAGTTATTAATGACAACACAATACCCGTACAAGCTTTTCAGAGGATTTTTTAGTGAAAACAAATATTTATTCGTCTCACATTATCTGCGGTAGGGATAAAATTAATGGGCGAGATGAGTAACTGACGGGACTCTTACATTCCGCTACGCAACAGCGAAGAACTTTTATGAATAACAGATTACTTGTTATAATCATTTCGCAAGAAATCTGAGTCATAGTCAAATAGTTCTTTACTATTTTTCAATTTCAATACTTGTCAGTACACATTACCACTTAAACTATAATAACCGCTAATTTGGGGTACCGCAGTCACTGTTACTACATTTCCAAAATATGCAATGCAATAGACAAATTAAATTATTCCATCACGTCCATTTCAATAACAATAACTTAGAATTTACAGACTTATTTTTGACATAGATTAGAAATAAATATTGCATTTTTTTGGCGCCCAACGTAGGGCCCAATTTATTAATTATTTTACATATATATATATAATATATATACATATGTAAAGCTCCTTTTTAATTTTAAAGGTATTTTATTTATTAAAGATTATACACCAAAAAAAATACTACTCTTCCTTTCACTCAGCATTCGTATGTATTTCTATCAGACTCTGGATACTCAAGGCGATCTCAAATTATAATTTCACCCTGAACCGTGACTTTATTCATCATAATTGATTAATACAGCGTAGAATTTGTAATTATCTCGCACGGTTTTCGTGGGCATTATGATTTGATAATTTATTTATGTTTTCTTTTTGCAGAATATGAGATAATAGTTAGCCTCAATATTTTAATTGTTTATCTCCAATCTGTAATTACTTATGACAAAAAAGGAAAAGTCCTCTCTAAGAGTAACAATCAAAGGCATACCAAAGATAATAAACACAGTTTTTTATTAAATCCGTTCAAATTTAGTCCAAACTAATTGATTTAGCTTATTTTCACTACAGGTATAAATTTCAGAAAATATTCCTGCAGTTTCACTTGTCCTTGAGAGAAAAAACCATGAACAAAGTAATTAAATAAATCTTTCTTAATATTATATATAAAGTACAAATAATAGCCAAAAGTCAGTATGGACATTCTTTGTATTTTATTTGGAAAGTAAAACCCTTCAGGAGATTCTATTCCAAATGTTCTTGACAAAGTATAAATTTTACAATGTCGGCAGGATCATAATGATACAAGTTTGTGTTATTCAATCGCTTTCATAAGAGATCTAATCCCTTTTAAGACACTTTCTTCTTGATTACACACTACAAATATAAATTTTTGAGAGTTATTACCTTCCTGTAGATGGAAATGTTACAACTTTGAAATTTAAAAGACATTTTAATATTTATGGTCTGTAGTTTAAATTTCTTACAAATTAACAACAAAAGTTAAACACAAAATACGTCATTACTTTATTTTTGAAGTGACTGGTGGCTAAAAATATGGAAGGGAAATAAAATTTCCGTTGTAGTGGTGCTTATTAAGGATGAAAGCTGAACATGGAATTCGAACAGAAAAAAGTTCCAAATATATGAATCTATGATATGCCTCTCTCATAGCATTCTTCAAACTAATAATGTTAACAACAGCTCTGATGTATAGTATTTCAAAAACCTATAAAAATGGATTTTTATTCAATCTTTAGAAGTTTGGAATAGCCCCAGTCAAAACTGAGATTCAAAATTATTAACTTTTTAATTAATAGAGTCTATTTATTACCAATAGCTTCTACATCACAAAAATTACAGTTTAGACAGTTGAGTTACACAGTTTTAAAGGAATTTGGAAAAGTTAGTCTTTATTTACTGTAATAGAATTAATAAACAGTCTAACTAATTAAACGAATTTCATGTGGATTGAAAATTTAATGATATGTGTATGAGCTTTGAGCATTGATATTTGTTGTATGTTATATTTTGTCTATTAAAATAATTAATGTAATTCAATATTAAAAATTTTACACGTTTCCTCTATGCATTTAAAGCCTTCGCGCCAGGTTTTGGGGTGAACGTTTACAGTTCAACGCAATTTATGAAAATTATATAGAGAGATTTGTTTGCGAATTTATATATAAAAAAGGCACGCTTTTCAACGAGTCTCCGAAATGTGTCAAAGTTACGCTCACAGTTGCAAATACAAACCAGATCATTTCTGGGTTTAATTAACACGCAAAACGCATTTAGTCTCTTTAATGTTGCACAATACTGCGAACAGGACCGAATATAATAACCAGGCTGAATTTAGATTTGTAATAAACATGAAATGGAAAGTATCGTGTACTAACGACAAGTGCCGGGGCTTCCATTATCCCGTCAAATCTATGCCAACATTATTTATGCAACTAGAGTTAATACTGTTACAGACAAAAATACTGACAAACTAATGGCAGCTAACTATCGTTTGCCAGAATACCGATTTAATTAGGGAATTAAATGTTATACGTGCTGTACAATACAATTCACTGTAACTGCGCCATTACAGAAACAACGTGGCGCCATCGTAAACACTCGCAGGATCAGCCTTCGTAACTCTCTAACGATTCTTCTAATACATCCGCTTGTGGTCAAGACTTGCCCGGTTCTGTCCTCCTCACAAAACTTCTCCCTCTCGAGTCTCTCGTCTGAGGGCAAAGGATCACGAAGTCAGTGTGTTTTTCTGGTATGGTGTTCATAACCTTTCTTTCGCAAGCCTTCTCATTTCCTCATAACTACTAAGTCCTCCCTAACCTGCTCAGCGTATTGCATCCTGACCTCCCTCTTCCCTGTAATGCTAATTTTACAACACCTTCATGTCTTAAAACATGGCTTGTTAATCTTACTGTACGCCCTCTATTTTTGGCTCTTCTCCTATTCTGCTTTTAACTTCCTCATTAGTGATTCTATCCACCTATCCTATTTTCAGCATTGTCCAATAGCACCACATTTCAAAGGCTTCTAATCTTTTCCTTTCTGTAATTCATAACTTCCTCGTTTCGCACCCATATAACGCCACGCTCCATACCAACATTGTTAGCAATGATTTCCTAATATTCATACTAATATTAGACGTAAATAAATTCCTTATTTTGCAAGTCTTCCTTGCCTGTGCTATCCTACTCTAGTTATTATGCTTCCAAAGTAGCAGAATTCCTTAATTTCCTTCAAAATATCCCTTCCCAATCTGGCAGCCTTTGTTATTCCACTGTTGCCCTTACTGCACTCTATCACCTTTCTTTTCCCTCTATTAATCAGGACCACGTTCATGCCATTATCTTTTCCAAGTCTTTTTCTCACTCCCGTAATTCTACAATAATCGACCGAAAATTGACTCCACGACTCCTTATTTGGTATTGACTGAGTCATGGAATGAGGTTCCATGTACAGCAAAATTTTTATACCGCAATCAGTATCAAAAGAGAGACGAAACTGCGTACTGCACTCCATCACCTTCGTTTTCGATCATGCTGTACTCTTACACCACGACCAATTTCATAATACGGCAAGGCGCAGGGTTTTTATTTCTTCTGTTTGCAGTATGATTCATTTTCCATATTCTGTTTTATCTTTCTTCATCGCCTGGTCTATATTTAAGTTACAGAGCATGGCCGACAGACTGCATCCTTGTCTTACTTCTTTCTTGATTTCGGCTTTCTTTTCTTGATCTTCAATTCTAATTAATTATGTAGGGGAACCGCGGTACGCCAATTCATTTATCATTAATCTCTTGATTGGAAGCATAATTACAGCCTTTTTATCACTGTACGTAGGATTTACATCCAAACGATCGTATTTGATTTATTTATAGCTCCCAAAAGATCACCATTTTATTTTCATATCAGAATTATTGAGTCAAGTGGACATATATTTCCACGAAAGGGAGGCAAATTGATTACGCGAGTAGTTGGGAAAGTTTTGGGATTAACACAGCCACCAAACTATTAGCCCATACTATAAGTTGGACCGCTGTGATCAAGAATTCACGTTTCATTAACCGTAATGAAACTTCACTCAAACTTAGTTGCAATCAGTACATGAATAGGCAAACACTGGTGTTTCCGATCAAGCCGACAGCTTTCTCGTAAAATTCTGTTGAATCGTGCAGAACTGAATTGTGGATTCTGGCCGTTCTTTATACAGTATAATGGTTCAACCGCGTTTCAATTCATACGATTAATTATATACCATTTAAAACTGCGTTTAATTTTTGGCTGTAATGCCTTTCTTAGATCTGTTGCGCGATGATATATTATATGCCTGTATTTATCACACGCACAACCGTGTTTTTCTCTGGATTAAAGGAAATATGGATGACCAACGTCTGTCGTGATCACTTATCCTCCTCCATCCTGCATGGTTTAACACCCGTCCTTTGCGTCAAGTCTAGTCCAATGGTGTTACAAATAACCCCTGATTAATTTATTATATTATGGTGGGTTAAGATCTGAGTGCTGCCAAATTTGTTTTTAAAATTTTGGAGAGTTGACACACTGCTTGTTTCGTCATACGTGACGCAGCGGCCTGGGATCAGAGGTGAGAGTGAGACGGCCACAAACCTGTTACAGATTCTATAGGGATTTCCCTGTATCTCTTCAGGTGAAAAATTGGGTAGGATCCTTAAACTATAGCCCTGGGGCCCTAGTCAACATTTGGCTACCTTGCTCTACCTACCACAGTCCATTCCCCTTTTCAATTCCCTTCCTAGGCAATTAAAGGTGAGTTGTCCGTTTGAGGATCAACCTCATGCAGCCTGTTACCCAAAATAAAAAAGGGGAAGTGACGTGGAAAAGAGATGCCTGTGGGAGCTTTCTCTTGCAGGTATTTCTCCCCAGATTGACTGCAGGGCTCACCTTTGTGAATGCGTCGTACTCTATCTGCTTTTCTTTAAGATTCTCTCATGCCGATCCACCTTCATCTACTTTAGGAGGTGTGTGTACTGGGACCGAAGACCTTGGGTATGCGGTAAGAGTTGTCCGCTGATCCCATTGGATCAGGCGGCCGGGTAACTCCTAAAATTGGTGAAGAAGGGAATGCTGCGACCCCACAGCAAATTCGTCTCTCGTAATTCGCATAATTGTACCCAATAGCCCGACTTACCTGATACTAGTGTTTGTCCTGCAACCCTTCCAGGTGAGTTCCGGGTAGGATCCTTAAACTATATCCCGGGAGATCTTGTCAACCCTACGCTTCCTTGCTCTACCTTCCACATTCCCGCTTTTCAAGTCCCTTCCTGTGCTATTAAAGGGGGGTTGCATATTTAAGGATCACCCTCATGTAGTCTGTTATCCACAAAAATGAGAAGAGACGTGAATAGCGCAGTTTTTCAGACTCTTAAAAGCTAGTCGCCGACCTCCTCTGATACAGTGGCTAGTGTCGCTGCCTCACAACACAGAGGTCCCGGGTTCGAATCCTGGCACCGGCGCGGACGTTGCATTGAAGAACTTCCGCTGTCACGTTCGAACGGTAGAGCACTACAAGTGTCCATCATCATCCGGCGGAAGGCAACGGGATACCACTGCTGTGTAATTTCTATTGAAGGAGGAAAAGGTTCTCCGAAAGGATCTTTCCTCACTTGGCCTGCCGTAAGGTAGAACGCTAATTAGTTTATTTATTAGTCGCGTTAGCAAAATCAATCATGGCTGGGACGCTTTGTTCGTCTACAGATATATTATGAGGACCGTAGAGTCACGGTGTAAGAAATAGGCTGAGTTCCCGCAGGAGCTTTCTAGCAGATTATTAGTCATGTGATAGCCGCGGCGCCCGGAATAGAACACGGAGATCCGCGCGTGAGTCGTGGACCTCCTGCTAATGGCCACTGTGCGCGACATGTTGACAACTTCTGCCCTAGATAGGTCAGCGAAAGCGAAAATCATCCCGTGTTTATGCCCGTGGTAATGCACGACGTCAACCTCAGCTGCGTTAGTCAATAAAGGTTTTAATATCACGGCCGCTGGCGACAGGACGGGAAACTAATGGCCTTCCGCTGAAAGGTATATGCTGCACACACTTTAAACATTATCTTTGAAGTAATTCATAAACCGTACGTTCAGCGGGATCTGTTCTCCGTTTTCACAGCGCGAATGCATTAACTTTATCTCTCAGATGGATGAGGTCATGCAAGGATTCACCAGATAAGTCAGACATCAAGCATTCAAATAAACAAGGAAATAATTCAATTTGTTTCTGACGCAGTCATTCATTATAATGTGTTTTTTTAGAAGAGTATCAAATTATTTATTGGGAGAATTAATTTATACAAATGCGTGACATTAGGCCTGTATTCATTTTTTTAGATAAAAAAATTCAGTAGTTAAAATATTCTGATGCCCCATAAATATGGGAATACTCCATAAAAAATCCGGAATATGTCATGGAAGACGACAGTGTGGAAGTCGCCCCTGTACTAAATAGACAAAGGTATATATTATTTGTCTGTCATATGAGATCGACAGTATCATATAAAGTTGAACTGTAGTTTACAACATATAAAATAAGGTTATGTTTCCCAACTTTTTCTGCAATGGAAAACTTCGCAAATTGGGAAATTTTAAAGGAATACTCTGTTCATTTTTTGTTGAGTAATTCCAACATAGAAATGTGGAATATTATTTGGAAAACCCAGCAGTAAGGTTAAACTCTAATTTTTTTTACAAATAATCACTTTTCTCGATGTAAATACGTGAAATGAACAGTTTGGTGTTGTTCTACGTTTAATATAAAATTCACTAACTTTCATAAACACTGTGTTTAAGGTGAACAAGAAAAATATGATGGACCTTGTATTATATTTATTATTACAACAGGTGGGCATTTTCCCGGTGGCAGTTTTTTCATAAAATAAAAACAAAAAGACGAATTGTTGATAAAATAAAATAAAAAAGATAAATTACAAAAATAATTAAAACTACAATTTAAAAATATTTCACGTTCTTTTTTTGCAAAATAAGCACCTAAATTTTCAGTGTTTCTAACTTCTTTTCGAAAACTTTTGAATTGTTAGGGAAAGCCTATAGTACCCTTGCCATCCTGTTTACGAAGAAATATTTGCCAACGTCTGTTTATAGGTCCCTTTCCTTTTTATAATTATGAAGAGAAAATGTATTGAATTCCCGTCAGTTAAAACAGATTTAGCCAACTTATATTTATCGTTCACGAATCTCGTTCACCCGCTTTGTTTATCGTTCTTCATTTATAATTATTACTAACTAACCGTTTTAATTATTCCTATTTTTCGATTTCGTCACCCAGCATCCGACCAACCTCTGCCAAGGACGGGAACCATCATTCACTCTTTCCAGAAGCAATTCGAGGACATTTACGTTGTGCCGAGGAAGTGGGAGGAACCGCAATTACTTAGCTGCTCTCGAGACCAACAATTAATGGACTTTGGTTCAGGACTATGAATTAAGAGGCGCTCAATGGAGCGAAACTGAGCTTTCCGGGGAAACTAAATTGGCATCATCTGCACAAGCTCTAGCAGGACCCATCGTATCTTTCAAAAACATTTAAATTTTTTAAAACAGCCCCTTTGTCAGCTTTTATTTTAATTTAAATATTAAACTATACTGCGTTTCATCTCTCATTACAGACTTCTTCAGGTATAAAAACTTAGCTGTACATGGAACCTCACTCCATGATTCCTTCGGCTAAAGGACTGAGGTTCAATGTACAGCTTAATTATTATTCATGTAGAAATCTCAAATGAGAGACGAAACGTATTATAGTTTAATATTTAAATTAAAATAAAAACTATAAAAAGGCTGTCATTTATTGTATATTGAATTGTCAGATAAGCTACTTATTTAAATTTAATTCCAAATTAAAGGTAGGCAGAGAAATTTTCCGCGTTTAAAAATTCCGATAGGTATATAACAACTTCATACTAAAAATTATCAATTAAAATTTCACATTTTTAGATCAAACAAGCTAGGTGCCCGGCGTTGGCTAGACAATTGAAAAGCGTAAAATTGAGCGTAGAGTTAATTTATTTAAAACGCGTTGCGTAAATGATACTTTAAAATCCTGCACGCGAAGAAGACTTGGAGATTATAATGTGAATCATGGTTCTCCGTATAAAATAAATATAAAAATAATAAAATTAATGCTTCAACTTATCAATTTTTAAAAACGTTACTTATGTGTATAGTCCTCATTTTCTCACTTGACAGTATTTCGTCTGTCTTGGCATTGACAAGAAATCTAATGCGTGATCGATCGTGAATACTTTGAGAAGTATCTCATGTAAAATATAAACTTTTTTTTCATGGTCCTATCGTCTTTACCTACAGGTGGCTTGTGGATAGGCTTTCAGACCTATTTTCAAGGTAAATTATTTTACCCTGTTTATGTGTTCCAATGTATTTTGTTATTACATCCCACGTCCTATTTTACAACGATTAAAATTTAACATTGCAAGTGCGCTTGACAGGCTCTCTTTTGAGGATTTTAAACTGGCAACATTTAATTAACAAAGCCATCCGCTATGATATGATGATTTAAATTAATAAAGTAGATAATAAACATAAAATATTCATGTATGTAATTAAATACCTTTCGCATTCCTATATGAATATTTATCTTTTAAAAAATTAAAATTGACTGTAAGCGTCCCAACGCGTCGCTTTAATATGGCGCTAAGTGTGTGTGCGCGCCCCACACTGGAGAGAGAAACATTTTTGTATATTTTCTGAATACTTCAAATATATTGTTAATTAATTGAGATAAATTTATTAATAAAAGTTCCATATAAAATTAGCATTATTAATTAATTTCTACCATTTGTTATATTTTATGACCAAAAGTTTCTTAGCGTCGTAATTTTAATTATACAACTAATTAACCATTTTTATAAATATTTTATCATTCTTAAAGCCGTGTTGCAATAACCATCTGACGAGAAAAGAATTATGTTCGGCATTGACGGTAATGGCAACATTGGCCATAACTTCGACTTTAAGAATTATAAAAGTGATTAATTAATTAAGTATCGTTAAAATTGAGGCTGATGTAAGAAACCAGTGGTTGATCAAATACAAAATCATAAATCAGAAAAATTAAATTTAAAATACTTGATATATTTCATACGTCCAGATGCATTCTAAAATAAAAAGTCTGCAATTAACAACGACATTAAAGATTTCTGGGTGTCTAAGTTATGTTAAGTATAGTTCAACTCCTCTTTTTGTCGTTAAGTATAAAATTTGGGAGGGGTTTCAATTTGTAAATTAAAAATCCAGTCAGTATGTCAGTAATTTAGATTTACCCATTTAAAAAATTACACAAAAATGGTCGAAACGTTGATTTAAAAAAAATCAAATCTATGAGCTGAATTTTTAATTATACTTGAAGATAATGTCAGATTAATTTAATTTCATTTTAATATATATGTATATATATTAAAATGAAATATATATATATATATATATCTGTAAGATAAAAATTAATTTATAATTTTGTAATACCTGAAGAGGTCCCAAATATTTTGATTTAACATTTTAGGGTTTCTTAAATATTAAACGTGAAGTGGCCCTATCTAATATTCAAACCTTACATACTTAGCTCACACATGATTTACTTTCTAGAGTGGAGCCACCTATATGCAACGTACAAAAGACTATGGAACACATTCTTTTGAACTGCAATAACTTTTTCACACAACATAGAACTCATCTCAACAGATGGCAACCTATATCATTGTATCAAGATGAAGAAGAAATAATTAATGTTATAAATTTCCTTAAGGACACTAATAATTTCAATATGATTTAATTGAATGTATCAGTTTAAATGTTGTAAGTTGTTTCAGATTTACTATATAATATTGTATTAGTAATTTGTACCGTCGGCAATGACATACTTGTCGACCCGACCTTAAACTTAACTTTTAAAAAAAATAAACAACTTTATTATAATCCAACTATTTTATATTATTTTCCTGACTTAAATTGCTATAAATGTAATTGTAAATTGTCAAATAATATTTAATTTAGATTTTTAATTGTGTAAGAAATTTTGTTGTTGAATGCCCTGCAGTTGAAGTGACGATATGATCGAGTCGTTGTGCAACGCGAAGACGTTTCGGACGCGTGGGAGAGAAGCCACTACAGGTAATTACTGCGCAGTAGCCAGGCACAACAGCCCAGGGGAACTGATCTGCTAGATTAACGTGCGTGATTGAGAGACCGCATCATACTATGTAATTTAAATTCACAGAATAATGATTCAAACTTTCTACTTTAAGAAATAAATATTACTCGAGACTGCGCAAAAGGTTTTTATTATTACTAGATAAAATGAAATAAAACATAATTACATGAATGCTACATATTCTCTCATTAAATTTATTTTCTTTATTCTGATAGACACAGGGAGTATAATAAAAATGTATTTATCTATATAATAATAGGGAAGGTCTTTGAATACAAATTATTTTTAACTCCATAATCATAAACTGAATTTTTATAAGTTTATTTAGAACTGTAAAACACAATAAGTATTTATGCAGGATTTAGTCAGACGTGTCTATTTATTTATAAGAGGTTAATAACATTCGCTTGTTGCCCCCCCTCGCCAAAAAGAAGTTCAAGAAAACATTACACTCCAGTCTCTACCCAAACTGAAATAATATTACAAAAAATACGGCCGAATATGTCAGCAACCAAATTTAATTAACATTTAGTTAATATAAATACAACGTTACGTCCATCTTTGTGGAATTCTTCAGGTAAATTTTTAAAATGCTAAACTAATGCCATTGTGAGTAATTTGGCGTCGTGGACTACCTCCAACGCCCGTCACAGGCGAAAAATGTTTACTAATAATGAAATTAGTTTTACCCTTTACATATTTACCTGAAGTTGTCCACAAAGATGTGTGAAACGTTGCAGGTATATTCACTAAATGTTAATTAAATTTGCTTGTTGACTTATTTGGCAGTATTTTTATTTTACTAAATGTCAGAAAATTTGTTTTAGAAATTAATAAAATCTTTATTTAATAATGTGTCCTGTTATACCTTCTGATGTCGAGGTTCTTGGCAGAGATATCGCCATTTTTTTAATGAATTTGAGTTTCAAGTGTGCTGTGGATTGGCCACGGCACTCAGAGACGTACACAAACTCCCTAGTCATTGCCAGGGATCGAACCTGGGACTTCAGTGGTACGAGGCAGTGACGAGATCACAGAGCCGGCATTAATAATATATAAAGTTAAAACTATCCGATAATATTAGAAGGTATACTCAGAAATTATTTTAATAATAGCGACTAAATAAAGGTACATTGTAAAACTAAACCCTTATTCCTGTCATGAAATATATAAAATTAAGAGCAATAGCATAATCGGGACTTTTCATCTTATAAACATCGTTTACACGTCAAGTTGCAAAGTATGAAATAGTTAATATAACGCCTTCGGATACATTTTGCCGAAATTGTTTGGAAAAATACATTTATAATGGAAGCATCTCATACTCAAGGACTAGTTATTTGAGCCTGGAAGAAGGCGGTGGAACCACGATCGCCGTGCTTGCTTTATAAAACAATTCTGAATTCTGGATGTTTAGATGAATCATCATAGACACATGATTAATTAATCTATTAAGTCATTTTGGAATGTAATCTTGAAAGTTCTGCAATTACTGTCAACGTTACAAAAAGAAAAGATGCAAAAGACGGAATAGGAACTTGGGACGGTAAGCGAACCAGTTCATTTGTTAATAAGAACGTTGGCTCGCTTCTCTTGTTTACAGTCACTCAATCAATTTGCGAGACAAGAGTTTATTTAAGTCAGATCAAAGTAACGCTTCTGTTTTGTGTCGTATATCATTGAGGAGAGACTCGACACACGCCTCGGGAATCGCTCCATCTGGAGGTTCGCACTGGATGCGAGTGACGGAAATTTCATAAAACAGAACAACTATTTTTAGAGATATTCAAGGCGTCTCAAGGTGCGAATCACAACTTTCTGTGATTTACATTATTATCCATTCGGTGTAAGAAGTGTTTCAGAACTATTTATATTTATACATGTTTCAATGGACGACCAAAAACTTGTCCACGAAGCAAAGTAATCCTTTGGGGTGAGAAGTAATAATAATTAATTCCTCTTGTCCCACAGATACTGCTTGCAGTTAGTTACCAAAAATCACATCAAAGCCGGAAAACTAATACGTCTACTTATCTGTTGGCAGTATTGGAACAAGGAACTAATCCGTCTGGCCGAAGCCTCTTGTTTGTTGAGTCTTTCGCTCAAAGGAAAAGACCCGCGTCTAATGAACGTATATATTTTAAGGGTCCGTAGTAATATGTTACATCCCTGTTTTTCATAGGAAATAGAAACCATAAACAAGCCGTCAGGGCTGAGTTAGTTGAAGGGAAGCCTTTACAGATAAAAGTGACACAGCGTTTGGTAAGGCGTAAAATTAGAACCCCTTGGGGGAGATTCTATTTTATCCTCTTTTGTTCTCAAAACGGATTCGACTGTAACCAATTTTAAATTACAGGTTCACAATAATTCAACAATAAATAAATTGGTCAATGAAAATTATAGAAATAATTATATATAATACAATTAAGGTCATCCGACAGAAAATTGAAGAAAAAGGACTGTTTTTAAACTAAGTTAAGTTTTAATACTTTACCTCTGTAGTTGCGATTTTGAGTATGCACGATCACATCCTCCATTCGGTAGGAATTCAGACGCAGCTGCGAAGCAACGTCAATTTGAGTTCACTTTAGTTATAGATTTTCAAAACGTTCTGCTAGAACATGCGCACGATTTTCTGGACAGACAAGGTGTTTTGTTGGTTTCATTATGGGCATGGAATGGGACAGTCAAAGAAGACCGTTATCATGAGAGACTACGGAAGCTCCGTCGTGTAATAAAGAACAAAAGTTGTGGAATACCTTCGCGTTGAATAACTTTGATTCATGACAACGCCCGGTCACACACCGCCAGGCATCACATCATTTGATGCGACTTGCATCTGTTTCTTAATCTGAATAAATTCAACGGTGGAAAACATTCAAACGACGACACTGATGATGTGAACCAGCAAGTACAGACTTTGCCCTCGTGACAAGCGGTATCTCTCTTTAACAGAGGGACACAGAAACAGGTTTCCCGTTACGACAAGTGCCTGAATAACGGCGGGGACTGAAAGTAGTTTGAGGTGTAAGTCAATGATTGATAATCTCATAAGAATCTATGGGAAATAGTCTACGAAATATAAAAAAAATAACTGTTGCTCTAAAGTTCAGGATAATTAATTTAAGTCTGGAGAATTTTTCTGTGGAAAAAAATTAAATCAGGTCTAATTAAAAATATTTGTTCACATATTTAGTATTTTTATTTGATGTGAGTAGAACAAAATTGAACGAGTGAATCTAAGAATTATTACACAATTGTCTGTGTCTAAATTCACAGTATATGCAAATGACAAGTCTCGTTGCAATCCACAAATTGTCCCGCACACACACACACACGCCATTAAGGCAAACTGGGAAAAACTGGAGGCTAGCCAGCAGTTGCTGTATTTTCAATTAATCTTCATGTAAACTTGAATCCAAAAGGTTTGAGAAATTGCTTTAATTATAGAACGTTTGTGGAACTGGCGACGTTGTTACAGGAGATAGCCGTGGGTGAATTTCAGAATTATAAATGGAGCAGACGACATCAGACAACAGACTCGCTCAAGGCGCTGGTTATGCATCATCTTTGTCCTCCTCCTAGAAATGATTCATCCGTTTACATAGGCTCGAATTAGACACACAATTAATAAGCGATTGTCCAAAAGATACATGTTTTGTATATTTGTCGCAAATTCAGATGCAGCCACGGGTGAAGAATGGGTTCGTTTCCCTATTACTTGTTTGCTCCGTCTGCTTTTACTTTCCCTTCAGCACGTAGAGATAAAGGTCTCTTAAAGATGGGTAATAATCCTCATCAGAGCAGGTATATACTTACTTGTTCGAATTAGTTGAAAAATGTTCAGATTTGGATGAAGTACAGATAATTTGAAACTCAATCACGTAAAAAAATTAGCTTTCTACTAGACAATTTGAACTCCAGTCATACGATAAACCCCAAACATAACGTGGAAGTAATTATAGTATTAAAAAATAATAATCGTAATGTATGACGTCACTGACCATTGAAACAGGGAAACATTACATTCGCGCAAGATGGCTGCTTTATTTACATTTTCATACGTCAAAACTTGACTTTTGCGAATATAACTTGGAATACACATTTATTAAATATATAAGGGTGATAAAAATACTATAGGTAACATTTTAATCTTTGTAGTTATAATATAACGAATATATTTAATGAAATAGCAATTATATTTCTTTCTAATTCTTGATACAAATGTAAACGTGTTGCCAGATTGCAACAAAACTTGGTACACATGTTCTTAAAATCCAGATGAGAAAATTATGGTAGGATGAGAAACCCAAAGTATAAACGTAGAAAAATTTACTTTTATTTAAAAAATTAATCGTATGTGTGAACACGTAGAAGTTTATGACGTAATCGACAATTGAAATAGGGGACGCTGGGAAATATTGCATTCTGGTAAAATGGCTGCTGACATTTGGATACGCCTAAGTTGACTTTTATTTATTAATTTCTTGCAATATAAACTTTATAAAATATCTAAGGATGATAAAGGTTTTAGTTCTTATAGTTTAATAGATATGTTGTCAGAATTTTCGTCAAACTGTGTGGGTGTGTTTTCGAATTATGTGGATATTTATGTCGCGAATTCCGGAAATATTTTCAAGTAAAAAATTTAAATATTACATATTTCACGTATTTTTATTTCTAAGAAATATTCAGCTCCCATTGAAAACATATTTTTTCGAAAAAATATTTATTTTTAGAGTGCAACGTTTTTGCACATGTTTGACCTTCAAACTTGTGCTTTCACTCGTTACAATACGATTTTATTTAGTTAAATATGTCAGGTAACTAAAATAAGTAGAAACTCTCTTTACGAGAACATACTCAATTCCATAACGATAGGTATAAACTAATAAATATTTATAAAACAATATTTTATAAATTTTAATAAAATAAGTTTTTTAAATTTCTGTATATATTTGTGTTTTGTAATTTGGATTTTAAAAATTATATTATTCGTAATAAATTTATTTGATTTCTACTTTAAATGTTGTGTTACAAATTATTTGTTACTTGTAATATTTATGACAAAAGTAGGGTAGTTCATCCTTTTTTGATATATTATTTAGGCTTTTTTATAAATATTTAATTGGAAGTATTGTATAATTCCCTTCACCATACAGAATTTTTACATTTTTCAGTTATGTAATTTGTTAACCTAAATTAAATCGTACTGGGTATAATAAATAAAATGACACACATCAATAATTTTGATGTTCAGTTACCATGGAAACCTAACAAGGGAAACCTAACAAGTAACATTCAAGAGGAGACGTTCATAACATAAAACAATCCTTTCAGTCAGACAGAACCCGAAGTTGGTAGAAGACTGTACCGAAACGGAGTTACGCTGTCGTGTTTAATTTTCTTTTTCGATTTATAAAATGCCTGTTTATTTCCGGTATCGTATTAAAAATATTTTTGCGTCTTGTTGTAACATCTGCAAGGTTCAACGCTCCTTTATAATTTTTTTATGCTCTTGAACCATTTCAACGTTTATTTCGTTAATCGCCCCTTAGCCGCGACAGTATTATTTGCCTCCTGCCGTATGGAAAACAAATATTTTATAGAATTATGAGTGTTTCGCATACCTGAGTTGTTTTAAGTAACTGCAGACAGTTTATGAGACTTTTGTTTCTGAAACTTAAGGAGCGTCTCCTGTTTAGCCTATTATATTCATAATTGTGCCTAACCCACTGTCGGCTTGGGAATTAATTGCCTATTGACTGTGGCAGATGGAAAGTGAAGGTTATGAGGTAATTATAGTAATGATATTGTGTTACATAAATTAACAAGTATACAGTGACCTCATAGGGATTAATAAAGAGAAACCAAATTTTTCGGCGTTGTCCTCGGTAGTAAATGGAGGAAGTTGTCTGTTGAAACAGAAAGTTATGTTATGAAATATAATCTGAAAGGGAGAAAAACTAGTAAATACGCAATCTGGATGCTAGTACAATAAATTAAATTTTTTTAATTGTTAATTTTATTAAAACGTCAACAGATTTGGGAAGTTTATGCCTGCGGTTTTAAAAAATAACTTGAAAAGATCACCATAATAAAATGATATTCGTTTGAAAAAGAATCTCTATCATCTTCTTTAAAATTATTGGCTAAAGTATCTCGTTTCGCCCTTGTTTCTAAAACATATTTTCAAACATACAAATTAGACACATTCTTTAAGAGTCCATATAAAGGTTTCACATACGTGAAATTCACACAATGTTCATTAAAAATATTTTTGAAACTACTAAGCATGACTGTTACGCCATTACATAAGAAGAAATGCAATAAACCATGTCATCCTCCACGTAATACTTGCAGAAACGCTACTGCATTTCGATATTTGCAAATAAGCTGGTTTTAACCTTGAGGTGGGTGGCAATGAATCAATATAAATAATGCGAGATCACATAAAACGCGTTTTTGTGCAGTAAGTAGGCTTGTGTGTCCAGCAGCTGACTTCAATCCCGTTTAATCAAAATTTAATCTTGTAGTCAAACGGCTGCTACGTATTTATAGAAGTAGCTGGAGTCTTCTGTTGTGCGAGGAAGGTCGTGAGACCCTATAAAGGCATGCTCAGAGGTCGCAAGGAACAGCCTTCTACGGCAAAACCGATAAATCTCTCTTCTGTTCAAGCTCGAATTTGACAAACAGCTTCCAAAAGAGGCCGCCAACTTTCCGCTTTCGGCAAGCGGAGGAATATTTCTTTATCCAGTTGAAACTCAAGAGACACAATGGTCGTATATCCAATGCAATGTCTCTACTTCAGTGTTATATGTTAAATGCGCAATACTTCAAACCCAATTTTATGTAAATTAACCCACTCTCAGAGTCTGTAAAACTACCTTCATATAATTATCATCCGAGGATTCCTCGCACTCTCTGGGTTTTTTCAAAGTTCTCACACGCCTAGACATCTTCACCCATTTTAGGAGGTATACGTACTGGGGTCAAATACCTTGGGCATAAGGCAACAGTTGTTCGCTGATCACATTGGATCATGCGGCCAACTGCCTCCTAAAACTTGTGGAGACACGTCGAAGGGAATGCTGTGACCCCACGGTAAACTCGTCTCCCGTCATTCGGAAGGGTGTGAGAATAGTGCCTAATGCCCGGCCTACTTGATGCGGGTTTTCTAGGGGTTTCCCTGCATCTCTTTACGTGGAACACCAGGTAGGATCCTTAAACTATATCCCGGGGGTCCTAGTCAATCCTTGGCTGCCTTGCTCTACCTTCCACATCCCCTCTTTTCAATTCCCTTCCTATGTTCATAAAGGGGAGTTGCCTGCTTCAGGATCACCCTCATGTAGCCTGTTAACCAAAAAAAATCCTCAACAATAACATATCACCCAGTAAACAATTCTTTACGTTTCTGCTGACATTTTATGATTTCTCTCACAATATGATTACAAATATAATAATTTACATTATGCTTATCATACTTTGTATTCTAAGCTAATTAGAAAAAATTTTATGTAAAGAAATTAAAACCGACCCACTTTTAATGTGATTAGGGAATCTTCATCTGAGACGACGTTGTTCCCATTTTTTTTAAGTTTGTCATGTTCTGATAGAGTGCGATATGACGTCACCTAACGAGTTCTGTTCGTACTCTTTCATATCCTTGGCTCCTTGAACAGCATAATATTATGTACCTATATGAAAAATTACTGTAAAACAATCTCTATTGTGCCTGCCCGTGACAGCGCAGAGTCTTGCTGCCGCCTGGAGCGCTCTCAGTCTCGTGTTTGGGTTTGTAGCAATCGGAACTCGGTGTTGAAGACCCATTCGTATGGTTAAATATACATTTCTTCTATTGCCCGCATTCTGGCATGTGTAATTATTAATCTTTTTTTCATTTCACGGGCCTGTATTTCACTGTAAGAAATGGTTATTAATTATGAACAAGAATTCAAGACCAACATATGCCTTACCCGACCGCTAACTCGAATAGTCGTGACTTGTGAATTGTATTACAAATTTTACTGTTCACACTTATATTATTCTACATATACATATTATTTGTCATCCCATATTTAGATGTTACAAGTTATCTGCAAGTCATGTGGCACGTGCACTACCAGTATTTTGTACCTCGCTGTTTTCAGTGGTCCAGCACTGGTTCCTGAAGAGGCTTCGGAAAGTTAAGGGCGTCTAACTAAATTTGTCCCTTGGCTCGGCCTTTAAATGGGTAAATTGGCCCGGATCGTGAGCTGTGAAATGCAAATCCTCAGCGGGTGAGTGAGGCTTCATCCTCGTATATTTCGCCGCTTTCATTTCCGTTGCACTTGAGCAATAGGATTACAGTTGGTCGACCCTTTCCACTCGTGTCAGGTCCTGGTCTCGCTTTCATCGCCTCTTCTCCACGCTGCAAACAATTTGCTGCCTCTCGATCAACCCTAAGAGCCGTAATCAGCGGAATGTAAAATGGCCTAAACCGGGCTTTCCAAAATGGGAGTCGGTAGGTATGTCTCCAAGGGCAAGACACGACTACAACAAATTGCACCAGTATTTAACTTCGGATATTTAAGCAATTTGGTTAATGTCTCTCCTAATTCATTTAAAATTATGCATATAATTATTATGAAGTTAAAGAATGAAGATTCTCTTTGTTGAAGATATTGTTCTCGGGTTTCAGCCCAGGTTAGTTCTTCCTATACAGTTGCCACAAGCTTTTCTTAAAGTCAAGAAGAGTGAAAGAATATTTTATGGACATACGTGTTTTTTTAGATAAAGCCCAATGTCAGAGATAGATCCTTGTTTTGGATCGGTAAAGATAAATCCACAATTGATTGGCAGGCCAAAAAATACCCTTATAGACCGTCTCCCTCCACTTATACCAAGACACAACTCCCCAGCAAAAAAAAATAATAATTCATTTACAGACTCTTCTAAACCCTACAATACATTGAAATGAAACGTTCACGAAAATTTAAGTTAAAACTCCTGTTTTAAATCGTTAAATATTTTTAAAATCCTTTTGACCGTTTCGGAGCCTATTTGAGACAAACTTCCATATAGACAGCAGACAATTTTATTTATTCTTACAGACGACCAAAGAAAAACAGAAAATAAATTATGAGAATCCAAATTTGACTAATGAGTTAACTCTTGAGCAGTATTTAATTAATGTAAATACAACGTTCCATTCAACGTTTTGCACTTTTCAGGTAATTTTTTAATGGACGATCTAATTACATAATGAGTAATTTAGTGTCGCGGACTATATCCCATGACGGTTAGGGTCGAAATGACTAATTAAATTTATATGACCGTGTTTTTATTTATTTTCTATTAAACTTCTTGTCATAAAAATGATGCTTTAATTAAACATACCTGGGCAAAATATCCCTTTTGAAGGCTTTATGCCGAAGGTTGTGCAACGTTTACCTTTGTCGGGGGTTAATCCCCTTTGGGCGTGCCTTAGTCCTTCATCTTAAGATATCTGCAGGAGAATGTGAGTTATGAGAAACTGGGATGCAGTGGAAGAGTGCTGTGACTTACTGACAATGTGTTTGCAGTTTAAATGAAGCGTCGATTAGAATTACAAATGTTTTCTTCCTGCATTTCCTGAAACCGCTAAATATCTACTATTTTCAAACCAAAACCAACGTGTTCTTATTTAATTTATGCGTATTTTTCAAGTGAATTTATTGTCCATTATGATTTATGGTTTTCGTGCTTATTTTAAGGACCCGGAGATTCATGCCATAAGGTGTCATAATTAAGCAAATGCAGACCATTCTGTATTATCAGGGAATGATTTGAATATCAGAAAGTATTGATGAATGTGTTATTTACATTGTCACAACTCTTCGCGTCTGTCGTGTTGCGCGTTTTATTAATGGCGGGATCGACGTAATTCAGGCAATGAGGACAAAGTCATGCATTCTCAATGAAGCTGAAAACTACATCCGGGATAGTTTTACAGAACAGTTTGCGGTAGAAATGCAGTAGACAATTCAGCACTGCGAGGAGGATGGAATTGTGATCCTGCTCTACCAGACTTTGCAGATAAGGCTCTCAGTTTCATCCCTGTCTCCTTTCGGATAAAATTTACTGGAATGCTGAAGATATTTTCAGTGTCCTACGCCAAGTCTTGTATGTTTTTATCATTCAGTAATTTAGCGAAGTAAACGTTCATGGATTTTTTTAATTAAGTTTGCACGGTTAATATCTATTTATATTTTTATATGCATATCTACTTTGGTTTCGATCGCCTCATTTATCCCTTGGCCTACCGGGTCGACTGCGGACTGTCATCTTACATGACACATTCTGAATTTGGAGTGATACGTGGTCAGCATAACGATTCTCTGGCAGCCTTAATTACGGTCTCCACGACCATTCAATCGCCTAATAGTATTGAATTTTTGTCCAAAAGTTGGCTGACTTCAGTGAAATAAATTAAAAATACAGCCACTTTAATCATAATTAAATTTTAATTACACCCAAAGACCTTTTTATGATCAATAAGGTAAATGAGCCCAAGTCTTCAAATTTTCCAAATATATTTATTTTATTTAACCTTCATCATTCAACTTAGAATCTTTCCTTTACTGTGGATCATTGTCACCTGTGTTTGTCAAGGTTATTTATCGTCCTCCACATAGCTTTCTCGTTCTGGTCTGCCGTTTGACGGTGATCAGATCAGCCCAGGAGCAGGAGTATTTTGTTACGAGGAGACAAACTACAGACCATGGATGCTTCCGGAACGAGAAAGCTATGTGGAGGATAACAAACACAGGTGATTATGGTCCACACCGACCAGAAGTTTCTAAGTGACGAAGGTTAAGTAAAATAAATATTTAACTGGTAAATTTAAGCGCTTCTTGCCTTTAATTATAATAAAAGTGTAGGACATGTTGATCAGAGAAATGTGGCTGTTCTTTTTTTTAGAACCTTCCACATGAAAAATTAACATTTAAATTAATACCAAAAATCCAATTAACATAGGTTTTTCGTATCTGATATCTGTAATTAAAATATATAGAACAATACTTACAATGTATCTCATGAATTTAAAGTGTGATTAATTGCAGTAGAAATGACTGTTACGCGGGGAATGTTAAAAGAAGTAAATTTCGACTCACGTCTGTTTTGTGTTGTACTGTTGGTAAACATGTCTGAAAAGTGTCAGTATATCCATATTGGATGTTTGGTTTTTTTGGGTAACAGACTACATGAGGGTTATCCTGAAACAGGCAACTCCCCTTTAATAGCATAGGAAGGGAATTGAAAAGCGGGGATGTGTAAGGTATAGCAAGGTGGTAAAAGGTTTCCCATGGTAGGCAGGTTGTTACTACTTTCACGCCCTTCCAAAGGACGTTAGATGAGTTTGCTGGTGGGTCGGAGCATTCCCTTCTCCGTGACTCGGAGGGTTTCAGGAGGCAGTTGTCCGACTGATCCAATGAGACCAGAGTACAGCTCTTACTGTAACCCAAGGTCTTCGACCCCAGTACATACACCTCCTAAAATAGATTAATGATATTCGTCATGTGAGAACCTTGAAAAAAAACCAAAGACTAAACGAGGCGTCCCCAATCAATCCTGGGAGAAATACCTTCGAGAGAACGCGGGTATTCCTTGCAGCTAATAAATATGTTACATGTGTTTAGGTACCATCTGATTTATTTGTTTAAAAAATGGATCAGAGAATTTCAATATTTTTTTATAATAATGGAATGAAGTTTTAGATGCGTTAAATATTGCGTTTCTAAGTAGGTCCTTAAGACGTAAATGACGAGAGCCATGAACATCAACTATCGATGAGAAAGTAGGAGAAATAATTACGAACGTTCGCTGAAACTCAATCAGAGAAATCGATGATGATGTTCAAATTTCAATTGACTAGTGTCATGAAAGAAATGTTATTTTTGAAAAAAATTGTTTAATTTATAACAAGAAAACAATGGGCGAATGTAAATTGCTAAATGAAAAATTCAACAACGTTACAGAAGTACTGTAACGTTTCATAAGGAATATGTCGTCGAAACTGAGGGTTAAATCGTCTCAGTGGAGGCATTATGGATCGTTATGACCTAAAGCGCGATCTAATGTGAAACTTGGGCTCAAATTTTTCTTAAAGTTTAACGACAACCTGAGTTTTTGTTTCAAGGTAAAACGATTAATAGGGAGTACTACTTACAAGTTCAACCCTGCTTTCTTGAAGCAATCCGAAAAAAACGCCAGGATTCGTGTCTTTTGCACCACGATAATGAACCTGCTTCGTTGCTTTTTGGCCAAAGACAACACTACAATGATGCCCCAGTCTCCATATTCGCCAAACATAGCCCAATGTGACATTTTTAAGATCCCAAAAAATAAAGACATCCGAGGTCAATTAAAACGCATCGCTGAAAGAGATAAACGCTATCCCAAAAAAACTATTTAGTTTTTTAGAGCATAAAAGCATTTTATTGGCAGAATTACTAATTTGCGGTCGCCGTGGTCTGTACCAAGACGCGATTGGACTGACATTTGACAGCGACACCGCAGAGGACAGATCTCACGCCTCTAACAAGCAAGACTGGTGTCTTTTGATGTTCCCGCCCTATTAGCAGCTGGACTCCGCACAAATGGAAGGGTGTTAACGAGAGCGACGACGACCAAAAGCGTCTCTCCCGTGCAGGTAATTACCGCCCCCGCCAAGTTGAGCTATTTTTATAGTGGCCTGAGCTCGACTCCATCCAATAACATCTAGGCTACAAAATATTGATTACTTTCACAACTCATATATGACAGCTTTTTGTCATTAGGTTTCATATTTGTTCTCGACACATGATCGTGCTCATAAGCACTATATCAACATTTTCAAAACTCGCGGCTCATTTTACCACAAGGTTAAGCTTGGCTCGAACTGAACATAAATTTCAGTTATATCCAGGGGTGAAAGTATAAAAAATGTCTTACCAGAACGCATTTTTGTTGAGTGCAAAGAAAAAAGATTCATAATCATCACTTCCTTTTATGTCGTAAACAATCACAAAATTGTAAATAATCCCAAAAATATCAAAATAACACAAAAAACACATACTTAACCGTACAAAATCATATAATTATAATAGTTCCCACAAATTCAATTTTAACACATTAAAGCAATAAAATAGATTTTTCCTTGAAATTATTTTATGTCATTACAAGACATTTACCCATTAAAATTAATATTACTTGAGGCTCAATTGTCAGATGCAATAGGTTTTTCAGGTTTTGGACAATTTTGAGCTTCTGTTAGATACTTTGTAAGCAACACAAACTTCTTTATTACTTGAATCTCCTGCTAGAAGGAGTTTATTATTCTATTCCTGAATTTATCAATCGGTCTGAAAGTAATTAAAGTCTATTTTTGCAAAAGTGCTGAATCAGTGTTCATCATATGCAAACAATATCAGGTGTATATTATACGTTATCCTTTCATTAGAGGCCTTTTCTTCTTTTTTTCATGACCTAAATTGACGAGATCTGCTGGAGCCTGATTTCCCACGGATCTGCACACGTGTGTTCCAAAGTGTAGTGTATTGTGAAGTGTTTATGCGTGTGAAGTGCGTGGATCTATTATACCGATATAGTGTTCCAAATTGACATTGTTTATCCAGAAATTATATCTTTTGTATATGTTATGTATGCTTTCTTTTATTTGTCTATCATTGTATACATAGTTTCTTTTACTATCTCTCTTATTGTTTTGTACTCATATTCTTGATATGTTGTATTCATATTTTGTTTGCTTTGCTTTGTTTTATTTTATTTATCATTGTATACATAGTTTTCTATACTCATATGTTGTATCCATATTTTGTTTCCTATATTTGTATTCTTAGTGTGATATGTAACATATTCTTTGACTTGTCCTATTTCCTCAATAGAGGACTAATGGATCCAATAAATCTTATCTTATCTTATTCCCTTCAATGGATTGGCCTTGCGTCTTTCATTTCCTAGCAAAGTTTTTACACAAGGCCTTGGGTTAAAATCGTTTATACGGGGACATGTAAGAAGATTTCAGTGAGAAATCATTATGTATTGATGTTTGCTTCAATGTTTACGAAAAATAATAGTTATTTTTCATTCTTGCTGATGCTTTCAAACCGGAACAGCGTTCGGTCTCCAAATCTTTTACCGGAACGTTGTTCCAGGTGTGTTCCTGTTTACTTTCACCCCTGGTTATATCATTTTATAGGGCTGTGATAAAAACTGTTTGAACACAAATCACAGAACCGAATTAAAGCATCGGGATATTTAAATAAGAATGATAAAAACTCTTTCATCTCTTCGTCTTTACAACAGAAGACCTTCGTTGGATACCTCAAAAAACGTTTGACAAAATTTATACCATCACACTCCTTAATTAACGCTAAATTGAGGTCCGATGTAAACTGTCTGCTATCAACTGGAAAGTAAAGCATATTTTAGAATCGCTCGCATTATTTCTCTAAAAAAATGTCGTTTCTCCTTCACGTCGCTTTTGGGCTTATAACCGGACGGTAAAGTCTCTCCTTACATAGAAAACGGTTTCTGCGTGTAACGGTTTCCGTCCTCGTCATTCCGATTCTTGAAGATTAAGTTGTCATACTTGGAAGCCACGCTCATCAATTGTTTCCTTTCATTTCATACCCGTTTATTGTTTTGGGAGTTACAACAATCAACTTGAAAATATCGTTAATTAATTTACTTGGGCCAATGTTTCATTCCTTATACATCTCAAACATACAAAATAATATATGTTCATACCATCTTTATTAAATCTGGACAAATTGCAAAAAAATAACTTGATATTCTTAAAAACCTGGAGAAAAAATATTATGGGAAGGGAAGGGAGAAATCCCGAGCGCAGAAGTGGAAGGAATAATATTTCAAATAATATACACGCGAAAACTTATTGAAATGAATAGGAAGGGGGTTATTATTTATTTTATAATGTAATGAAACATAGCAATGTAAAGTACATTAATTTTTAACATTTATTTATTATTAATGAACACAGATTGCACAAAAGTTTTAATTTGAATAGCCAGCCTTTCTTTATAATAAACACAACATCCATATTTACAAAAAATGATACAAAGAATTAATTTTCTTATAACTAACAATTTTCGAACTCTACACTCAGGGTCGTATGATATGGGCCTAATCATAGATCAAAATATTTCACACAAAATTAACTCGGACCTGGCAGTATAGGAAATCAGCAGAATTTTACAGGGGTAATTACCGTGTCAGCCATAATGGACTTTCCAGCGCCTTCCTCGTTACAATTTCCTCCTATTTGGGTCGTACTCACAGCCGCTGCTGCTATTTCCCTGGTTTAGGACAATTTCCAGTCTTCGCCTCGTTTCCTCATAATGCGATCATCTACGTTGAAATCTCACAATCTGCCAATAATTTCATCTTATCAGCCGCTCTCGTCTCCTTAATCTGTCTTGCCTAATGCCGATCATGTCTCGAAATATCTCTGCAAAAGTTTTCAATGCCTATTTCCCACTTCTTTAATTCATATCCCGAAGGTGGCTCGGATAGGCATTAACCAATCAGATTAATTGTTACTCTTCTCTGCGAAGAATAGCTTGTGCCTCTCCACCACGGTTTTTGGGGAAAATACATGCTTATTTCCTAACCTCCGTCTCCACATTCCAGAGGTCGCGGGACAATCCCCGTCCGAATGTCTGCGTTTTATTACCCCTGGCTTGAATACTGTCTCCTTTCTTTTGACTCCACACCGTCGAAATCCGAGTAGACGTGTTTGACCGCTACACTATGATGTCACCATCTATTGAGAGAGGGAAATACGTCTTATTTAATTGCTACTCTCACATTTGATCAAATACATCTTCCCAATTTCTAATACAGGATGGTCACAAAAAATACTTTCTAAAAGTACGTGTTTTTTTCTCGTTTTATTTAGAAACGCCTTTTAATATGATATATTTCACGGAACAACGGCCTATGATTCCGCTCGATTTTTTCGAATGTCAAAGAGTGACAAGAATACAATAGCAAATATTTTTTAATCATTATAATATAAGAGATACGTTGTCAAATGCAAAGAGTTACGGCATAATTTAATTGAGAAATCATAGGTTATATATATTGGTATTTACACACCTTATTGCAAATGTGGACGAAATAATTTCAAGTTGGAATTCTAGAGATTCTTAGGTTATTTCTTATTTTCAACATGTGTATAATAGTTAAATACGAAAAAAATTTAATCATTATTATTTAATATATTTTATTAACAATGTGTTAAGTCTGACGAATTTATTTGAAGTGTAATTCCAAATATTTAACGACTTTACACATAAGTAATATATTTCCTATTGGAGAAATGGCGAACTTCGTTATTCTTTTATATTTGTTTTATACAGTTAACCATTATTCAATTTTCGATGCTACTTGATCAATAGTTTAGTTGTTATTTATCTTCTAGAGTGCCATTGTCAGACTAATGGGTTGTTTTCCTCATTGCAAGGAATTAATTTTTTTCTCAACAAAGAAGTGAAAATTAATTTGATGGTTTTATGGAAATGACAGAACGATGCTTTGGTTCTAACTGGTAAGCCGTTTCCCACTTCATAAAGCAATGTCACTCGCAATATTTCCTTGTGCACAACTTCCATGCAAATCCTACAATTATGCAATGGCGTTGCATCGAGACCTTCAAGCCGACACCTAGAAGCGAAGGGTGTGTGCACTAGAGAAAAACAAGTTTATAGCGGCGCCATTTGCATGTCTTACTTGTCCTCGTTTCTCCATCTTTAAAGCAGAAGTTCCGAGACTGCCTGCGGATGACAACTTTGACTTGTTTATTTTAGTTTCGTTTTTTAGATTAAAACCAAATAGATGAGTCGATACTTCCCTTAACTATACAACGTCCCGGAAATTGAACTTTGAAATAACATCAAGCTCGTTTAACGTTCACACAAATTTTTCTTCTCGATTTAATAACTATGGAAATATGTATATGGTGAATAGTTGGTATCATTTGGTTAATACATTCAATTTTAGCTAATAGTGATAAAAAATATTCTGAATGCTTTATAACCACGTTTTTGAAGCAGGAGTGATTTGCTCGTGTTTACCAACAATCGCAATTCGAGTCTGAAATTTAAGAATAAAAACCAAGAATGTTACTCTAAAATAAATTGTTTATCCTGAAATTGGTTTTCCAATATTGTGTGTCCACATATGATTTGGCATTAGTTAAAAACGTGTCCTATGTGAACAATGGCGGATCCGGGTGTGGAAAGGGCAGTTTGAGGAACGATTAATATAATTAAAAGAAAACTAACAACTTTCGTGATAACGTGATGAATTTGTTTTTCCCTCATTATTGATCATAAATGAAAATTGGTGTATCAAGGGAAGTATTTCAATCAATTTATATATAGCATATCGTTTCTTGGTTGAATTTACCGAAATTTATTAAAAATGTACTCAACAATACCCTACAAAGGCGGGTGTTATTCAGTTGATTCTTTTTTTTCTCTCTGTATAATAGCTGTATAAGCAGCCTATTGGTTCTTAATACATCAAATTTCTAAATCATGCACATATGTAATATCTCACACAGCCTTCACTGAACAATAGAAATTTTTATTTATTAAGTTTTTGGTCATTAATAAAGAAGTTTGTGTTGCTTACAAAGTATCTAACAGAAGCACCTATGACCAGCTCAAAATTGTCCAAAACCTATTGCATCTGACAATCGAGCCTCAAGTAATATTAATTTTAATGGGTAAATGTCTTGTAATGACATAAAATAATTTCAAAGAAAACTTATTTTATTGCTTTAATGTGTTAAAATTTTCTGTGATTTTAATTGATACATTATATGCAGTTTAAACTGCATGTATTAATGAGTATTTCAAAATTATTGGCACTGTAATGAGCCAATAGAACCTATATGTTTCAAAGAAATATTTTAGGCCTTGTCGCAATAGATGGCATGGCAAAGTGAATTTTGTCACTCTTATACCTGAGGCACAAATAAGTTTGCAGACTCAAAAAAATATAACTTAATAAGGTACATAAAGATAAATAAATTATTTCCTTCGGAAATACTGTAACAAGTCAGTTTTTTCATGCATGCCTCTTTGATTCAAGGGTTCTAAGAAGCAAGAACATATATTTAAGTTAATAACATGAATGTAATCCTCTTCAATGACCTAAAAAAGTTCTAAATTTTCAGTTAGATATAAAGAAGTGTCCCTATGAATCATATTGAACAATTATTATATTATAATTGTATTATAGATTATTTTATGGTATAATTATTTCAGTTCAGTATAAAAAAACTAGTAGGTTCACATATACTTCTATTGATACACAAAGCATCAGTAAAATTAAATTATTCTACCAGAATATAATACAATAGAAAGTATCAAGTTAAATACAATTATTAATATAATAAATGTCTTAACATAACAAAATATTACAAAGAAATAATTAACATACCAGTAGCGTCTGTGTCTAAAAGTACCAGAAATGACTAAAATTAACTTGGTACAATCAAAAATCAAATGAATGAATTTTAAGTAGTTAATATATATTGACAATCAATTATAAAAGTAAGATTATATTAAGTTATTTGATTTTTATAGACCATTACCAGAAATATGGACCAAAAAAGCTGATGTGAATAACATATTTCATGAATTTTACATATTTATTACTTGTTTTAATCTCACTAAAATCAAATATTTTGTATTTAAAGAAAAAATATGTCTTGTTGACAATTTACACCATTCTTAATATAAAATTTTATTTAAAATGTTAACTATGTAGGCCTGATACACTTTTTTGTCTACTTGGTGTGTTGGTAAAACATTTATTGTTATCGTTGATGTAAAATGACAGATTTATATTCATTGTAACTACCATTAGTCATTGGTTGAAGAAACAGGATATGTCATACATTACATCAAGAAAATAATAATTGTAAGTAGAAAATAAAATATCGTAATTAACTAACAAAAATCCTTAAATATGTAACTGAAATAAACAAGATATGGTATGAAATAATTGAAAACATGGCACTAAACATGACACTAAAAAGCACAAATACACACTCACAAGCAAAAACACACAGATATTAATATTGGAATGAGATTGATAGGTATACTTATTCTCTAATAATTCTTTTTAATGATCTTCATGAATTGACATCACCATTTATAAATCATGCATGTAATGAAAAGACATACTTCTTCCGGCAGTATTACCCAAAAATAATGTCTGGGCTATTATCATGATGTGCAGACTATTTTTCTAGTTTTTATTTCAAATTAATTTGATAATAGTCTCACTGCCTCAGTTTACTTTTTATATATATTTTTTCTTTTCCCAAAGGAATGTATAACAAAAGCCTCAGAAAATTTGCAGTTTCTAAATCATAAATTATTCTATATCCAGAGGCTGAAAAGTGGAATAATAGTGCTTATGTTTTGTCACACTTTAATGTTAGGGCATTATTACACATGATTGTAAATGTAATAAAACTAACTTGTCTTTAATATGTTTGACTTATTTGCAATTGTAACAGCATTATGGGTAGGATTCATTAACTATGAAAAAAATATATAAATATTAACAATAACAGTGGACCTAATCCCTACATGTCCACAGTTTGACAAGATAAATTTTTCATCATGAATCTTTGTTTTCTGTGTGATAAGTAAGGTGAAGTGCATATATTAGTTATTCCACAATTCTTTTCGCTGACAATCAATTGAGATCCACATTGTCAAATTCTTTTTGAATGTGACATTGTCAATGGGTAGCATTCCTTATTCTTTTAATACTTGAAAGAGAAGTGAGTGAAATACTTTTGCTGTTGAAATACCTTCTCTTAAAATTAACTACATAAAGTAATTTATTTCTCTTTATAGGACTAAAGATACAATTGTATTCTATGGGCACTGGGTGGCTATTACTTTTGTCCTCTATGTTTCCTTTCTTGCACAATGTAATGATGATGGCAGGTTTAAATGTATTCAAGAATGTAAGTAATTAGAAATTAATTATTGCAGTGATAACTATTACATTGTTTCCCTAGAATATTTTGGATTAAATTAACACTTAATAATTTCAGAATGACAAAGAATTATTTGTTGCATATTAAGCAGGTGTATAGTGTTTTCTTGGTTGAATTGTGATTGATATAGGACTTAGAAATATAAAACAATACCAAGTAAAACAATATTATGAAGAGGAAAACTGTTATTGAATCTCTTGCGTTAAATATAATCTATTTTAATTTAATCTAATGTCATTCCAATAATCTTTAAATGAAAACAACTGACACTTGTGCATTCAATTTGGTATGTGTTTGTATTCCTTCCTGGGGAGTATTGCATATCTAATTTACCACATTTTACCATTCATTGCAGTGAAATAATAATTTCAGATTCAGATAATCTTTAATATTCTGGATTTCTAACACATTTATAATTTATAATTGAAAACATCCTCAACAGTCTTCATACACTTTATATTGTTGCTCGAAATTTTATTGTGTAATTGGTTATTTCTATATGGCATATTAAAACTATTATTATGTTGCAAACTATTGCATTGAAACCAATCTAAATTAATAATATGAAATAATTTTATTATTCACATGAATTAATTCATTAATAAAAAGGATATAAGTATTGTACAATGATATGTTTATAATAGTTGTGATTGAAGAAAAAAGTGAATGCTTCATAAGTTATTACTGAGGTTGAGTTAAGGATGAACAATATCTATAGACATAACACACATGCATATTAGTTTACACAAGGATTGTGTTATGAAAATGCATCACAAAAAGTTAATCAAAAGGAAATATTTAAGTTAAAGAGCACTTTCAATTCAAATTAAATTGCTCCATAATTTCACATTGATTTTTAATTGTATTGGTTGGTACTTTTGTGAGGAAGAAAAGAATTTAAGATTATAATTTTTAGACAGTATTAATTTATTTATTAAATAATTTGACATGATTACAGCACTAAACAAATAAATTATCTTTTTTAATCAAATCAGACCACCAAACAAATGTTTTGGTTGGAGGATAGTTTCCACAGCGAGGGAAATTCCGTGGGACAGGGGGCATCTGGTAGTTTTCCCCCACTTTTATCACAACTGCCATTCCCATCTCCATATGGTTTGTCAGGTGGCAATGGAACAGCCAGAATCCTTTAACATTCAAATTAAAATATTAGCTAATTGGAACTGTTATTTACAGGTCGATAATGAGTCAGAATAAAATTATTCATGAGTTGTATAGTATAAAAGATAATAATGATTATAATTAGTTTATTTCTGTGAATTGTACAATACAATATTGGTAAAATTAAAATGGTAACCATAAAAATATTACAAAAATATATATAATTTCTTTGATGTAATGAAAATCAGTACACACAGTTACATAAATATATACTTTTAAATATATGATACAGTTTAATCATTAAAAATCCATCTCAGCCAAATATAATTTGCAGGTATTCTTAACTTTTCTTAATTTGCAGTCTATTTAGAAGTAGACTATCATGTCAATAAGTAGTGGGTCATTCTCAGTTTTATTTTAATTTGTTCTACTCCATGTAGTGTTTCAGATTCTTGAATTCACTCAGTCGAATGCTGGCAGTCACTCAAAATGTTTTCCTGAACCTCCTTTTTTTGGGGATGGGGAGGGAGGCGAGAGTATCAGATAAATTGAAGTATGAAACTAATTGGCAGGTTGTCCAAGATGATTAAAAATTTCAAGTGAGAAATAAAGAATTGCGAAGATAAGACAAGGAATACGGAAACCTATGCTCTCAACGTTGAAATTTAAGTTTCTTGTCTTCAGAGAAACTGCAATGTTTATGCAGTCATCCAAATAGTCTTCAGGTGGTCCACTGGATTTTTGAACTGGTTTGGGTATTGAGATACGTGGAAGGTTTGAGATTTGGGAAAAGCAAGAGATACTTTGATGATTTTATTTAAAAAAAGGAAATGTTGTGAGTCCGTAAAGTTAAATACGATGTAGCAGTTTTAAAATTAAAGAGAAACTGTAATTTTTAACGATACCTGGATTATCGGCCTTGAATCTGATGACGGCGAAACCTCCATTCGGAATAGAAATGGTGTCTTTCAGAGGCGCTTCTTTAAATCTTTTCTTTATCAAGCCCTTCTCGTTTAGATCCTTGACGTAATCTGTGGTCTGATTCTTCTCTGGAAGAATTCCCATCGCAACCACTTGAAATTCAAATCCGTGTAAATGAAACGGATGATCGGCAGCAACAGGTGTAACTATGAACACAAGAAAATGTTTTTTTAAAAAAAAAATCACCTACAAACGAAAGGGAAGAAATGTAGTATCACAATGGTACTTACAAGGTTCGAAGACCACACATTCTACCAACGCGTCTTTTTTTATTTCTATCAAGTACGGGCACGAGCAAAAGTTTTGTTCGTTGCAGTACTTGTTTCGATTCTCGTCGGTGCAGTACATGCTGGAGGAGAATTCTTCTCGTTGAGTGAGAAACGGAATCGGAGGAGCTCTGTACGTGTTTGCGTTCAGCTGCGGGTATGGCCCAGGCATTTCAAAAGTGGCTGAAATATAACACTGATGTGAATGGAACTTGGATTAACACAAGACTTAGCAAGACTTTTACAGCTTAACTTTCACGAGTATTCAGCTAGGATTTTCTTTCGTTGTTAGTGGTGCTGACGGTGTGCCAATCAGTTGGAACACATTGGTACCAAGAGAAAAAGTCAAGCAACTTGGTAAAAGGGTGTGAAGAAACATTGTATGTATTGTCAAACAGTGCCATTGGGAACAGCCGAGAAGAAATAGGACGGTTTTTTAACTATACAGACGGATGAGAAGAAAGGAATATAGAGACTGTGCAAATATACTTTCGGCAGGCTTCACTGTGTACTGAAATGTCCACACGTCATAAGGAGTAATTAGGATATAAATTAACGCAATATGAAAATCAAACGCAATTATCGATTGAGGTATAATCTATATGAGTCAGATAAATATTTCAACAAATCAATTACCTGACAATTAAGTATAATAATTAAAACTACGGCAAAAAATTTTAAATTAATATTAAGTCAATAATTTAACTGTTGAAAAGTAGATCCAAATTTTAAGTACAATCTCTGGAAGAAAGACCAATAATATATGTAGAGTACATATTTATTTATAAGTGACTTACAGTAAACGTTGAGTGTCAGCGAAAAATAAAGGACGTGGTCAGGTTCACGGGAAATTTCTTCATCCTCCCTGTACCGTTCGTTTGATTCCAAATTGCTAACAATGATCAATTCATTATTTGAAAAGTTGGTATTCTTGACCGATATTGGGTTTAAGATCTGGAACGATAAAATAAATGTGAATTAAATTAATTTACTCTTTTTCTAATGTTAAACGGCTGTAATTTTTGGTTGCTCTAAATTTGAGAATTAACCCTTATCTTGATCGTGGTTTCATCAGACCACCTTTTAATTTTATTTTAGTTTAAATGTGGTTTATAAACACAAAAATATATTTATAACTTAGAACAATTCACACGAAACTCGGAGAATTATTTTTATTTTCACAGGGAGCTGTCAAACTGGAAATATTGTTATTTATGGAAGATTATTGCTTCTTAGTGGTAGTCTGCAGTGAAACCTACTAATACTTATCATTTACACTGAACGATTTTTTGAAAACCATTTTCTTTATATTGTCCTGAATATTATTATGAATGATACACCCTTTTCATTAAATTAAAAACTTTAAAAATAATAGAAACACGTGTAGTTTCATTATGTAACCATTATGCTATTAAAGGGGAAATGCTTATTTCAGGATCAGCCACATATTGCCTGTTAACCCAATATATATAATGATTCGTGAAAATAACATATTTGTTTTCTAATTCTATTGCCCTGGTGATTTTTTGTATTATACATGGTGTAGTTACAGCAGGATACCACACCATCACCTTTTGGCGCAATTGTTACTCCAATTTGTTTTAAATACATTTTATTAATTAGACGCTAAAAAACTTGAATTTAAACAAAATTATTCACGGTGTTCCATTATTTCGTAATTCATTAATTAAATGGTTCATTAAAGCGATCGCAAATTTCCAATGCGTTGCGTGTTGTAGTCTTTAGTCCTTACACTGGTCTGATGGAAACATCCAGAGTACCGCATCCCACATCCTTCCTAATCTGCTTAGTGAATTTCTGTTATTACTCCACGCACCTCCCTCTAATGCTAATGTCTGAAAACCGTGGCCTATTAATCTATCCTTTCTCTATATTGTTCTCCCTTCTCTTATTCTGCTTAGATCGTCCTGGTTATTTACTCTATCCACTCATCTGATTTGTGCCCCGGAATGAACGTCACAGGCCTTCAGACCCGATGGTGGAAGGAATTTCTGACATTCATTACCAGCGAAAAGTGTTTCAGAGTTGTAATTGTCAGCACTTACCCGGCCTGGAACCTTGGATCCCTCGTAGGTGGGTGTTCCAGGAGGAGGCTCGTCTGGCGCCCCTTCATACCTTATGATGGCTTGCTGAATGACTTTGTTGGGGGTACAAAACCCATACCCAACCACGTGCATCCAGTAGTTGCCCACAGGCTGGTCGGCCTTTATCACGATGTCGTATCTCTCTCCGGCGTTCATCATAAACGATTCAACTGAAACAAAAGTGAACCAAAAGTTCTATTTATCTCATGCAAATAAAAGAACAAAATTCTAAATGAAATTAAAATCGTAATGGAAATAGGGGAAAACTATAAATTTTAGAGATGTCTGAAACGGTAATTCTGTGATTTCCAAATATTCCGGAATCGTCAAGGATAACCCTGACGCTTTGTCAGTCAAGGTCGTGATTTATCATCAAATAAAACATATTCATGTTATGCATTACGGAATATCACATTGAAAACTAAGAAAGAGCGGAAAGGTTTTGGATTTGTAACACAGACAACAACGAAAAATTATGCACGTATTCATTTAAATTACTGAGCAAATAAAAGCCTCTCTAAATATAGTCCAATATTTAAGGCGATTGATGTTTATTAAGATCGGATGTTACCTTCGACTGGTTCGATATTTCCAGTGTCTGTGTTGATGACGAGCAACTTATGGTCCTGGACAGAAATTTGTATAGCGCAGTGCAAAGGAGAGTTGTACACGAATCTGAATCTGTATCTATATCCCTGAAATCAAAAAGGTGTATTTCATGAGTAAAACAAAATTAACTACTCAACCAACGTTTGACATTAAAATATTTAAATTTTACGGCCTTTTTTTTCAGATAGATTTTATTTTTAATTAGAAGACGTTTCTGTGCATATTCGCACCTTCGTCAGGATTTTTCACAAACAGATTATTGTTAGATTCAATCAATTGTTAAAAATTAGCGTGTTATAAAACAGCAATTTTTATATTACAAGAGTTCCGTCATGTGTAAACTGTGGCTGAATAAGTCTCGGTGCTGCCACGAAAATTTGTTTCAAATCCAAATTGTCAGTTACCTTTTTAACTTTGAAAACTTCCCTCGGCGTGTAGAAGGTCTTCCCGTCCCGTTCGAAGGGCACTATGGCCCCCTTGCCGTTGATGATGAGTGACGTGCCGTTTACCCGGCGCCTGAGGAAGCGCCCCAAGCTGAAAGTCTCCTTGGTACTGTCAGGGAACCAGTGCCATATTATACACTCGTGCTCCTTCAGGTCGTAGTCGTAGAGTTTGGAGTTAGGCTCGTCCTCCTTAGGGCGGCGAACCATCATTACCCCAAACACTCCGTCCGACTCTTCGAATCCTGCATACACACAGCGTCGACATAATCATTACTGCCACATTTATAGGGTTTTATAAAATAGTATCATTCTGGAAAACATTGATGATTCCAATAGAGAATATTGAGTTCATCTTTCGAAAATAAGACACCACTTATGTCTATCATGCATGTCGTAGATATATGCATAACGTATGATTGAATATGTACCGTAATCGTCAGAGAAATTAACTGAACTTTCCTGAATGCAACCTGTGAAACTCCTGTCGTTCAGAGAGAGTATTTATGGCCTATTCCAGCCCTGTTTATTGCAGTCTCTTCGACGTATATAAATGACACGTCCCGATTCCTTCTCGTAAGACTTACGCGCGTCCATAGCAATCACAAAAATCTATATATTAAAATGTGAGGGCGAAACTTTGGGAGTCATGTTTCCAGCGGACGTGGGTCCTGGGGACGAGTTTCTACCGGACCTTTCCTCCCTTACTCCATTCCCCTTCATGGATGAGATAGTTGAAAATTCGTAAACAAAGTCGCGGGGGACGTCACAAGTACTTTTTCCTAATGTATTTGTAAATGAAGGAGAATCATCTTCTAACTAACTTAAACGGCGAGATAGAAATTATCTTAAAGTGCAGAAGTGGAAAACCAGAAAAACATACAAGCATTTAAGTAAATTTTAGTTAAAATGCAATTATCGGTTCTGATGTGGAACATCAACAGGCATATAAAGATTAATCTACTAATTTTTAATGGCAAATTCTGTTTTTTCAGTCTAGAAATTAAACCATCTTATGAATTAGCTACAGAACAACAACTTTAATTTTTTTATCATTCATGTAACGTGTATAAAACTTTATCCCTGTAATTAAAATCTTATTTATAACACCATTTATGACCATTTTCATGCAATTTGTATAATCATATTTGGAATTCATTCGTACCTTCGTCAGTCTTTTTAATTAAATAAAATTACTAAAACTGGTCATAAATTGTGATTTATCCAGAAGATGTCTATCGGCACTGGGACTCCAGCCCATAACCTCCCGCTTACCGGGTTGTTGCTCTACCACTAAGCTAGTACGAGTCGACGTCCCGAGGACAGATTCTTGTAAATCTAAGCTCGACTCACCTACAACCTTGCATCAACAGAGGCATTTCTCTTATCCTTTTCATGTTTATTTATGTTATTGTTATTGAAATATTCTAACTACATTTCAGATGAAAATGTGAAATTAATTCTAATTTTTGGAGACATATTTCGTGAATATATTATTGATTTATCTTACTGTAATATTTTCTCTTGGAGTTATTGCCTCATGTTTTTTCGGGCAGTAATTTTGGAATATTTTTATTTTATTTAGCACATGTGGTATCACATTAAGGCAGCATAAATGTAATTATAAGTTATTTCTGAAAACGTGCTCTTGAAGATGAAAATCCACGCCACTTAATTTTAGTCCTCGCTATCTGCTTGGGAAGGAATCAACGTCGTTTCCAGTTGTTTACCTCTGAACGGATGGTGTAGGAATCGGGTGATTATTATTACGGCCCGCAAGTAGTTCTGGCTATGTCCAAGAAAAGAACTTCCCCTTTACAAGTTCCTAATGAGAAATGCACTTCTCACACAGTCTCTCAATTCAAAAATCACTCCCCTCCCTTGCACAATGAGAACACGGGAATTGCTAAATATAATAGTATATATATTCAATTAACTGTCCATAATTATTATAACTAAATAGCAAGGGAGAGTAGCGTCTACTTACCGACATGGCTGTGGTAAAAGTGTGTGCCAGCCTGAGCGGCTCTGAACTTGTAGATGAATTTATTGTTCGGATCAATGGGACACTGAGTGACGAATGGCACTCCGTCCATTTCCGGTGTCCCCCTCTGGTGAATTCCGTGCCAATGAATGGTCACCACCTTAGAACTCATCATGTTCTGCACCTCGACCTTTATCGTGTCATCTTTGCAGACCTAAAACATTCACACAGTTGGACGCATACCGGAAATTTGGAAAACCTTCTCCAATTTTAACTACACTTGAGTGGACTTCATTAGTGTATAAATCATTTTGTTTCATTTATTGGCGTAATTTAAGACTAATTTATTATTTTTATTACGCAATTGAATTAAATATAGAATCGACTTGTCAGAAGAAATTTTTATTTGCCCATATCTGAGGTGTTATCTTTTATTGCAGCCTGTTTTACGGGGGCAACGATAGGAAAACCCGTTGCTATTATCCGTGATTTTACGCTTTCCGAAAAATCTAGACCGTAATTAGTAGTCAGTCAAGGTATTTTGACGCAGACGAAAGTGGAAACTTCGATCTTGGATGAAGTAACATTGCTGTTGACAGCAATATCTAAATTTTCATATTTTTTTCTATTAGTCAAAATTCTCAACCTAAGGAAAAACGGCTAAAATTATTTTCTGTAAGTGGCAGCGAAGTAGAACCACAACGGGAGAACAACCATACGTCGCAGATTTCGGCGCCAGTGACTTGACTCCCACGCAGTCATCAGGAGACACGTGACTGAGGATCCGCAGTAACAACAAAATACTTTAAAATTAACGTTTTCAATAACATGCACATTCTGTGAACGTAATTCATTTTGTAAAATATCATAGTCAGCAAAATTTGAATCTTGGTTGTCTTTCGTAACAATTTGCCCATATTATATCTGGAGGAAAAAAAACTTATCAAGGCGGCAACAAATATTAGCAATACTGATGTTAAATCAATTGTTGTCATTTGATACAAAAACATTAGCCTGTGCTTTGTAATTCAAACACTTTCATATAAATATTTTATCCTACAGATGTAATACAAATTCTGTATATACTTAAAAATAATATCGTTAGTTTCAAACTATTTGTTTCCAAATTTTCTGGCAGCATTTCGGGCCCCAGGAGCGACAGGAAATTTTATATTGTTTTAATTAATGAACTGAAAACAGAGAAGTTGAGGACAAAAAGTTTTAAAAATAAATCCTTCTGTTGCTGAGTTTGGGCCATTACTTGTATTTTATTTATAGTTTTAAGTTTCATTTAATACTTTATTCAATAAATCATTAGCTACCTTAGATTAATTTAATTACAAATTACTTTCATTATGCAACTAATTTCCTATCCGCTGTGTCAATAAAATGTAATTGTTCAGAGTGGCAGTGTAAAAAATTGATGAGTGGTGCATACCTGACAATGTTATATATTCTTTTTGAGCTAACATAAACTGTTAAACTCTTTACCACACTACTTTTATCTCGTACAAGTCTTGTAGTTCATTATTGGGTCTTAATGTTAACCTTTCCGCTAAAATTGTATACTTTTCCGTGCTTTTAGCGTTTTAATAAACCCCAACTGTTATAAATCTGTTCTCCTGTTCTGTTACAAAATATTCCGCCAGTCCACAAGATGAAATAATATTTTTCAATGACCTCATACACCCACTAACGTAATAATCCTATCCTCACCAGAAGTTCAAATTCCACGTATTATTTTGGTCAAGTAGTTTCCAGAATCAACGATCAATATTTCACCAAAAACATGATTGACAGAAACTTTCATTCCTGTTTAGGAATTGTTTCCATGTTTTAACTGATTAGTGGTGTGATAGCAGTGTATCAGAATTGCTTACGCGAATGGGTGTCCCAGGAATGCGAGTGTTGATGACCTCGACGTTTCGCTGGTATCCTCCGGCGGTGATGCAGCCGTCGTTATAGCAGGCGGTGCGGTTGAAGGGGCAGTCACCACAAGCACCATTCATGGCCGCGTAGTCGCTCACGGTGAACGTGAACTTGCACGTTCGTCTGTCTCCGCGTCTGCAGGTCCTGTAGCAGTTACTTCCCTCTTCTGAAACCAGCGCCACAAGCAACTGACTCTCACATTCACTACACGAAGAAAAAACAGCAAAATGGATATAATAACTGGTCTTACGACAAATCGGATCTCAAAATGGCAAAAGTTTGCAACGTTTGATAGCAACATTCGGACAAGCTGGAAGGAGATGAGATAAATGAAAAACACGGGATTGGCCGGTGGAAATTCTCATGCGTTGGCAAATGACGGGAGCAATACTTTCTTTCAATGCCACGTATCGCACGCCGCATTGTTAAACAAAAAAATCATAAAAGGTTTTATTTTCTTCATGGAATGCTGGTATTAAATGGTCGCCCAGGTCACCCGATCCGATTCCATACTACTGAACTGTTTCCTTCCGTAGGGTTATAAACCGTGACCTCCTAAAGAACCTCACCCGATGACTAATAGAAATCCAAATTAATCTAAACCAATATCAATTTACCACATCATATACAGGGTGTTAAAAGAGTGGAGAATATTAGGAAGGTGCTACTAACCATCAAGACACGAAGAAAAGTCCACTAAACATGAGTCTGGAAACGCATACTTTCTGAGAAACGTCAACAGTGGCTGAAGACTTTTTTCTGTGAATATGTCTTAAGGGCACAGGTTCTGTTGCATCCCACGAGGTAAACAATGGTAGTTAGATATCAGAACAACGCTGGATGGGACCAGCACCTGACCCCGTGTATACATTGAGGCTTTACAGGGCAAAAGTGCTTTTATGGCGTACAGAGCTGTGAAGGGCCGAAGGCCTAAGGTGCTCATCTACTCTTGAAGACCGGTCGAGTCGAGACAGCCGAGGACGTAGTGGAATTCCTTGATCTGATGGAGACCTGGAACTAGATGGGATGCCGAAATACAGCAGTCGCATCAACGGCCAGTTGGATGACAGGAAAGTTAGTAGAATCGTGTTGAGGGTTTAAGTAGTATGTCATTTTTAGCTTTATTTATATCTGTTGGGTATATAATGTATATACCCAGTACGTGCCGTGTTTGATCAAACTTTACCGAAGGTGACCCAAGTTTTGTTCTGTAGTCTGCTAATTTGTTACTGCTAACGCAACTTATTTATTTGAAGGAAAATGTCCAGAGAAAAAGAATAGCCTACATAAAAAAAATATAAAAGAATCCCACATTTGTGAGGCTTCTTTTGATGGTTGTTTGAAAATAGGGAGAAAGCCTCATTTCGATATGAAAAAATAATATATATAACGATTTCTAAATATTACCATCTATTATTTCATTTTCTGTGGGCTGAACTCATTATATGTAGTTAATCAGACATATCGGTTGGCAACATTGATGTACAAACGTTGCACGTAAATTGGTACTTCAATTTGTACGTACCTTTATGGCTAATCATGTAACCAACTTGAACCTGAAACAAATACAGAAAAAAGTTATGTTAAGTTCATTTTCAGAGAATAAACGACTTGAGATAAATATTAAATATAATTTTGTTTACTTATTTCGTGGAGTATGTCACGAATTACCGTGACCGTAGTCCAGATATCCTTGACCGAGTACAACTATTTCCAGGTGAGCATTTCAATAAAAGGTGATAAGATGTTAGTCCAGTACTATCACAGTTTAACCGAGATTTGTTGGACTATTTTCTTACAGTTTACATTCGTACCTACATCAGCCACAATTTGCAGGCACTTGTCAAGCAAAGACCCAAAATGATTAATTTCTGAGTTGTCCCAAATATCGTCCTTTATCTGCAGACAATTGTGTATCTGACAACTGTAGAACTTTCCTGTATTTCTGTCTGTTGACCAGAATGGTGACCAGATAAATAATAATTCGTAGATTGATGGTAAATAGTACAACATAGGTCCAGAAATCTCCCGCAGTTCAATAAAATCATTTGAAAATCTTCTTAAATTACTGGAATATATTTGATGTTCCAAAGTTGTTCTCTTTGTCTTTGTTTATCTTCCAACTTCTGCCTCTATCGATTGATCAAAGAAAAATCAAAGAGTATGAAAATTTTTAGTTATATTTATTATCAGTCCGATTTCCAACCTAGAAAAATCGTCTAAAGACTTTAGGCCTACTGTATCCTTGCAAATAAAAGAAAATCCATTTATTTTTCCCAGGGTCTGGATGATTTACAGGAATACAATGAGACCGCTAGGCACCATACAACCTCATACCCAATTCTGTATGTTATAGTCCATTTTATCGTTACTCCGATATTTTAAGTCCCCAAAGAGTGTGTATTAAATATAATAATAATATTGTCACTATTCAGCATGTTAGGTATTACAAAAATAGTAACAGATCTTGTAGGAAACTTTTTTCAAAGAATCTAATGGTAACAAAAATGTCTTAATTAGTGAACTCAAAAAGTTACCGGGAATAAACTATATACATGTTGAATGAAATTTTAAATCATTTAATTTCTGATAAGTTCAGACTTATTCAAAACAAGTTAACCACTTTCATTATTTGTCTACCATAAATTTATAAATGTGGCCATATTTTAATCTGTGAAATTTTGGTCTTTAGAAATGAGATACTTTAACTCAATTCTACCTTTCTTTCTTGCCTATTAGGGAATAATTTTCTTTCTAATCCACGAACCCTTTGAAAAAGAGAACTTTTGGATTAACTTATCCACATATTTTTCAAAATTTGTGATTATAAATGGTTATTACTTTTACTGTAAATTTTATTTTACAGTGACTATATTGGGGCTTTCTGTTTTTTCGTCTTTAACATATTTTATCTACTCGTGTTATAATGAAATAATATTAACTTCATTTTTAAATATGTATTTTATCTACCCACGCGTAATATATAAATTAAAATACTTAGTAGATGTTTCCCGTCGACTAGTTTCTGGATCATAAAACAAATAATTGTGAAAGCGGATAGTCTGTAAAAGTTGAACTGAAAATAAAGTCTGAAAAGGTTGGTAAAGTGAAATAACAAAGTAGCTTGAGTTTGATGCTGTACAGTCCACTACCTGCGACTTCCTTACCGCGAAGCTAGCAGACGCCACGACACGGTAACCAGATCAAGAATCATAAATACTGAACCCCGTGGCAAAGCAGAGACTTGGAGAAGTCAACAGTAACGACCAACCATCACTGCTTACAGATGCCGTTGTATATACGCGTCTGACAAAATACTTTTAATCAATCAAATCAAATCATTAAAATATATGTAATAAAAGACCATTCTGACGTATTACAGCTAGGCATGTGTAATGGTGCGAATTTAATCACAAAGTATTAATCCATCTACTCATCAAAATTATTTCAGAAATTGACTTAGTTTAAAAAAATAATTTTCCTTCTCTCTCTTCACGTATTAAGCTCGATAAAAATGGTTACATAAATATATATATATTTGACCTAAATGACATATTATCCATAGCTCTCATCACTAATATATTAAAAATTTTGAAATTGCGAGACTCGGAAATAATTTTTACACGAAAGAGGCAGATCACCATAAAACCAATGCAATAAATAAAGTCCTTGTAGATGTTCCTGTAATCAAAGGTTCAGTTTCTAGAGGAATAGTTTAACCAAATTTGGATACCTAAATTACCTTACAGAGTTTCGTCGCTGTGGTCTGAATTTTTACGGAGGAAGAATGCATATTTTTGAATATTAATTCGACTTTTTGATTGTAATTTATTACCCTAGAAGCTAACATATAAAATTGACTTATCTTTAATGTTCCACAATAGTCTTCCTCCTCCTCGCGAACTTTGTCTTCTGAAGACCACTTCACAATTCAAAATAATTAAAACACTTTAAATCACTGTAATCTACTTTGCTTTACATTAACTCTGCACTTCCTTCAGATCATGTCCTCCGAACCTTCTCCACGCAAATCTCCGACACAACTGGCCCTTCCTCTCTCCGGACAATAATTCTCCTCAAAATTTTGAACCTTTTACAATTTTAATATTCGAATTATAGTAAAGTCGCTGTATTTTATTTCAGGCTTAACTTTATGTATATAAAATGTTTAATATGAATGATGAGTTAATACTTTAAAACAGAAAAAAATATTATAATAATGTTTATAGACATTCAGAAATGTGTTATTTTTAGAAAAAAATAAATAAGCATTTGATATGAGGTCTAAATGAAGCTTTCAGTATTATCTGACGCCCTTACTATGTATAATTAACGCCATTTAATCTGACAGAAAGTAAATAGTTTTGATAATCTGCATAGGCTATATTTTGTATTCATTGCTATTAATTGGTACAGAAATTGTGTTTTAGTATATGAATATTAATTAATTGTGAATGAATATAAATCTGCCAGCTATTAAAAGGCTTTGAATCCAGTTGATTAAATCGGGAAGCATTTACTAATGTTGTGTTATCAATATTCAATAATCCAAAGCAGGCCAGTAATAACCAGTTAACGCAATTTTTTCCCCTATGTTTAGTAAGCCGGGTGTAATAGAACTTTTATAGATTGGTATTCTGTTTCCCAAGGCAGTACATTTGGAAAGCATTTCATCTTAACCACAGACTTCCTTTCCTTCAAGTAGTCTACTTTCCACCACTCTAGTTTGTCTAAATTAGACTAATTTCATGGCGTCTCTATTTGATGTAATTATGTAAAACTTGGTTAATTATGAAATTATTCGCTTTTACCGTCACTTATGAAAGTAGGGCCGAGAGGTTTATCTTGCGCCCGATGTCAAGACTCTTGACTAGAAGCACGGCTATAAAAAGCGATGTGACGTATGAAGCACCATTAAAACCATAAAATCCTGTCTAAATTTAGCTATATATTTTACTGGTCTATGTGGCTCACTCTTCAGCCTCCAGATTCCGACTTTTACGGAGCACGTGGAAATAATGCCTCATGCATGTGTAAGGTCAGCTACGGGATGAAGGTCGCCTTAACGTCCACTTTACGACATTATTTCCACCCTAGCTCTGGATTAAAACATTTTTAATGCTGATATTATTCCGAAACTTCTAAATTTCAAAGAAACTATACTTCTGGGAGAAAAAGGTCAGATTATAATAGTTCAAAAAGTATCTCCTACTTGATTTCTGAAGCGCATGGACTTTAAAATGCTTCGAAACATTCCTTACCGGGGCATCAACATTCTTAATATTTTCTTTTCATATGTTAATAAAAACAGAAAAGAAGCATTTCGTGAACCTGTGAACATTATCTATAGCCATAAAAGAATTGAAGTGCCTGACTATCTGTCCGTTCTTCACTGCTAATCGTCATGAAACCACAAAATAATATATATATATATATATATGTGTGTGTGTGTGTGTGTGTGTGTACCATTTTTTATTATTGCTAAATCGGTATGTATTTGTGTATAATAATTTCAAATTAAATAGATATAAAAAGCACCAAGTAATTTTCTGTTTAAAAATCGTCCCGTAAAAAAGATGTGTTATGTATATTAAATAAAGTGATGCGTGTGAACTCACCCCGTACATCATCTGAGAGTAACATAGCGATGGTAAGACCGCGAAGGCCAATACTGCCTGTAGGAGAGCCATGGAAGAACTGGCGCTGATAACTCGCAGCTCTGCCTCATTTAAAGGGTAGCTGCTTTCTGTGCTTACCTTCACAAGAGATAAACGTCAATCTCGCAGTGTTTTATTTTCATGCCTGACGGTGCTGCGCCCTGATAGCAGACGGACATGCGTGACGTGATGGTTGCTATCAGCGATTCAGAAATTGCCAAGTCCCCAACTTATAACCGAAAATTATCAACGGTGATACTACGACTAGTTTTGCTAAGTCTCGTGACTATTGTCTACGAAGCATCAATTATCCACGGAAAACCCCATCAATAGCTCGTTCCTTCCTCTTACATATAAAAAAACCATATAAGGTTTTTAATCAATGTGTCTTCACTTTTTCTCTTTAAAAATTATCTATTTTACATATTTTCAATTTTTTATTTGGAATATTATTTTATACAATTCTTCCGTATCAATCTTATTTTTACGTGTCGCGTTCGTTTCACAAAGATGCATTTTAAAACGTGTTTATAATTCATGGTTTTATTTCCATATATATTCATATAATGATACTCTGACTTTACCTATTTACTCGGTAGAAGTTGAATGGAATCGATTAAGTTTATATTTACTACAGCCCTGAATTTTTTTCAAAAAATGAAAAGGTATAATTCTTCAAAAAATATTATCCTGTCAACGAATCTTTCGGCAAAGTCTTCATAATTATCTCTATATTACACAGAATTTTTTTATAATGAAATCCTAAAAATTCCAGTTAAACTGCTGCAATTGTTTATTTCGGACAAAGATTGAAGTTAATACAGTTGATATATTCCGAATTTATCATGTAATCTCTTTGGAATTCCTGAAGCATTAATATCTGTATTTTGAAATATCTGAAATATACTGGGCGCAAAATCCACGGCAAGTATAATTTATAAACTATACCAATAAATAAAATTGAAGTGTCTGTATGTATGTTTGTCTCGAATAGGCTCCGAAACGACTCAACTAATTTCAATGAAAATTTGGGGCGATTTAATTTAAATACTAATGCATGTCATTTCAATATATTGCTGCAGATAATAATATAATAAGATGTAATATAATATAAATATTTCTTTGTATACGTCTAGTCTCCTGACAACGAATGCGGGTTGCCTATACACTTGATCAGTTTATGCTCCGAAACGGCTTAACGGATTACAATGAAAATTTCAGAGATTGAAAAAGAAATTTCAAATTAACTTTTCGTTTATGTTTCATTTCGATAACTTGCAGAGTTCAGTAGATATTAATGTAAATATTTATAAACCCATCGAATTGCCGTGCTAAAGGCGGCGAGAAAACCATTTGCGATTTATAAGTCTTATTAGGCGTTCCTATGCCATTCACCCCACTTACTGGGTTATTATAAGCGTATTTTGGGAACACGAGAGAGAGAGGGAGGCGAGCATTCTCACTCTATTTATTGTTGCACCGTAATTAACCTATTGTTGGCAGAGATCTAACTCCCTGAGAAATAATACACTTTTTTGGATCGTCGATACGATGTATACGTAAATTTATTTATTTGTCACGTCAGGTAAATTTTAATGTTTTTTTTTTGCTTAACAGGCTACATGAGGGTGATCCTGAAACAGGCAACTCCCCTTTAATAGCATAGGAAAGGAATTGAAAAGGGGGGATGCGGAAGGTAGAGCAAGGTAGCCAAGGGTTAACTAGGGCCCCCGGGCTATGGTTTAAGGATCCTACTCGGTGTTTCACCTAAAGAGATGCAGGGAAACCACTAGAAAACCTGCATCAGGTTAGTAATTGCTCATTTTTATTGACCCCGAAACGTTCAAAATCAACTGTGAGTTATAAGGTTTTCCCTGAAGCGATATATATTTCATAACAAATATTGTAAAGGATTTTTGAGGAAAAGTTTAGAATGAATGTTAAAACTCAAGTTATTAATTACATTATGTTTCGTAGTATTTTTTAAAAAGAAATCACACCTTATTTAACAAAGAAATTTTCTCTCATTACGTACCACAGAAGTTAATTTATTACAAAACATTACCTGATAACGTTTATTCTTATATTGAGAAAGTGTTGTTCGAATTTTATATTACATTATTTAAACATTTGTTATAATTACTTTATTTTACGGTTTTTTTATTTTAATGTTAAATACCACAAATTCAGATTGTCGAGTTTAGCTGTTTTCAATGTGTGTTTTCTCTCTATTCTTAGCTCACATTTCAGACTGTTCGTGGATACAGGATACAGCATGCGACTGGATATCGCAAGGTCCTGGATTCGATTCTCTGGTCTGGTTAACATTTTTCCATTCTTGCCTTTCTTCTAATAATTTTATATTTGGATCTCTATTACCTGTAAAGATTATTGTTTAATTACAGTCATAATTTTTTTTAAATCTCAAGAAATTTATTTGGATCTGAAAACGCTCCAAGAGCAAGGACGAAACATATTTTTCTCATCAATTAGCCGTTTTAGTTTAACTTTATATAAATTTAGAAATTTATCGAAACTAAATCCGCAGGTCCGTTTTAATTATTTACTGCAAAATAAAAATAATAATTATTAGTTAGATTATAAAAATCAGTCTTCAAATTCACAATTATTGTGTTATTGATATAAAATGTATATCTATTTGAAAACCCTCCACATTAACCTCAAAAACATTAGTCCCGGACCTTGATAATTGAGCTATCAGATTTGCCTTAATAATTTCCTTACGAAAAAAAAGGCTGTTGTGTAATTCCTTATAAACCGTAATAAGAACGATGTAAACATCCTTGTTTGATTTCGAACAAGGAAACTGGATAAACCTGAAGTGCAAGGAGCCATGGAATCAAAACCTTTTCTGTTAGATTGCAAAGTTGTTAAATTTACTCAACGGAACTGTTTTAAAAGTTGTTGGACAGGTAAAACGTGTAGAGTATAAATGTAATCATCATTCTTCAAGTCTTACGAGACAAAAATGAACCTTTTAGAATTGTATGTGTATGGACACAAACGGTAAAACCGGATTCAGAAAATTTGCGAGCCGAGTTTAGAAAATTACAAATCGTAGTGGGTATTTTATGTTAATGAATGCGATGGGGCAGTTGACGTAGTCTTACAGTCAAAGCGTTTCATATAAAAAGAATAAGAGTATTTCATTTCGATACTGTTAGCTTTTTCAGCGTTTAGGATCAGTTCTGTAACGAAATTGTAAATTAAGGTTGCAGCCGACCTTATTGTACACTATACTACGCTACTATATAAGCACAGATCAAATAACCAGTTTTACTCATGTACGACAGTTCGTCCACAAATTTGGGTCTACGTCGATCACAAAGGGGATATAAATAAATGTGTTCTGGTTTTAGACTTCAGATAAACAATGGTCCAAAGAATTAGATATTGATTTGGCAATATGTGTTTGTTGTTGTGGTATTCAATCCTAAGACTAGTCTGATGCAACCCCCCATGCTAGTCTATCTTGCGCAAGCCTTTTCATTTCATTGTAACTATCAAAATCCATAATCTCCTTACCGTATTACCTCATTTGCCTCCCTCTTCTATTTTTACCCACACACTTCCCTCTAATGCTAATTTTACAAGACCCTCGTGTCGTAAAACGTGGCCTATTAATCTATTCCTTCTCATATTAAAGTATTTCTTGTTGTTAACAATTAAAATTTGCTGCCTCACAACTCAGGGGTCCCTGGTTCGAATCCTGGCATGGGCTTGGATGTTTGTGTCGTCATGGTCGCGAGGATCGGGATTAAGGCTGATGGGGAATTGATACACTGACCACGTGTCACCCCAAATTCGGAATATGTCACGCCAGATGACAGTCCGCAGCCGCCTCGGTAGGCCCAAGCCCTCAAGAGGGCTGTCGAGCTATTGGAAGAAGAAGAACAATTAAAATATTAAACTTTTCCCATTCTAAACTAATTTCCTTAAAATGTATAAAAAATATAAAACATTTTTGTATGGGTATAAACATACAGAAACTATTGATAAATGTTATAGATCCGAAAATATTTTTTTTCAACACAGACGGCATCTATTAACAGCTACAACCGAAATGTAAATCAAGAATACAGATAAATGATCCGATTATAATTTTTTAATTAATTTGCAATGATGTGGAAGAAGAAACTTTGAAAAAGTAAAATGAGCATGAAAACTGCTAATTTGGTGGAATGATTGGTGTGAAACTTGGACGATAGGAGTTCCAGAAACGAAAAGAATAGAAACTTTCGAAATGTGATGTTATAAGAAAAATGAGATATGTGGATAGCGTAACTAACCAGGAACTTCTAAGCACAATAAGAGAAAACAGTATGGAGAACTTTGACCAAGAGAAGGGATGGATTAAAAGGCCACGTTTTGAGACAGGATGATCTTGTGAAATTAGCGTGTGGGTAAGAATAGAAGAGGGAGAAAAGGGTGGAATACGCTAAGCAGATTGGGGAAGACGTGGGATGTGGTAGATCTGTAAAATTGAAAAGGTTGAATAGGTATACATTCAGGGTTGCATCAGACCAGTCTAAGGACTGAATACCACCACAACAACAATTTCGCCATTAGGGTCAAAAATAACCTCACACAGGCTACCAAGAGTTAATGAAAATAATATAAATAAATCGATGCCCATGAGTCATGTAAGTATACTATTTATTACAAGAAATTACAAAAAATTATTATCATATTATTAATCGCCCGCACGTATTCCGCAATTTTAATTAGAATTAGAATTCATCGGACATCGGCAGATTTTAATTTCGGAATAAATTGTGATCTACCGGCAGATGATTTTCCTTTTTTCCTTAAAATACCAGAAGAAGAAAAAACTTCAATCTAGTTCACTGGCCGCCTGCAAGGCCAAGTGTTTATCAGTTTCAACCAAGGTCTAATTTTTAGCGACACTGCATAACAAATGAAGCAATGGGACAGTGTAATGCAATTACTTATATGAGGGTGTGGAAATGCTGGAATCTACTTCTAAAATATTCAACAACAGGAAAAGTAATGTAATGTAAACATGTCTTCACGTTCAGTTTGTTAGAAATCCGGAAAAATGGTTATAACTACGTTTCTCTTAAAATATGGTCAAAGTAATAATAAACTATAAATTCAAGGCAGCGTGTTTAATAAAGGATCAGTGGTTTACAAACTAATGTTACACGCATTAGACTTGTGGGAGCGAAAACTCATGTGCATTTTAAATTACAGCCTCCGGTCAGGATGTACATACCAGCATTTTTATTAAGAAAATTATAGTTGGCATGGAAATATTCCTTGTCTTTATATCTAACAATAGAACGAAAAATACAGACTATGTAAAACAAGACAAAATACTGTCGGTGTTGAAGTACTTAGAGGTAAGAAAAACAATAACAACGTTTTAATTTCGGAGTGGAAACAATGAATGCGAAGTAGAGTTATTGTTTGGTATCAGGACACAATATTGAGAACGTTGACAAGAGAAGGGATAGATTAATAGCCCATGTCGTGAGACATGAGGGTTTTGTAAAATTAGGGTTAGAGGGAAGTGTGTGGGGTAAGAACAGAAGAGGGAGGCTAAGTATGGAATATGCTTAGAAGAATAGGGAGGATGTGTGATGTTGTAGTTATGCAGAAATGAAAATGCTTGCGCAAGATGAGTTAGCACGGAGGGTTGCATCAGACCAGTGTTAGGACTGACTGTCACAACAACATATACGTATAAGAAGTTAAAGACGAGGGTAATATTAAAGAAAAATTCACAGAAATGAGGATTACGAAAGGAAGAAACTGCCACAACTTGCTGCCTGCCGTCTTAGTAATCGACGAAAAATTCCTGGAAGTACTCTCTGAAACCTGGAACTATGCTCCGAGACGCAGAGCGAAGTACATAACAAAGAATCGTTTCCGGCTGCAATGTATATGATGGGAATCTCTGCTGCACGTTTTTATTTGCCGCACAGACACGACCCTTATAGTTTGAGTCCCATGTAAATTAATTTTATGACCTAAATCAAATAAATTTCTCCATGTTTCAGTTAGTAAATAACCCTAGTGGCAATTTTATCCATAAAAAAGCCAGATTAAATAGTAAATTTAAATCTGTTAATTTAATTCATTATCACTCCTCAATATTTACAAATAGCTAGAATTCACTTTCATTCTTATAGACATTACTTGTTTGTCCTGGTTAATGCTGGTTCAACATTGGAATCGTAATTTTATCTGTGTGGGGTAATTGTATTTAGCTGAAGACTGCATTATTTCTCATAGACTTTCGTAGTATTAAACCATTTCATAATTACAATATTATACCACAAATTTCGCTATTTTTCTCACTAATATCTTCAAAAAATTATTTTTCTATTTAATTATTGAATGCAATTTTTATTTTGCTGTGTTTACCAACTTTTATGATATGAAGTCCATTTGTTCAAACCAATTAAGTTATTCTGTGCGAGTAAAATCCGAAACAGATAAGCTTTCATATTAAGTCAAACTGTTAAATTGTATATATTTTTGGGAACGTGAGCTTTACGTAATCTTTTGGAACGTCCAGAAACGAAACATTAGTGAAATTTCCGCAACTAATTGCTACTCACTACTGGAAAGCGTCACGCAAATAACTAATTTTATCTTTAGCTTTTACCTTAAGAGTATTTTGAAATGATAGCAACTTAACTCTTGAAAGTGCAATAAAAATTATGTTTTATAATTTATCGATTACTAATCTACGTTAATTTATCAGTGAGCAATTATATTTCATGATAATTTCACTGAAAAAGTCTAATGTTTCATAAAAACAGGAGCATACAGATGAATTTTGGTTGTTAACATGAATATATTATCATAATAAATAAGTCATTGAATAAATTTAATTAGTAGCCGTCACGGGAGATAGTCCACGACACCAAATTAATCACCCATTTCAAAATTTACCGAAGAAGTCCACAAAGTTGAATGAAATCGCATTCATATTGATTAAAAATTAATTCAACTTATTTTTGACCTTTTTGGCAGTATTTTTATTCAATTACTAGCTATGCCTGCGTTTGCGAGGAAATAGCTCTTTTTATTTTTCCCCAAAAATGAAAGTACGGTGTCATTTATTTATGATCGCCTCACGGCAAACCTTATAACTCGATGTTGGTTTTGAACACGCCCAATAGATGCTCGCCCACTCCCCCTCTCTCTCTCTCTCATTCTGCCAAAATTACGCTTATAATAACACAGTAAGTGGGATGAATGGTATAGGAACGCCTAATAGGACACACAGTTTTCACGCCGCCTTTCGCGCGACAATTCAATGGATTTATAAATATTTACATTAATATCTTCTGAACTCTGCAAGATATCTAAATAATCAAACATACACGAAAATCGAAGTTGAAATTACAATTTAAATCCCGGAAATTTCCATTGAAATCCGTTTCGGAACATAAACAGATCAAGACTATAGGCAACCCGAAAATCATTTTCGGACGCACGTGTGCCAAGAAACCCTCCCATACGATTAATATTTATATTAAATTATATTATATTAATAATATTATACAAATTAAATAGGCACGAATTTTTAATTTAAATTTCTTATTTTTTAACCCTCAAATTTTCATTGAAATCCGTTGAGCCGATTCGGAGCCTCTTCGAAACAAACATACGGGCAGACAGTCAGGCAGATAGACAGACAGACACTCCAATTTTGTTTATTGGTATAGATTAGTAAACTTATAGTCAGAAAAATGATTTATGAATATCTTATCATTTATTGTTGTAATGATGGCTATCTCTGAATAGATTGTAAATTATGTTGTTATGAATGTCGAAATAAGATGTAACGAAATGGCGTTAACATATGAGCCAAAGACAGGAATACAGGTCAGGTCAGTAACACTGCAAACATCAGTGTTCTCTGGATTCATTTACAAAATTAAGAGAGATGAAACACGTAGTTTAAGTGACGTATCCTGCTGGTCAGTGGTTATCATGTGTTCATTCGTCGTCACATAAAATGATCGCAGCTTCCGAAATGCAGCACGCAACACACATTATGTACCTCGAGTTTATTCGACAACGATTCGCATTTCCGGTAAATAACTCTACCCATTATTACGACGCCCTAACGAATATAATTATAATATTCACTTGAATCCGTTGCTCATATGTTTGAAATGTAAATTATAAGCACCCGGAAAATGATAATTTACCTATATAAAAACAGCGATGTCAGTCTCTAACTAGTCAATTTATGACGCGATAAGTCTTTAACCAACGACTGTCAGTTTATCAGAATGGTGTTTTATGCAACTCGATAACAAGTTGGTGCGAGCAAGAGTCTTTAAAATGGATCTTCGCTCTTCACAGCAGGACACCAACTTATATTATTTTACACGTCACAGTCGTATGCCTAGTTTACACGAGCACAGTACATGTGACAAATGTTCATTTACTCGTTGGCGTAAGTAAGAAGTTCATCAGTACCAAAAAAAGAACTTTCAGAATGGAGCTTCATCGCACTGTTGAAAAAATTATTTAATTATTATTTTATTTACAATGACACAATAACTTCAAGAAAAATTAAGTAAAGGAAATGGACTGTGGGCAAGACAGTGGATACTAACCTGTCACTTAGTAAATGGAACCGATTCCTATTCAGTTGCACTTCCCGCACTTACTAGTGCTTAGTACTAATCATTTCGTTTACACGTGGATTCAAGTGCCGGTGACAAGTGCTGATGACAAGCACTAAGCTCGTGTGAACGCGGCCTTATGCTATGTCGTTAAACCCGATTATACACTAATTAACTTAAATTACAAGGGTGGTTCAACAAGTAAAGCCTCTATAAACATGTTAGCTATGTGAAAGGTTTGAATTTTACGCGATTCCTAAAACATTCTTCTTCAATTCACTACAGTAACACAGAAATGTGTATGATCATGCAAGAGTGGACATCAGCACTGCTCGGCGATGGATTCGTCGCTGTAGCAAAACTGAATTGCAAACATCGGTTGACTGATGAAAAGCGATGCGACAGACCGGTAACTGCAGTGACTCCACGCAACATTCAGTGAGGCAATCAGGTTGTAATGAATTAAGGTGGCGATTGCCATTTTATTTAATCAGTGGCGATACTCTGGTTGAGAAATTCCATATTGGCGTCAATTAGGCGGCAATAACAACCAAGTCAGACGGAAATAACATGCTTAAAGACGCCGTCAGGTGGGACATCAGCGATACGAGAGTTTTGGGAAAGAGCAAATGCCTGCCCAGGGCATCTATTCTTCGATAATTTTGAGGGCTACTTCTCCCTCCACGAAATATGAAGAAAACCGCGGGCCACGTTGGATATTGGATTGGGGCTGGGGGTCATGTCATCCGCCATCCACCCCTATGGTGGGGGTATGTGCATAGTTGGCCTAAGAGGAGACGTGATGGAAAATCAGTCAGTGGGGAGAGGAACTTTGAACAAGTAGGATGTGAGGAGTGTGCGTGGTAGTTGGGCCACCCCACGAGAGAATCATGCAGTTGGGATTGGAAGTTTGAAGAAGGAAGACGGAGATGAGATGACAGACAAATCAATAAGTGGGAAAAGAAAATTGGAAGAAGGATGAAGTCAGAGGAGATGAGACGTGACAAGTGAGTCTTGCGTAGTGAAAGAGAGACGATTACTAGTAATCTTCCTGACGTAAGAGGAAGGAAGAAGACTGAACGCAGGGTGCAGCAAGGTGGCTTCGCCCATCAACGTAATCGCTGAACCATAATTCTTGGAAGGAAGAGCCAGATTGTCACACGAACTCCGGAAGCTAGCCCGGGTAACCGAGCCAGAGCCAACGAAGGAAGCAGTCGCCTCACCACTCACATAAACGGAAACATGAACCCAAGTGTGTCAGTACCAAGTATTGCATCAAAATGCGTAAGGACTATCTTTCTGCTGCGCAGATCTCCACATTCATGACCCTGTATTAGACTGAGTCTCTTTCTGAGCTACTTGTGGCATATTTAATATACCCACAATTTGTGTTTACATAAATTAGTTTTCATGTTAAAGTAATAAATTTGTCCTTATTAAAATTAATAATTAACTTTCCCTCAAGTCCCATTATAAGGTTATTCAGGAGGGCCTTTAAGAAACTTAAAGCACACAATTTCGGCCAACAGAAGCAGTAACGGCTGTTCTTTATCTGCATGACAATGCACACCAGTCGTCACACCACTGAAAAGATTGTAAAAATTGGATGGTAAGTCATGCCTCATCCTCCAAGCACCATCAGACTTCCATCGGTTCGACTCACTAAACGAAGCTCATCGAGGGATTCTTTTTGAAGATTAGAAGGCCGTGCGTCGATGGCTTAGGAAGCAAGACCACCCTTTTTTCCGCCCCTGTTTAACAATGTGGTCATAAACCGTGGTAAAGGACGAAGACTATCGAAGAGTGAAAATTAAATAATTTATTTTGTGTAAATTGCATTTAATTGTCTTCAAAAATAAAACATAAAAATTATGAAGCATTATTTATTGAACAACCCTCGTATGACTCTCCTCTTTATCTCTCTCCCCCTCTGCCTCATTTCCGTTAAATTCGTTTTTGTTAAATTGTTCCGGTATTCAACTGATTTTCCGTAAAATGTAGCTTGGATCTATCAGCAGACGCTCCATCACAACATGGTTGCTCAACTAAAACAAGACAACCAAGCTTCGCTGTACTGCGTACTTCTTTTATTCTCCATTGAATAATGTTCAAATTAACTTGTATATATTTAAAAGAAAAATTCTGGAAATTGTTCAGAAAAATCTAGAGTAATTATAAAATAATTTACTGATGATAGTGTTTCGCAAATCCATACAGTTTTCCTGGATTGAAGGAAGCTTGACACTATAGTTTTTTCACTTAAGACTGAAAAAGCTATACTGATACGACTCTCCGATATTTTTGTTATCGGCTTGTGTAAGTTGGCTTACGAAAAACAATTACGGCTAATAAAGTGAAAACGCTATTCATTACAGGCTCAACAGAAACGTAAACTTCGGAGAAGCAGACAAGGTTTTAAAAATGGTTTTAATGTATCTATTGTTTATTTAAAATCTACATTCTTCTACTTCATTATATATATATATTATTCTTTTTACTAAAAGTAAGGTTAAGGTTAAAGTTAAAGAACTAGTCTTTTAAAATGTATAATAATTGCAAACGATAGTAAAAAATATCGCCCGACTTTCCTTAAAAATTAAACACAACTCTATAATTTTATGCTTTAAATTAAACTATCTTCTATAATTTTGTTATTTTGAATGCGATAATGCCTCAAAATAGCTCCAACAAAAGCTTTGTTTATTCAATGCAGACCTTGGTACGTGCTTATTTCCGCCTGTAGTCCCCATTCTCGACTAAAAAGATAAATTATAATTTACTACATAAAAAACTTTTTCGGGGTAAACTTGAATATGACAGGAAAATAACGCTACGGCATTGAAATATCCTATGATTAAGTTCTCAGCAATTGAGCCACAGATTGAAGTCCTGCGAACGAAATATGTTAAATAGTAACACTTTCTATTTTCTCTCCTCTTCACCTCTCTGAAATGCTGAAGCAAAAAAAAATTAGTTTATATTTTTTATGTCTAGGCGTCTGTATTATAAATTAAATTAGAGTGAAATTCAGTTAAATAAATATTATATATATTTATTTCAGTCTTAATTATGTTAATATTTGTACTACTTTTATTTTATTATTAAATAAGTAAGCTCATTCGTGAAATGGTTGGAGTTGAAACCGCAGAGATTTCCTTTTTTCAGTGTTTGTTGATATGAATAGACGAAACCAACAATCTACATTGATTGATTGCTCTTATAAGCTCTTGTGAAATAATTATTATTTTAAGATATCTGTAATATTGTCCAGGAAAGTGAGTAGTAAAACCTTCAAAACTTTTAAGAAGTGTATTCTTGTGTCACAAAAAAATATTTTTTGGTTGACAGGCTTCGTAAGGGTAACTCTCCTTTAGCGTTGTCACTTTGGGGGGGGGGGACAGGTTACGCGAGGGAGATCTTGAAACAGGCAACTACCCCTTAATAGCATAGGAAGGGAATTTAAAAGGGGGGTGTTGAAGGTAAAGAAAGGTAGCCAGTGAAATTCGTGAACTAAGGCAGGAACCCCAGGAATGAGTGATTAGAAGAAATATAGGGATCGTTTAACATTTTCCCAATTTCCTATCCTTCAGTAGAAACAAAACTTTCCACAACTTTTTATTTGATTGTCAAGTATACGATTTTTGACCATAATCATCTATAAAATATAATATCTAAAAGTTACATTGAAATTAAAACCTGGCAAAGACTTAATTGTTTGTAAAATTTAGAGGTTATGTTTTACAGAAGATTTATGAAAAAAACAAATTTTGACTATTAAATAAACGCTATTGAAGACTTAAATGTTTTAATGTTTCATATCAATTGAACCTTAGAAGTTTTTTGACATTTTCAAAATATTGGCAATTGTATGTATTGGTCAGTTTCGTGCTGACTCAAAGTTCGTGACCGTAAATTATAAGACTTAAAATCCGTTATCGTTTATTTTTTCTTCCATTTCTCCTATCTTAATATTTGAGAATTCAAGGACAGAGCCAGGGAAAATTTTGAAACAGATATGAAGGAAGGAAAGCAAGCCAACATTTCAAATGCCTCTAACAACATTTACCTTCATAAAATGAAGGTCGAGGACCTTAAAAACTCCTTATCCTACATCGCCAAAACTTTAAATCAGAAAAGATCCTTGAACAACCTTCCTGCACTGCTTGAAAATAAACCTGATTAATTCATATCTTTCAAGTGACATATCGCGAGATTATTCCGCGTGAATTTTCCAGTAGGTTGTCCGACTCGTGTGAGGAAGATATTCATGCTAATTGGCGGCTCTTTTTCTCCTTTGCTTACAAAAAAACGTTGTGGGGTTTACATAAACACGACTCAGATGTTAGGCTTTCCCTCTTATGTAAAATACATAAAAGATCGACTTTCGTAAAACATCAGATAGTATTTTTTAATTAATGTGAATAACATTAGTAAATTCCGTAAACTATATAACGTATCATGAGAAAATTATATATAGTAGAGGCATTAACATAATATGAACGTGCATCAATATATATTATATTTACTTAAAAACATTAATATCGTGCACATTTTTTTTAAATACTTTTGAAAATAGGACGACGAATATTACAAAGCTGTCTTATACCTCTGCCATACTCAGTAAAAAAAATTCGTTAAGAGGCATGCACATTAAGTCCTTACTTTCCTTTGTTCATTGGAGGTTCTCGTGTTGGAACAGGAGTTTATTTTAGAAATAACTTTTTTAGCGAATTTGGATATGATTTCAATTAGTCTCAAAGCAACGCTTCCGCCAGTTCCATTCACGAGTCAGCCATTCTCCTACATCCTGACAGAACATTATTAAATAAAAATTACAGCTAGTTTGTCAGCAAACAATAATTATTCAATATATATTAATTTTTTGAACCTGCAATTGAGTTCTGTTACAAACAATGAGTTGGATGTAGTACTCAGTCCTAAGACTGATCTGCTGCAACTCTCCATGCTAACTTATTTTCCGCAAACATTTTCATTTCTACATTCCACATCCTCCCTAATCTGCTTAGCGTATTCCCTCTTCTGTTCTTACCACACACAGCTGATTTTACAAGACCCTCGTGTCTTAAAACGTGGCCTGTTAATCTATCTCTTCTCTTGGTCAACGTCCTCCATAATCTTCACTCTTCCCCTATTATGTTTAGCACTTCCTCGTTAGTGATTCTATCAATCTGGTTTTCAGCATTCTCCTATTGCACCACATTTAAAAAGCTTCTACTCTTTTCCTTTCTGCAACTCCTATCGTCCACGTTTCGTACGCATATAACGCCACACTCATTTTTAGTAATGGTTTCCTAATGATCATACTTTTATTAGCTGTAAGTAAATTCGTCTTTTTCGCGAAAGCCGTCCTTTCCTGTGCTTTCCAACTATTATTATGTTGCCCAAGTAGCAGAATTCCTTAACTTCCTTAAAAATATCTCTTCCCAATCTAACACCCTTTGTTATTCCACAATTTCCCATACTATACTCCATCACCTTGGATTTCCCTCTATTAATGTTTATGTTGTACTCCTCCTCCAGGATCACGTTCATGTCATTTATTATGTTTCCCAAGTTCTTCTGACTCTCCTAGTACCACAATATCTTCAGGAAACCTTCGGGATTTTATTTCTTCTCCTTTCATTTTGATTCACTTTCTCCGAATTAACTTTTTCATCGCATGTATTATGTTAATTAAAGATAAAGAGCATGGGCGACAGACTGCATCCTTGTCCTGGCCTTAAAATGAGAAATACGAACAATAACAATCTTACAAACAAACATAGTAAATTACAGCCCTAAACCTATTGTTTAGCTGGTATTTCGTCGCAGTACAGTCATTACACTCGCACTGCACTATCACGTACAGTTCTTTATCCTTCCTCTGAAAACTTTGCTATTTGGAGGAAATGTTTCAAAAACTCCTTCAAGTAAATTTTTCTAGTCCCTTATAGTCGGCTTTAAAAACAATTATTTCCAAACATCATTTTTAAAACTGGTCTGCACGCTTTTATGATCCCCTCTACTGCAATAGTTTCCTTCTGAAAACTTTGCTGCTATATCCTCCCAGGTTGACCTTTGAGAAGATCCCTCAGACGAAACATTTTAACCTTCTCATTTACACGGCCAGGACAACGCTTAACTAATTATGCCACTCCAAATTAAAACAATTACGACGTTTCGTCCAAATTCGTTGACTTTATCAAGGTACGTTTTTAGATGGATAAAACTATTACACATGTGGATAACTTTCAATTCGGCCGTAACCCTTGTTGGACACGGTCCATGACGAAAAATTATGTATAAGTTTACCTTATAAAGTCCACAAATATGGACGAAATGTCGTAATTATTTAAACTGAATGTTAATTAAGATTTTCTGCTGACAAATATATATATATATATATATACTGAATTATTATTAATTTATTTAAACATTTTTATGGAGATTTTTCTTAAAATAATAACGGATTGCGTCTAGTTGCAAATCTTTCGAGTTGTTGACATATTGTAATGTTGTTGGCTACACTGCAGCCTGTAAAGAATTTAGTACTGTACTGAATCGTACTGATTGGCTTCACACGTTTGAAGTTTATTGATACCATAGTTATGTGGTGGCATGAAGTTCACTTACATCCTTTTGTTGCTTTATAACTAAATATCACGATCCCCCCCTTTCTCTCTCTTTCTCTATTCTCTTTTTTTCAAATTAAAACTATAGACATATTTCTGTCGTTAGCATCTGACTACGCTCACGAGTTAAAAAAAAACGTATGTATGATATATTAAATTAGCAAGTTAACCTCGGCATAATTTTTTCGTGATTTGTGAACCCTGACGATTTCATTGCAATTCTGAGACATCCAAACTTTTCAGTGTCTGCACACTTTATCAATTGATAGCGAGGAGAAGCATAATTAAACCTGCTCTACTTTCCTATCCGCTGAGGTTGCGCACTGATATTACTTGCGATTACCTGGGGAAAGAGGAAGGGGGGGTTAATTCTCAATTTATTCAACCATTCAAAATAGTGTGCTGCAACTCCAAAATTCCCATAACGTCGTCTAAAGCTGACTGGTTCACTACTTGCACTTTTATTGATACTCATTAATAAATTTGATTAATTTTCTAACTTCAAGCTCTATTGTCAACGCTAAACACAATTGTTATTTCGAAGCTGAATCAAATGTTTCGGGAGTTCCTTTGTTAATGATTTTTATACACTAATGGCGTATGCGGTTACTCACCGAATAGCATAGACGTTTTTAAAATACTGAATAGGACAATCTGCATCATATATTACAAGTCCAACAGACTTGTGCAATCGACACTTCACTTAAATGGGAATCATGACCCTATATATATATTAAGTGACAAACACTCTATGGGATAAGTTTCCTGGCCCATACGCGCGTTGAGATCTCCAAAATTAGATGCCCATACTCTTGATCCATAATACTATATATCTTTTAAATTATAAACATTTTGCGCCGTAATTAACCTATGGTTTAGTTAATGGTGTATTTATGTTGGAATCCCCAACAACTTTAACACAAGGCATCCATAGTGCTTTAGTCGAACATCAGCTTACTTCAGTGAATTTAACTCATGAGGAAATTCTATTATACAATAAACTGCCTAATAATATTAAGTGTTGGAAAGTTTATTTTTATTAAAAATAACCTGCATGTGTTTATGGTGAAGAGTTGTTTCTATTCTGTTATGTCAAGTGAATAAAAACACTACTTGATAAATATATGTGCCTATCTAGTTTTTATAGATGTATGAAAAATGAACTTACGTTGTAAAAGTAGGCTTACATTACAGAAGGCATTACTATGATTAATATTATATATTTATGGTTAGTATTAACACTGAATAAATGCAGTATAAGACAACTTTGCAACAGTCCAGCAATTCTCCAGGAAACATTCCTACTATTGTATCTTTAAATATCTCCAGAATATCGTGTGACAGTCTTTCCGAATTATAAACACATGTAAGTTCATGATAATGTAATCAATTAACATAACTCATTGTATAAGCAACAAAACAATTAAGGAACTACACATAAATGATTTACTCTTTACAGTTACTATACTTGTGATAAGATAAAGAAAACTAAACATTGTGCATGTAATTCTTGGGCCATGCTTGTATAGTTAAAAAACAAAAAGAAAATTAATCTCAATTTCAAAATAGATGTTACCGTACGGATTTTAAGAAAAATCATTCTGCGATCTCGGTCCTGCGTTGCTCAGACATTGCAGTGAAAGAATATTCTAACTTAAATTAAATAAATTAACGACCAGATACAGTCAAATTTTTTATGTAGTTCATTCGACCACACCTTCCTCGGGTTCTCCTGTATCTAGTAGTTAATTTTTTCATTTAATTTGAAAAAACATACGTTAGATGAATTCCTAAAAATCTTCTCGCAAAGTAAGACTAAGTGCTGCCACAATGGAAATATACTCATGTTCATTTGTTAATTTGTATGAATGCTATATTCACTGACAACCTTCATATCATACCATGTTTACTCATACATCCACGTACGATATTACAAACTGAAATCATTTTGACAACGTCTTTACTGTAGACCTATATATTATTGGACCGTAAGGGAATAAGCACTTCTTACACACATCTTCGATGAAGAAAGTTAAAACGGAATATGGAAAAGGAATCATACTGCATGGAGAAGAAATAAAAACCCTACGGTTTGCGGATAATATTGTAGGAATAGGGAAGTCAGAAGAAGACTTGCAAACAATAAATGGCATGAACGTGGTCCTAGAGAAACAGTTCAATAGAAGGAAAACCAAGGTAATGGATTGTAGTATGGGAAACGGTGGAATAACAAAGGCTGTTAGATTGGGTAGGGATATTTTGAAGGATGTTAGGGAATTCTGCTACTTGAGCAGCATAATAACTGAAGTAGGATAGCACACGTAAGGAAGACTTTCGCAAAAAATAGGAATTTACTTCCGGGTTATATAAGAGTGAATATTAGGAAATCATTGCTAAAAATGTTGGTATTGAGTGTAACGTTATATGGGTGCCAAACATGAACGGTAGGTGTTGCAGAAAGGAAAAAAATAGAAACCTTTCGAATGTGGTGCTGTTGAAGAATGCTAAAAATCAGAGGGGTGGATAGAATCACTAACGAGGACGTTCTAAACAGAACAGGGGAAGAGAGAACAATATGGAGGACGCCGACAAATAGAAGTGACAGATTAATAGGCTACGTTTTAAGATACGAGGGTATTGTAAAATTAGTATAATAAGGAAGTGTGTGGGGTAAGAAAAGAAGAGGTTGGCAAAGGATGGCATACGCTAAGCAGATAGAGAGGATGTGGGAAGTGGTAGTTTTCCGGAAATGTAAAGACTTGCGCAGTACCTTTTGTGTAGTTCCTTGTAAAGACACAATAGTATTGTTACTCGTATTGGTTGCTCACGTTCAATATTTAAGTAGGCAAATTATTCATATCGACGATCATTTTGAATATTGCAACAAATCTGAATAAATATATCCGTTAGTGTCGTTGATTGATAATACTCCACCTATAATTTCTTGATATTCGAATTCAAATCTGGTTTCCCTCAAGGTCTTCAAAAGTGGATGGCCTTCCCCTCATATCTATGCCCAATCTGAGCATAGTTAACATGCATTCAAAGTGGGCCAGTGTAGCAGATAAAATAAAACAATTATTCTCAAAAATTATATCTAACCACTAAATTGTCAACAACCGTAAGTATAGAACGTGAAGAATTGCAATTGTATTACACCAATAAAAACTCAGTTGTTAAGCTCTCCTAATTTACATTGTAATGAAAACATGTTACACTATTCTTTGTGTCATCTCATTTAAATTCCTATAATACAATAAATAAAACGAATACATTATTACAGTTTTCACTATAAACATTTGCGCACTTTGAGCTACAGACTTAATATCCTATAGTACACAATCTTTTACAAAATTGCTACCTTATATTTAGTACATTATTTAGGAAAAGAAAATGTAAAATATTTTAATATTTCATCTGTTGTTATCAATAGTTATTAAATTTCATATTTAAGTAACACTTTTAAAAAAATATAATAAATAGTAATTGACTCACTTGTCTGAATTACAAATTATTTTACTTAAGTCATTTTATTATTCCAACTTAAAAACTTATTTGAAACTATTCATTTCTCTTATATTTCGTAATGATGTCTCCAAAAGATCTACATGAAAAAACTGTATATCATTGATATGAATTAGAAACAATAAATTTCCAATTACTTTACCCTGTGGGACTCCTTGTGCAATAGGTCTTTCTGCCCACAGTAGTCAACTTACTCCAACCAATAAAGTATTAACACCAGTCACTTCTGCTTGCTTTCTAATGCAAAGTAGGAAATTTCTCAAATGGGTCAAATTTTTGTGAGTAAGTTCTATTTCAGAAATTATATTTCTTCTGGCAACTTATAATTGATATTTGTGTACACTTGGGTGAATTTATAACAGAATATCAACCAACAAAAATTTCTAACCAGTACTATTAATAGCAATTGCAAATATTTTTAATTTGTTTATTACCAGAACTGTCTACCATATCACCTAACAGACTTATGGGGTAAAATGTATCATTATATATCAATTGTCTATTTATACCTGGATTTTTTCAGTTTTCAATGCTCTTTATTGATTATATATTAATATAAAATAAAAACAAATTAATCTTAGATTGTTACAAAAATATTTCTAAGTTGTATAAATAAATAATATTAAAGGTAAATATAACATCACTTTCTAGAAAATTATAAAATTTAAAGTTTCAAACACTTTCTACAAAATTAATTGCCCATTTTGAAGAGCATATGAATGGCACTCCTTGGAAGCATTAAGTATAATTATACTTTTATCATCTATCTGAAAGATTTGGTTGAAGTAATGATGTTGATGATGATAGTGACTTTGTGTAATGACCACATTTGGGAAAATTTTTTGGAATGGGAGCCATCTGATTGTGCTTTCCCACTTTTAAAACCATTGCCATTCCCATTTCCATATGATGACCAATGTGGCAGTGAAAGAGCCAATAACCTACAAAAGAATATTTTACATAAATGCTAAACATCATGTAACCCTTCAAATATAAATTATTTAAAGGATCAGGATAGAAAATCTAGACCAGAATGGGAATCAGACACAGGACCACGACTTAGTACGTGGCAGCTCCCATCTAAACTATCTTCTGTTATTGTATAAATTATTTTTTCTGTGACTGAATAGGAATAAAGATTTGTTTATGAAACATTAGCATTTTCTCAAAGACTTAACAAAAGCTACAGAGTTCTTATAAAAGCATTTGCAAGATGGCATAAAACAATTTTTCATTACATAAGTTTATCCATTACCTGGATTAGCTGCATGAAACCGAATGACAGTAAAACCACTGACAGGTACAGAAACTGTATCCTTTAGAGGTGCTCCAACAAGCTTTTTCTTTATTTGGCCTTGTTCATTCATTAATTTAACATAATCAAAAGTTTTATTTCCTTCTGGAAGATTTTCAATTGCAACAACATGAAATTCAAATCCATGTAAATGGAAAGGATGATCAGATGTCCCTCCAGCTCCTGAAAAATTGGATAAATTATATTTTTAATTTTACATTTCAGGAATAGTTTATTTAGGAACTATGTTACAGTAGCTTACGTGGATCAACGATTATTAACTCAACCAGGCTGTTCAATTCAGTTTCTAGTATATAGGGACAAGAACAGAAATCCTCTTCATTGCAAAATTGGGACTTTGTATTTTCAGTGCAGTACATGTCATCAGTGAGCTCATCTCGTTGTGTAAGAAGTGGTATTGGTGATGCTCTGTATGTATTATTATTAAGTTGAGGATATGGGCCTGGTAGTTCCAGTGTTCCTGTAACAATACAAGCAGAGTTAGTTAATTCTAGTAATCTGCAGAACATGCACCGATTATTATCAAACACTAAAAAAATTATAACTTTTACTGTATTACTACTGCACTAAATTTTTGTGTTGCATCTTTACCAACATTGATAATAAGTAGATCAAAATTCATCAATAAGTTTTCAAGCACCACAAAACTAAGTTCACCTCATATTATTTTATAGAATTAGAATAGAAAGTGCAAGATTAGAAAACAAGTCATACCATAACGGTTTAAACGCAGTGAAATGTAATATGTATGATCTGGTTTTCCAGAAACTCCACTCTTAGCCCTCTTGTATTCCACATTTACTAAATCAGTAAGCTGTATGAGAGTGTTTTTAGATGATGAACCTTTCATGGGTATTGGGTTTAGAAGCTGAAAAGAAAGTTATTGAAGATAATTTCATATTTTAAAAAACTTATACAACACTACATCAATATATTATGTCAAGTTAAAGTTTTTTCTGTTTCAATTTACTTTAATATAATGCATTCAATTGACTAATATTTAGATTGAAGATATGGAAAACTATTAAGTTTGCAAACATAATGTTTTATGAACACAATTCTTATTCTGGTAGCATTGTTTGAATTAATGCACCATAACTTTTTATTTGAAATAGTAGACCGTATTTCATTAAGTATTATTCAGATAAACAGTACTAAATGCAAAAAAAATCTTTAATGTGACCATTTACTACTTGCAGTCTACACTGAGTCATCATTGTTGCTTGTGTTTAATCTTATACTAATCAAATTATTTTAAGAAAGGAGGAAAGAAGGAAATAATTATTTGGTTTTAGAGTTAAAATGGATTGTTAACCCTGAAATTCTATTATCAGATTTTTAATGCAAATCCCTTAAATTTGCTAAGATATCTGATGATTTATTATATAATTTGCATTATGTGAGATGTTACACATTTTAGTGATCTGTTAAAGAAAATAAATGTATATAAAGGCTTCAAGGGGTATTTTTAACTTAAATATTCACCTTTTATATGGAATAATTAATAAAGTATCAACATGAATATATGTCTGTCACTCTTGTGTAGAATAACACTTACTTTGAAATGATTCATAAGACAAAACAAATAGCATATCTTAAAAAAGTGTGTTAACTGATATTGATCATGATCATCAATAGCATGTTTAGGAAAATTTCATATGAGTTAAGCATCATGGTAATCACATAATCTGCATAAGGATTTTGAAATTTTCTTTGTGCTGTAGAGTGACAGTGTTTTGCACTCATATGAAGCACACAAAGCCTTTCAGATGTAGTTAAACATTTAACTTTCATAACAATCAAAATAATAATTGTCCTGGTTACCCTTCCTGAGGCAATTGAATTTTCATATGATGGAATTCCACGCGGATCTCTTCTAGCAGCTCCTTCATAGTGTATCACGGCTTCTTGATGAACTTTGTTTATAAAACAATCCCCATCTCCTCTAACTCGAAGCCAATAGTTGCCGACATTTTTGTTTGCATTAAGTACAAAGTCATAACGTTCTCCAGCATTTATCATGATTGAATCCACTAGAAGTAAATTTGTTTATTATTACATAAATAATTTTATAATCTCTTTAAGTACATAGAGAAAAGTATATATTTAACATTTTAGTAAAAACAATTTAGTAAATATTGTTTATATTACTTTTTTAAATTCATTCAAAATTCTTTAGTGTAATAAATAATGTAATCTAAATTATAAATAATACGAATATATTAGAAATAAATACAGTTACCTTCAATAGGTTTTATGTTGCCACTGTCTGTATTTATGACAGTCATAGGATGATCATCTATAGAAATTTGAATATGACAAAAGATTGGTGCATTGTAGATGACTCTAAAACGATATTTTCTCCCCTGAAATATTGAGATAATTAAAAAAGATTTTACATTTTGTTAATCCTTGGCTTGCAACAAAATAAACTGAAATAAGTATTCTTAATAATTATTACTTGCTAATTGAAATAATTATAAAATCTTATTTGTTCAAATTTTATTAAATTATTACAATTCTTCAATATTATATAAGCAATATGTAAAATAATAAGGATAAAAACAAATCCCTTCAATTTGTTAATACTGGATTAACAATAAAACTTTTAAATCTCAAGCCTATTTAATTAAAGCAAAAAAGGAATTCATTGGTAATTTTGAACAAATTTCGGAATGATATAAATCAATAATTTAAGTAACATTTTAAACAGATAAAAACATATCACTTCACAATAGAAATAAAGTATTCAATTGAGTAAACTGAACAAATGTTAGAACCACCTACCTGAAGTACTCGAAAGACTTCGACAGGAGTTGCATAGTATTTATTGTCCTTTGGGAATATCTTAATCCGACCTTTCCCATTTATAATCATACCAGTACCATTAACCCTTTGATTTAAGAAACGACCTAGAGTGAATGTTTCACGAGCACTCATTTCAAACCAATGCCAAATTACAACAGTATGTTGTGGCAAATCATAATCATATGTATAGGCATTCGGTTCCTCTTCCAATGGACGCCGTACAATTAATGCACCAAAAAGACCTTCTGCATCTTCATGTCCTATAAATTTTATTAAATATGTTTATTTACTGATAATTTCACAAATTCACTTAATGATATAATTACAAAAAATAAATACAATACTTGAATATCTGAGCTGCATATCGAACTTGTTTTAATTCTATGAGTTCACATATAGATTATCGACTTTTTCTTTCATATACAAAGCTGTGTATGTTTGTATAATATAATATTTTATTGTATTGTATTTAATATAGCAAAGCCATCCAAAATGTAATAACTAATGCTGTTTTTTACTGATCTTTCTTTTATTTACACTAGGAATATTAACAAAATTTATTCATCTATACAAATACAAATTTGAAATCAGAACAAAAATAGATAAAACAAAAGAATTCATATTATTTTGGCCTTGAGTTCAGTGGACATTTATTGCTATGTCAATGTATTCTAGTGATGCTATAATTGGCTGGTATGAATTGCAAAGTAAGGTTTTTCTCTTAGCTTTGGAATCCTTTTTTAAAACATCTGCAGTGCAGAAGTCTTTATTCAAATCTCATGCATGGTGTGTGTCCAATCACAGTTCATGTCTTATCTTCATTTTCTAATGGAAAGTTCAATCAAGAATTTCCACTCTTCGACCTTCAAACTGTGGTAGTTCATTGTTCCTCATAAACAGATTCCTGACATCATTGCATGGTACTCCAATTAGAATAGAAGAAGATTTATAATTGGAACAAACAAAGAGTAAATGCCCGCTACAGGACAGCTACTATCAATATGAACAAAAAATATAGGTGACTTCATTGAGGTGCTCTCTCAATTGCAATAGGAAAGAGAAATCCATGGCATACATAAACTATAAACTGGACACCATGTCATAGGAATACAAAATTAAAATGTTGAAGTCATTATCCTTCTTCTAAAGACCAATTGCAGGATTCTCTTGCTAGTTGACTGCACATTTTTTAGTATGCTCTTGACTAACAGGAGGAACACACAATCTATAACCTGACAAAGTTGGATAACACATTAAAAAATTTGATGTATTGTATACAGCATGGTGACCATTCTCAAAGTGACAATAGCCTTGTATTACCAGCTCTTGTTTTCTTCTCCATATTAATGTTTCATCGATAAATTTTAAATCAAATGTAGGAAAAGAATTTTTTATTAATTTATAAGTTCTCTTTTCAGTAAGTATGAAATTTACCCATGTGAGCATGATACATATGAGTGCCAGCAGTGTCTGCAATGAACTTATATTGGAATCTGTTATTTGGAAGTATTGGGCATTGAGTTACAAATGGAACTCCATCCATTTCTGGAGAATATCTTTGATGTATTCCATGCCAGTGTATAGTAGTTGCTTCTATAGGCATCATATTCTGCAGATCAATAACAATTGTGTCTCCTAAGCAAACCTGAAAATATATTTTTCCAAATAAATATGGGGAACATAATGAATTTATATTATACAAACTTCAAAATAATGTTTCAAAATTAGATAGTTACTTTGTTAGAAATTTAGATTATTCAGATTAATACAGAACATAATAATCTCTTACAATGTCTAAATTTGTTATTTTATGTCACTTGAAGTGTCAAAGAATAATCATAAAAGTTCATTTTAAGATATGGTCAAAGATTTATTTCTTGTAACTGTCATCATAATTTAGGGTTTCTTTTTAAAAACAGAATTATGGCAATACAAACAATCATTTTAAAATATTATTGGAAAATTACAGTAAACATGATTGTGGCAATGCTATATATAGCATTGCCACAATCATAATTCATAAGGAAAGGAAAGAGAGACAGAAAGTAGGTGACTTACCTGAGGTTCATTGAAGTTTGGATTTCTTTAAAATTTCACCTCACAAGGTATCTACTATCTATGAACTTCAGGTAAATCACCTACTTTCTATCTCTCTTTCCTTTCCTTATTAATTGTTTTAATTAACATAACTGTCATTTCCTGACACATATATGTATTGTAACATGTTAAAGTTACAGTCCCCCCAAAAAATAGCATTCTGATTATCCTTAAATATATGATTTGTCTATACTTTTATTTAGAACAGCATGTGAGTCTAACAAACTATATTAATATTTGTTCCATAATTATAAGATTTCATCTTTGAAGAAAAATAAGTATCTTTCATTAACCCACTTACTTCAATAGATGTTCCTGGAAGTCTTGTATTTACTACTTGCACGGCACGTTTGTGTCCACCTGCAGTTATACATCCATTTGCAAAACAGTCTGTTATATTAAAGGGGCAATCTCCACATGCACCATTCATTGTGGCATATTCACTTACAGTAAAGTTATAATTACATGTTCGATGTTTACCATACACACATTTTCTGTAACATGGGTGGTTTGTTCCACCTGTAAATAAATGTAATAAGTTGAAAATTATTAAACTTATAACTGACTCTTAAAATAAGTCTTTATTCCTTTCTTTTATATGTTGTGGATCAAGACCCAGCAAACTCATAAGAGAAATGAGGCACAAAGTATTTATATACCAAATAGAACCTAAAAGATTTATACTGTAGCCTGGGATAATATCAGACAATGTAACCATTTGGTAATATACCTACTTAGCTGACACAGTCAGAAAACAACCAGTGCAACAACACTGTAAAGAAAATGTTGCAAGAGCTAAATTCAATATGCATTGAGTAAGACTTGTTACAAAATTGCATGAGAGTATATTTGATTCCATTAATGCAAACCTAAAAAATTGATTCTTTTACTCATTAGACATCCACAATAGCATGATAATTGCTTTGGATACCATTAACTTAATTGTTTCAAATATTATATTTTATAATATTAATACTTATCTCCCTGTTTTAAATTATATTTTATTTCTAAATTAAATATTCAAAGATTAAATATATTTTTTAGTAAATTATTAAAACTTTTAAAAGCCTATAGAAAAGTAAAATAGATAAACCCCGCCACACTAAGTGAATCTGTGGCGAATCTTTCCTTATCCAGTAATAATTATGGAACCAAGAACATTCTCACTTCCACTCCTTAATTTACAAGTAGTTGGTGCATTTAGTTTTTGTTTTATGTTCCCTTTTTATCACAAATGACATGAACATGGAACAAAATTTGGTTCAATTTTATCATTTACACAGTGACACTGGATGAATTTGCTAGTTACAAGATTTAAAAAATATTGTTTTACTGTATTTTTCGTTCTTAATATTCTGCCCAAATATTTCTCTCTTCCTCTGAGTTGTAGAGTTATAACCAAGGTAAGTGATCAAACTTACCTGCATTATCAATAAAGAAGCCAGTTTGTACCTGAAACAAATGAGAATTAAAAAGTAACATTTTCAAGTAATAACACTATATATATATGGTGACCTCCTGTGGTCTAGTGCATTGCTGCCCCACAACACAGAGGTCCCAGGTTTGAATCCTGGCATGGGCTTGGATGCTTGTTCATCATGGTCACGGAGCCCAACTGGAGAATCAATACACTGACCAAATATCACTGGAATCTCAGAATGTGTCATGTAAAATATAGTCCTCAGTTGACCTGGTAGGCCAAGACCCTTAATGGGCTAGCAGAGCCGAAGAAGAAGAAATAAGTACACATACAACAAACTTAAAGGGGGGATGAAGGAGGTCAATACAAAAATTTATCCTTCAAGGCATTTTTGCCAGATATACATTGCTGCACAATTTGAGAAAAGAAAACTGAAAAATAGAATTCGATAAGTGTGCGTCCATCAGACAAACACAGGTGTATGTAAATACCTGAATGGAACGAATGGTCAAACTAAAACATCTAGGACAATACCAGACCTCATGTTAACAGTAACTGTCTTTTGCTTGTTCTGCGCGAGTGTCAGTGTGTGTGACTCGCGGGTTTGCACCAGAAGTGCTGGTTGAATAGCCACTAGAGTAAAAATGTTGCCTCGTCAGAAAATAAAATCCAGCTTCCGAATTCGGAGTTGTTCATCTGTTGCAGTAGACATCATTGGTAGAATTGTGTTCAGTGAGGATGATCAGAACCGCGCTTTTTTAATTATATTTCTCAGTTTCCTTTCCCCAAATTTCGCAGTAACGATGTGTCTATGACAAAATTACAAAGAGGGAAAATGTTTGTATTGATCCTCTTACCCCCTCCCCTTTAAGTTTGTGATCTTACTTCTGTTACATCCTGTATATTTAATTTCCGTAAACGCTGGAACTTGCCCAGGGTTTTTGCCGCCAGAGAAATCAGAGAAATATCACTCCTACGCTTCATATGACTTTAAAAAAATTAATTGATTAATATTACTGTAAAAGCACTATTTTAACCAGAAAAATACATAATTTAATTAAGCAAAAATTACAAATACAAACGGAAAATTGTTTTACTCAAAATCAAAAAAATTACATGTAGAGTGAGCCAACGATAAACGAACTTGCAACATATAATGAATAAAGTGTCTGTCTTAATATTATAGATAAAGTACAATGAATGGCCAGAAGTCAGATATAGAGCTTGCAATATACAATATTTTTTCGTTTATCCTTTCCGGGAGAAAACAAATAGCGCCGATAATTTTCCGACTATCGAGTAGCAAGGTACGACTGTCCACGAGACAAGCACGACAATTCAAGGTTTATTCCACACACTTCTAACGAATCACCTTGGGATTTATTAATTCTCATTGCGAATGCAAGGCGCTCCGGACACTGGACACTCTTAAATTTAAAAAGAAAGCCGGTTGGCATTAGTGGAATAAGTACATCCTAGACTTTAAACCAGCCTATGATTATAGTAGCTTCAATTAAATTTTTCATAATTTTGTGAGTCTTGTTCCGTTGCAGAATTCCGGCTGATTCAGATTTCGTAGCGTGATTACCACTGAGCCAACCTTGAGCTGTAAATTGCGTGGCGGTAACAATGGCAATTACAATGAATTGACCACTTCGTTTGGATCGGTAATGGAATCGATCGACAAAAATGAATGCTTTCGTTCACCAATTTGACTCTGAATTTTTTTGTATTCAAATCATCTACATCCATATTTCTTTGCTGCTAAAATGGCTCTTTCGCTCAACCAAGCAGGTTTTTCTGTAATTTGCATCAACACTTTCGATATTAATTCTTCCTTCTACGTTGTGAAATTTTGTGGAAACGAAATGAGACCAATAGAAGTGTCAGCAGGAATTTTCCAAGTGAGGAAGTTATCACCTGCTGGCTGAACAAATGAGCGTCAATCTGCCAATGTTTTGAACATCTACACCACTATCTTCCGTCGCACTCACTTTTCATATTACGAGATTTAAAAAGCTTTTCGTACGATTTTTTTAATTTTTCTTTTTTAGAAACCTTGTCCGGACAATAATTATTGTATTTGGTGCAGTCGTTCAAAGTTATGCGCGTACATACATTTCAAGGATTAATTTATATATATACTTGAATACTCAAATGAAAATCATTGTCAATCCAACTGGTTTTGGATGTGAACGGACATCTCACAGAATGAAGTAATCTGGTTCAGAGAAGGGCAGCCATCACTGATCGCACATGTAGTGGCCAACAGACGAACAGCGTCGACTCGCTAGCGCCATCATGATAATGCAACCACCTATGCTTCACAACTGACTAATATTTCATTGACCCACCACAGAATTCCCTCGTGTAACTCCGTGGAATTTTTTGTAGTTCAACGAATGGAATGAGTAGAATTTAGAAGTTCGGAGATCGCCCTGACACCTAGACGGACCTAATGGGTCCTGCGATGTTCCGTCTCTTTAAAAAATAATAGGGAATTTTACTGTCCTAACGCGATCTTTCTTATTCACCTCTTTAAATTCAAGTTTCACGCATTGGAGAAAGTTTGAGAAATTTATATACTTAGTTGTTATTTTATGATATAAAAGTTAACTTACTCCTTCCATTATTTGCGAATAGCAGACATGGGAGAGCGTCACAAGTATGAGGAGTAATTCCCGGGTCCCCATGGTGGATCAGTCTCAAGAGCTGCAGACTGACTGCAAGCTACGCCACCGACGTCGTCCCTTTCCTTAACACTGCGACGAAAGGACGAATGATAACGGCAGAACATTAATTTCTCTACTTCCTTAATGAAAAGGTCAGATACTCGAAAAGAGTTTCCGAGTTTGCCGGTTACACAAAATTCGCAATCTAACGTTTTTTTTATCTGCATGAAATATTCCTCCAATGCGTTGTTCAAAACCCTTTAATCGGCCACTTCTTCGAGTTTCTGAACTCGTCCTCATCTTTTCCCAGTTAATACTCTTGAGGAATGGGAATAGTTTTAATTTGAATATTTAACTTACTTTCGCTCAATCTTGAAACCTCAAATTATGCCCTCGCATTTGACCTCAATTGGCCTGAAATTTTAAGGAATAAACGATAATTAGTATATCGTACTCCGTCTTGCTCCTATTTTCAAAATTTGTTGGCAGAATAACGTATCAAAACAAACGTAAACTGCTGGAAATGAGGTTTACACGGTTTTAATGTGAAATATATATTTTCAGAGTTCATCAGTAGTTTCTTTTGACAAATAACCTGTACCAAAACATGTCGTTACCAACTGTATCAATTATTTCATTAATACAGGACAATTATTATTTACAGTATTTCCGTTATCGGGTCAATTTAAACTGGAATTATCAGCTTTACTATATTCACCAATTCTTTTATTGCATTCAGGTGCTCAAACATTTTAAATAAGTCTCACTTTTATTAAAACGTTGATAAATAATTTTTTAATATTTTAACATTTTTAACAAATTAATTTTTTTTAGTTTTGAAATTGATTCAGTATATGAGCCTATTTTGACAAAAAGTTATTTAATGATAATAATTAGTGCAAAATTCTTTAAAATTTTATCTATAAACAGTTCTCAAAAAAATTATTTGTTAATTTTCAACACTTTGTTAATATAAATTTACGAAGTTTATGAAATTATAAATATAATTAATTTGAAAGTTTTATAAGTCCACTTACTGCAAAATTTAGAAAAAATAGCATAAAATTCCTATAGTTTATCCATAAGAAAAACGAGATAATTTAGTTTTTTTAAATGGAATTCTAAGACGACGAAAAAATACGGTGAAGAGGTAAATTGGCTTAAGATATGTAGAGACATTCCATGGAATTTAAAATTTCGCGCTATGTCAGAGAGAAGATACGAGCGAAATCGCAGGTCTCCACAGCAACCACAGAGAAGAACAAACGTTCCGTGTACGTGTCGATTTAAAATTCAATCCGGTGTTTCTTTTATAACTGAATTCTTATGACCTATGTGACTAATGGCTATGGGTATGTTGGATAAGGATTTGAATAAAACAAACCATATACAACCATATATATCATTATTGCAGGCCCATTACATCCGAAACACTTAACGAAATGGTTGACTACTTTCGGAAACTTCCTCTTAATTATAAAAATTAAAAGTGTCACATATTAATATAAATTTTTTATAAAAGTAATGTAAATGGCATATCCTTGAATAAATATCACAATAAAACCATTGCAATTTAGTTTCTTGACTTATTTAACAAAATTTTTAAAAAATAGTTTGATTTAATTGATATTCTATATTTCATAAATGTATGATTTTTACGTTTTGTTGGCTTTGAAAGTGGTGTAAGTCCATTTTAAGTCATTAAAAGCATAATTTTTTAACTAATATTTTAAAAATAAATAAATCTAAATTAACTAAATATTTAAATACGTTAAAAATGGACGTATTAACATATACCAATATTATTTCAACCATGCAAATGCAGACCCCTAAATATCTCCATAGAATATAAAGAAGAGTTAGGCAAGTTTCAAAGACAACGGCTCACAGTATGGTTCTTTTTATGTAGGCGAATATGGACCATTGCCGTCAGATCCTTTGAATGAGAAAATGTAAATATATTAATAAACTATTTGTTAAGGATTTGAAAAGAAACTGTGACTGATTTTTAAATCTTTGGCTTCCTGATTATAATACAATATAAGTCAAAATCAGTCATAAAATTTTAATTTCTTAAAGAAAAAATTCTTTTACAAGTAATGATAATTTTTTATTACTGAAACTGTGTAAGTATTCGCTGATTATGTATAAAATATGCTTTATATAATGTCCTCGTTGTATTATATATATTTAAAAAAAATTGTATAAGCCCATTATGACAGTAATCAAAACTATTCGTATGCATTCACAAGTTATATCCTTTTTATTACAATATTCATCATACTTTTACCCTACTTTTGCAATTATTAATTTAAATTACACCTTCCTTGGTACCTTGTACCGCTCTGAAATCGTCATGATGGATCACGTAACCTCAAAGTTCGTAAAGCAATTAAGAGGTATTAGAGTTTCAGAGGAAGAAGAAAAGAACAAATGAATATTGATTCTGTTAAACCACGCCATGTAAACAGCTGGAGCTAGAGAAGTTATTATAATTTAAAATGACGAGAGTGTCATGAACGTTAGCCAGGTCAACTCGTTGATAAAAACTACAGCTCAGTGATACGAGACGCAATTTAAGGACATTTATCATCGTGACCGAGAAAACATAGGAAAGGAAGATTACGAAGCGCTCCGTGAAGTACGAATCCAATCTTGATGGCCACTTCACAAGGCCTAACCAACTGTTTTGTTCTTTCGAAATCTCACAGGTAACTCAATGCCGAACAAGCAATGCTAAATACATTAATTAGAAGAATCTGAATTTAAAAATCTCGATAGAAGCAGCGTGACTCCCCCCTCCCCTGAAACCCCTCTTACCCTCCAGTACACTTGTGTCGATTATTAATGTTCTGGAAATATCTGTCTCATAAAGTATATAAGTATTCACTGATTATAATAGAATATAATTATAACAGAAGCCTTTGACATGTGGTGCTGTAGGCGAATACTGAAAATCAGATGGGTGGAGAAAATCACAAACGAGAATAGGGGAAAAGCGAACAATATGGAGGACGTTGACCAAGAGAAGGGATAGATTAATAGGCCACGTTTTAAGACATGAGGGTCTTGTAAAATTAGCATTACAGGGAAGTGTGTGGGGTAAGAACAGAAGAGGGAGGCCAAGGATAGAATACGCTAAGCACATTAGGGAGGATGTGCGTTATTCTAGTTATGAGGATATTAAAAGGCTTGCGCAAGATAGGTTAGCAAGTCGGATTGCATCAGACCAGTCTTAGGACTGAATACCACAGCAGCAAAATTATCTTTTGTTCAAATGTGAAAGGTGCATTGTTTGAATTGCGATTCATACACGTGTTCATTCTGCGGCAATCCATCCAAAATAAAAGAAGGCATGTTGAATCGGTCCTTTGGGTCGTCGAATACGATTATTCCAGTGGTAGGGGAGGCGCCGGGAAAACGGGAGATCCGGGGTTCGAGTCCCTGGTCCAGTCGCCATTTTTCCACTCTTGTCTTTCTTCGCAAATGAATAGTTTGAGCTCCTCCTGAGCGTGAAGTCTTGAAAGCGCGATTCCGAGGCCTTCGGGAAGACATTCAGACAGTGAAAGAATTAAAGTTCGACGTCTTTCCCGGTGAATGGCAGATTATCACTTCAGTCTGAAGATGATGGCAGAGCAAGCCATTGAAACGTCACTGATAATCTATTTGAGCCGGTTGGAAACCCGAGAGGAATTTATACAGTGAAAGAATTACTGATATCAGCCACCAGCTAAAACGTCGAATCAAAGCTACGACTGGACTCCAGAGACACAGGATATGGAATGAGATTCTGGAAGTCTGTCATACACTCTTTTCGAAGAGTGTATAAAACCTTTTTCTTTTCTCAGTATTTGGGCAATGGAAGATGAGAGATAATGAAGAATTAAAATCACTACATAACATACGAGACATAGTGGCTGATATTAAGAGCAGAAGATTGAGGTGGCTAGGAAAGACTGAAGGAACAGCAGTTAGGAGAGTTTATACAGGGAAGCCCGGAGGAAGAAGACTGAAGGGTAGACCAAGGACGGGATGTCTGCATGCTATCGAGGAGAACCTAAGGAAAATGGGAGCAAGCAGATGAGGGTGAACAGAGAAGAATGGGCAAACATTGTGCGAGAGTCCAAGGCCCTTCAAGGGCTGTAGGGCTAAAGATTAGTAGTAGTAATAGTGCTAATTTTCTGTTCACATGTGTTTATCTTTATTCGTAACTCAAATGGGTCATCCCGGAGTTCTTTTTCGATTGCCCTGTGATCATATAACACACAGTCTTCATTGAAATATATACTACAATTCGTCGGAAATTATTCTCAGGTGACTCTTTCATCTAATATAACATGTAAAGAAACTATATTTTTAATTTTTATTTCATTTCTTTATTGATACTTTTACATAAAAGGGAAAAACGAGCGCTTATTAAGTGAAGAATGCCACACGTACGAGTTGCTTGGAGGGTAGTTGCCACACCGAGGGAAGTTTTTCGGTACCGGAGGCATCTGATTGGTCCTCCCAACCTTAAAGACGATAGCCATCCCGGTGTCCATGTGGCTCGTGATGTGGCAGTGCACCAGCCAGAAACCTAAGCAAACAGAGAGTTGGCATTGGAACAACGCCTACACCACAACAGACAAGACTCTTCAAATAACATTTATTCTGTTCCGATTTTCCACGTGTTCTCTCCCAAAGTATCCAAATAATTCAATATATTTCAAAATTTATATTTCACTAAACAACAACAATGGCAATCGGCCTCATTTCTGTAATTTTATCTACAAAATAATTTCTACTAAATGCCTGATAATCTGATTTATAATAATTAAATAGTGTCATGACGTATTTCACACTTAATATATATAATTCCAATGTGTGTGTGTTCATAAATAGATTGATCAATTTTGTCGTATTTGAGAGATCATTCGGGTTATTCCTAGATACAGTTGGACCCGGTAGGTAGTGCTGTTGTCGAGATTCAGATATATATTTCTAATATTACGACCAATTATTTTTACATATTCTTTCTATTTCTCACATAAAAAGAAAACGTATAATCTCAAATTTCCAGACTGACCGTTTGAATAGCAAGCGCAAGTTCATTGCGCCGTAGCTTGGCATTGTTTTGACATTTCCATTTAACATTGAGGAGTTATGGCATATTCCGTGTGATGTTTTTTATTCATTAATTCGATGTTGAACAAATGAAGTGTGCAAAATGTTTGAATTACGATTTATACACACGTTCATTCGGCGCCATTCCCTCTAACGTCCTAAATGAAAGATTTTATTTTCAGCGCTCATTTGTGCGATTTCGATGATAGGGGACGTGAAAACGTACTTTTTCAGAAATGTGGTCCTCTCATTGACTGTAATCACGCGATGACAAAGAAATTACTGTCGAATTAAATACTGCAATGGGCTGATATAAATTAATTAGTGGGCGACGCAGGACACCAAGCTAGTGTTTAAAAAAGAACAACGTATGATAATGGTGAATGCTCTATGTTTTATCAGTCACATCAATTAATTTACCAAAACTATAGATTAATTTTAATTCCAAATTTAATTTATATTTTAGATGTGCATGGAAATGCCGAAAGCTCCTGGAAAAATGAATAAATTTGGAATCAAAATTAATCTATAGTTGTTGTTAATTAATTGGTGTGACTGATAAAACATAGGGCATTCACCATTATCATGTAAAGTAAGAATCAGTCTTTTAGCAAATTAAAAAATTCCTTGAAGATAAGAAAAACTTTCAGTACGTAGTTTTACCTTCGTCAAGTTTTATTCAAATTATTGCCGTAAATTTTCAATATCAGAAACCATATGTTTCGAAGCCTGACACTAAATTTTCAGAATTTTCAAAATTTTAATCACTAAAATTAACTATTTTTCTCGACCAATTAGCGAAATGCTATTTATGAGATCCCATTCTTCCTCCGTAAATATAAAGAGTGATACCCACAACCCAAATAAAACTTACGATTGTCTTCTTTAACTTCAATTTTAAAACTTAATTTTTTTATTTAAAAAAAAAATTACATTTGTTAAATATTATTGTTAAATAAATTTGTAAATGACACACGAATTTCTCCCAAAAAGCAATGGCCTTAACAGTCGGCATAATGCCTTAAAATGTCCCCTACCCCTTAAAGGATTATATTTCCCTTGTCAGTCGTTAAATAACAATCCTCGGGAACAGTTCCTGCTTCGAGTACAAATTTGTCAATAAATCTTTATGCAATCTGTGATTATAACAACTTTTTGGATTATGTTTGTGTAAGTGCATCTTTTATGTATTTCATATAAAGGCACATTTCATTGATTTATTCCATTTCATTTACTTCAATTATAATTATTTTTTGTAGATTGATTTCACACCTGAGGAGGTTCCAAATAAAGGAACGAAACGTCGTCTTATAATTTAATAAATTAAAAAAATTAGTTCTTACCAATTTTGGCCGAAATTTTCAGTTTTTTAAAATTTATCCGAGGTTTTTCTGCATATATAACACTTGCACCGTCGCGGGAAGATGATAAAAATACGTACAAAAACGTTGTTATTTTTCAAATTGCATTAAAAAATAGTCTGAAGTAGGTCATAAAGTATGATTTATTTATTACGTAAATCAGACGTGAAATTAAACCCGATTTGAAAATTAACGTTTTACAAAGTATTACTCAGGATCCTCTCTATACTAAAAAGTGTGTTTGGGGAAGAAAACGTAATTTTTAATTTATACTGTAAGTTTTGAACCTCGGTCACTGAAACATTTGATACGTAGGTTACTTTTCGTCCTTCCAAAATCATTCTCAGTTTATGCTCAAAGACGAGCCGATGGAAAATACGAAAATAATAGTAAATTTACCTCATTTGATTTCTTGCCTTTGTAAAGAAAGGTGCAAAAGCAACAATTTATTACGACCATTATTAATTATTAAGGCAAAGTCATATAACCGTAATGAGTTTTAAGTAACGGTTCATTTCCGGTGCTCGATGAAGTAAAGAGGAAGGACGACCGAAGTCAAGTCCGCTTAATTTATTTCTGATATCATTTGTAAACCTGCGAGTATAAGTATTTATAACTAAACTTATCTTAGATGTAGCAAATATTTGGCTTAATTACCTGGATTATCGGCGTGAAATAGTAATATCATGTAGCCTCCATTCGGACAAGTAACTGTGTCTTTTATGGGACATTTATCAATTCTTTTCTCTATCAACCCCTTGTCGTACTTGTCCAAGAAGTCGTCCAGTGTCTGGTTCTCCCCAAACAATCCAATCGCAGCTAGGCAAAAATGATATCCGTGGACGTGAACTGGATGGCCGGGAACGCCTGGCAAACCTGAGCAAACATTCCTCGTTTTTAAAATAACTTTGGATTTCAAGGGAAATAGTAAGGGATGTACTTACGGGGTTCGTACACTAAAACTTCTACTGTCGCCCCCATCTCGATTTCCTTCACATGGTGACAGGCGCAAAAGTCTGGATTCTTGCAGAACTGTTGCTTATTCTCCTCGGTGCAATAGGTACACGTCTCGGGCTGCGTCTGGCAGGGACTCGAAGGCGCTACGTAAGTTACGTTGTTAATCTGATTGCGCAACCCTGGCATATCACCGCCCACTGAAACAAGAGAGTACTTGCGATTTTGAGCATGCGCGACCACTTCCTCCGTTCGCTGGTCAACTCTGATGAGACTACAGTGAAATCGGTAACACTGGCAAATAAGTCAAGTTGAATGCGCAAAACTTTTAGGTATACCTGTTGACATTAAATTACATTGCCACAAGTGGAAACCTGCAAGGTTCGAGTCCCCTTCCGCGCAATCATCTTTATTGGTTTACTTCGTTTACCTTTCATTTATAGTATTTTCGGTTTCTGGAATATCCCATGAATTGTACTGGATCCCGAATCGGGGCAGTACATCACTTTGTTACAATTATGTTTTAGTGATCCAAACATAAGAAAATTAGTTCAAATCTTCAATGACATATGGTGTAATATTCTGGAGTACTGCATCAATGGAAGACAATTTTTTTAATATTTAGAAAAATGTTGTCAGGTTTCAGCTGAAACACCTTTCAGAAGGCTCTCCAATAAAATGAGAATGTTTACTCTTACTTGCCAGTATATTCTATCATTGATGCGCATAGCATTGATACCAGAAATAAAAATAATTTACACAAGGGAGGGAAATGTCTAACTATAATTCAAAATAATGTGCATTGTAATAGTATTAGAATATTTAATAACATTCAAGCCTCCCGTAAATAATTAAAAATAAATACATACAAGTTCAAAGATGCAGTAAGTAAGTTTTTACTTAGCTACTCTCAATCTATTGAAGAATTTATGAAGCTGAGTGTATCGTAGTATACACCTTTACATAGACTTAGTACATTGCTGTGCCACTAATTTCTTGTTATAAGATATTAGCCAATACAGTTTCTAACCTCCTCTTATTATAAGTTAAAAATAATCATATGAATGTAAATAGTAACTTAGGGTTAGTAGTAAGTAAGCAGTTGTAATAATTTATGTACAATCTCTGGCTCATTCCAAATCCTTGAAGTTGTCCTTCTTTATGGGATCTATGGAATACGATTTGATAGCCGACCTCCGGTGGTCTAGTGGCTAGCGTCGCTGCCTTCAGGACCCGGGTTCGAATCGTGACATGGGCTTGGATGTTTGTGTCGTCATGGACGCGAAGACCGGGATTAAGACTTCTGACCCCGTGTCACTCCAAATTCGGAATGTGTCAAGGCAAGATGACAGTCCGCAGTCGATCCGGTAGGCCGAGGCCCACAATGGGCTGTAGAGCCAAAGCAGGATGATGACAAGATTTAATACTAAGATTAATTAGAAAGGCAGACATAGCTGTGAAGCATCTCCACTTTGTGTTTCCCTTTGGCTAGAGCGCTTCGAGATGATCAAAGAAATTGAACGAGCCGCCTGTGAAGTCTGATTAGTGATTCGGTTCTTGAATGAAAGGAATGTTACGCCAGAAAAAATTCATAGCCCATTTTGTGACGTGTATGGGGAAGCAAAAATGACGAAAGTGAGATAGTGGATATAGAAATTAAACGTGAAGAAGTAATTCAAACCGGCATTATTCACTTGCAAGAACATGCGCACGGTTTTCTGGGACAGACAAGGTGTTTTGCTGGTTGAATTATTACCCAAGAACGCAACAGTCAACAAAGACGTTTCTGAAAGGAACAGGTTGACATTACCAGAATAAAAATTGGACACTGCAAATTAAGCCACACTTATCTAACAGATAGATCCATCCCACCTTCAGTCATTTGAACTGTGTAATACTGCTTTAAAATATAGACCATGTCATCAATCAATGCCCCAAATATCACCAACACATGCTAAAATACCTACAGGGCAAAAATTTCAAATCCATCTTGAACTGCCATTAATATTAAAAGTCATTATTAAGTTTTGTAAGGACAGTAAGATTTTTTATTTAATTGAAATGTATTGTAAATTGTGTTCTTTTTTAGATTTAAGAATCAAATGTAATGAAGACAAATAATTAATTAGTGGTTAACGAACAGAAAAATGGACATTACCAGTATCTTATTTTGGATATTAATAATATGTGTAAAATAATATATAAATAATTGTGTAAGAAAGCCAATAAAAACAATTTTCATAATTTATAACTGTGTAAATTAAGATCTGTAAGGTAAAGGAATATGTGTTTCATGAAGGATTTGGTTAAAATTTAAAACTGTAAAAAAGTTGAATACTAAGCTCAACGGTTTCTAAGTAAACATCCTGAAAATACCAACGAATAAAACTTAAATTAGGCTTATTTGAGTGATTTCTAGAATGATTATTATAAGTCTGAAGTTAATACTGATCTTATGTTATAAATTCTTAATTTTTTAATATATGTTGTGACGACAGTGATGGATAAACATAGTTTACCTAATATATATTAATCTAAATAATTTCATATTCTAGTTTTATGTACGCAATTAAAAATAATTTCATTTCATAGGAATCATAGTATCATGATTGAAACACTTGCCTACAACAGTTCGAGTAAATCCTAATTTGATTTTCCTATTAGGATTTCTGTGAAGGCGTGCTATCATTTTATCTTCTCCAAGTGATTCTACTTCATTCCACGTGACCTTTGTGTAATTCGTAAAGTCATTATTTCCTATAGGGTTGAATATCTGAAACAATCAGTAAAAGCAAAATTAATAAATTATGATTTCCACTGAAAGTAAATAATAAAACCTTGTGATAATTTTTGCCTTAACCCACGAGCAGCGGCATCAACCTCTACTCATTTGCTGTTGGTCCTCTCCGAAAGTAAATAATCAACACATTTTTATTGGAGGAAATTGTCTACTCATATGTAACAAGTATCAATCAACAAACACACACATGCTGTTTTATTACTCTTCAACCTCTTACAGAAACTATACAGGAAGGATAAAACTTATAATTCCTACGTTGGCAATAATCCCTTCCAAAATGAAACACTGCCAACATTTTACAAGCTTCCATTAATGTGGAAAAACTGTATTATCTTCAACTGGAAAATAGCTGTATATTTATAATTATAAAAACATGACACACATATTAAATTTATGTTTAATTCTTTGTTTGGGTAACAGGCTGCATGAGGGTGATCACGAAACTAACAACTCCCCTTTAACAGCAAAGGGGGAAAAATTTAAAACGGAGGATTCGGAACGGAGAGGAAGGCAGCCAATGGTTCGCCTGAAATATATGTAGGAAAAGAATAGAAAACCTGCATGACGTAGGTCGGGTTCTTGGGTATTTGTCTCACGTACTTTGGAATAATGGAAGAGAAGTTTTCTGTAGTCTCACAGTATTTCCTTCGCCATTACTCGACGAGCTTAGGAGGCAGCTGGCCGACTGTTCCAACAGGATCAGTGATAATATTTTACCGTGCGGTCAAGGTCTGAGGGCACGGATCATACACCTCTCAAATCTGACTAAGGTGACTTGGCCTGTAAGAACCTTAACAACCACAGAAAGGACGAGACATCCGTCAAGGTAGACACGGGTATTAAATTTTAGTTTAATCGAGTATGACTAGTTATTAAAGTTAGAAAATAACAAGAGGAAAAATACGGAGTAATTAATGGACACAAAGCCAAAAGTGAAGTAAAAAGGGAGACAGGATATATGTAGTATATATCCATGTAGTGGAAAGTCCCCTTTTATAGAATAAGAAAGGATTTGAAAATGGGAAATGTAAGGCGGTCGAGGATTATGTAGCGTCCCCGATAATTCAACTATTCAATTAAAGTTAGTGAAGATAAAGAATTAAATTTTCTAAGTATTCATTATTCCTCAATGGGATAATGAATTTCAAGTGGAAACATTGACGTAACAGATTTTAAATGGAAAGAAAATTATAAATTAACAATAGAATAATAAAACAGCCATTACCCAATAAGAATAAATGTGTTTCTTCAACATTTGTTGCTTTCTTCAAGCACAATATAAATAAAACAAAAACTCAAATATAGAGTGAAGTTTTTCAAAGCTCTCGCTTCTATACCTGTGGTAAGCAACAACAATTTAGAAATTAATGTGTTTACATATGTACAGTTTAAGACCAGTCAGTGCTCAGGCTCTAAGGTATACGAAACTGATAAAGGGTACAAATCGAAAAATGTCGTGAAGATTATGATACAGATAAATTGTAGGCAAGCTTGCTTTTAAGTCAATACAAGGGATACAGAAAACTCGTACTTGACCAAAGTCGACCAGTATGTCTTATTGTGAAGAACACCAACTACTAAGCGGTGGTCCTGGCCACTTCGCCATTCTCTATCCTCATCTTAATTACGGTTCGGTGATTTGAAAACTTTTGTTGACGTCTTTGATGTGTTCTTCTGGGTCGAGATCAGGCAATATTGATGAAAAATACATCACTTGGGTATCGTACTCCTCAAACGACAGTTGTAAGATTCTGACCTCGTGATTGAACACAATTATCCTATTGCCATCGCCTTCGGGGAAGACATTAAAGGTTCTTCAACTGCGCCAGTATTGTATCCTGCCAACAGATCTGCCGGAGCCGGACCTCCACGTTCTTTGGTGAGGTGTGGACGTGTAACTCCTTGCCTACACGACAGTAGTGCGCGAACAACCGCCCAGATTCACCGTTTTCAAGAGGTTCGTTCTTAGTCAAAGGATTTTCACCAAGTAACAGTCGCCGTCCATTCGTCCATACTCTGCTTATATGCTTTCCTTACCAAGTTACGTACCTTCAGCATTGAATCCCGGGGTGGAAAACGTTCTTTGTGTTTCGATTCGTCATTAAACATTAAATGTATATGTTGGGAAATATCGATTAAGCGTGAACTAGAGGTCAATAAAGAATATCTGTGTTATTAATGTGTGAATATTACCCGTCCGGGTTGTCTGGAATTCTCGTAGGTCGGTGTTCCTTGAGGGAGGTCGTCCGTTGAATCATCATAACTTACGATGGCTTGTTGGTGTACTTGGTTCACAGTACAAATACCATGCCCAACCACCTTCAGCCAGAACTTAGTTACAGTGTCGTTGAGTTCTTGTAAGGGTTTTATTATACAATCGAACCTTTCTCCAGGATTTATCATTATCGACGTAACTGAAAAAGAAGTGGTTTTACTACTCTCAGTTCAAGGACTAAAAAAGATTTCGTAATGCACGACTAATTGCCACATTAAATTTTTAACGTATATATGTAAAGATAGTCCGTGTGTGTGGTGATGACGGTATCGGAGTATCAGCACACTAGTGATGACACTTTCTACCTGCCCCAGCAGCTTGAAACACATAGCGAGTTTGTCAATTGCAAAAAATGATACGATATTTTATTACATATTTGGGCCCTGATGAGCACCCATATAAGGCATATAAAGACTTTACCTTGTTGAATCCCCAGAAGTTTAGCAAAGTGATCTTACCTGTAATGGGCTTAATGCTCGTAGTATCTGAACCTATTATAATAATTTCGTGGCCCTGTATGGTGACTTCCATTGGACAGTCCAGTGAAGTGATAGACATTAATCGGATTCTGGAAACACTACCCTAAAATAAAATAACGGATATAATTAATTCGACAGAAAATAAACTCAGAGTGAAGGAAAACAAAATTCTGTGGTTTATATAAGATAAAAAGCCGCTTGGAGTGAAAGAAAAAGCCTTCGCCGTGATCGTTTTAAAACAGAAGTCCATCAGAGACCTCGTGTTACTTTTACTTGGAACCTAATTCCATTACAGTGAACACTTGTTAAATACGTGAAGTTTTTTAGAGAGATTCGAATACCTTTCTGAATTTCAATACTGCATAAGGCGTTTGGTAAATTATTCCATCTCGTTCGAACTTTTTGTCAGGTCCAAGTCCGTTGATGAGTATTTTCTCACCGAGCGTTCGCACGCCGGTTAAACGCCCTTTCCTGAACGCGTAGTCGTCGTCATATTCGGCGAACCAGTGCCAAATTATAACCTCATTTTCAACCACATTGAAGCCGAGGAGTTTCAGATTTGGCTCTTTTCTCCTGGGCTTATTGATAATGAAACAACCCATAATGCCTCCTGATTCCCCGTAACCTGCGTGCACATAAAATAAGAACAAAATTACGCATATGCGTGACATCTCTTTTCTTCTTTCTATGGCATTGTCGGGTCTTTGCCTACCAGGACGACTCCGAATATGGAGTGATACGTGGACAGCGTATCGACTCTCCATCAATCTTAACCCCAGTCTCCGTGACCATGACAACACAAACATCCAAGGATTCGAACCCGGGACCTCTGGATTGTGAGCCAATAGACCACAGGAGGTGACATTTACTTCAGAGAAAACTGAGAGTGTTTACTCTTTTACAAAATGAGAATATCACTTTCGAAAATAATGAATTTCAAAAGTTCGGCCGTAACTCCTACAATTCCCCACCGCGTCACGAAATACCTAGCAAATCAAATTTTTTTGGTTATATTTCAGATAGAAACTGTATTGTTCCTGTTTCTTCAGCAAAGATGACCGTGGTACCTGTTCTGATGGACTGGAGTCCAGTTACTCCCTGTGGATCCCTTTCATCTATCGCACAATGGAAATTACACACGCTGTTCGGTTACATGTAACACTTCGTTGCGTACTAGATTCCCATTTTAACAACCTAATATATTCAATTTTATGGGATTAAGACTGATGCAGATTCGATACGCTGACTGCATTCGGAATGTGTCATGTAAAGCCAAGCCACTACTGAATGGGCTGCAGATCCGAGAAAGAAGGAAAAGAAGCTTAAATTTTACTTAATCACTCTTAATTAATATTTTCATTGTTTGCTGTACCTTATTCTAAATTTTCACACAACGTACACATCTGTAATATACTGGTGAATGTATTGTAAAGTGAGGGACGCTACTCAGCCTCATTATTGGCCAGCATTGGTTAGGAGGGATGACAACATTGCTTGTCTACCTCGGAGGCATATTCGTCAGTCTGCAGCTAGTGCTACGAGTCTCCATGCTCTTCAATTTTTGCAATAAACTTTATTTTTCTTCTCTTCTTTTACTTCTGGAGAGAGTATCCCGAAAAGTTATCTGACTATCTGGTGCTTTCCTATCATCTAATCCTAACTTTGTCTCCTCTGTCAAGTGATTAGTGATTCCGAATGCCATACATATATGTTACAAATTAATTTATATTATATTTCGTTATAACTTACCCATATGGCTGTGCCACATCTGTGTGCCACACGGTGAGGCTAGGAATTTGTAAACAAATTTCGAGTTGGGAAGAATGAGACACTGAGAGACGGAGGGAGCACCGTCCATTGCCGGTGTCCCCCTCTGGTGGAGGCCGTGCCAGTGAAAAGTCACGGCCTCCGTGCCCATCATGTTCTGCACCTCCACTATGACAGTATCACCTTCGCAGACCTGTAACGTTACATTCAACTTACTAAACATGGCACCGTTCATCAGGAGATAAATTGTTCTTATTTGCGAATTCATAGCCTTCATTCATATAAGCCTAATGATACATTTTAATATGACACCTAAGTTTAATAAATTTAGTATATCTTAATATTTACAAATTACTTTGTCGATAATTTTTTTAAGTGTGATCGACTTAATAGCAACTCCACTTTAAGGGGCACGGGGACTGAAATATGAAATTCCTGTAAATGAATTGCTACTGAGCTCAAAATTTAAATGTATGTTAACAATGTACACAATTTTGTTTTTGTAAACTTTTTTTTGTTGAGATATTTTGAAAAATATTGTCAAAATTTGGCAGGTTCCTTACGTTATGTACTTGAGTATATTTAAGCTTTTTTTACATTAATATGTACGGCTGACATCCTTTATCAATTGTCATTATTACTTTCGTAAACGAATAAAACTGTTGGGAGGAAATTTTTTTACTATTAGTTTCATACGGTTACTTAAAACTTGGCACTTTCCAGCACTTTGAAAATTCTTTATATTTAAACTACTTATACAATTACAAAACTAATACTTGTGTTTAAAATATTAGCTTGTGCAAAAGAAAATGAAGGATATATCCTAATATTTGTGACGCATAGAAGGTTTTTGGTGCCAGGAATCATGAAGCTGAGTAAAATTCATTTTTTTCTGAAAAAAAGGAATAATTTGTTAATTTACAATCAAATATATTAATTAAAATTATCCTGCATTATATGTTACATTTTGCCTCCTTTTTTGGCAGCTTCTTTTTTCAGTTTACTGAAATTATAATCATGTTAAAATGAATAAAATTATAAAATCGATTTTTTTTAGATTTTGGCCGAAATTTCAGTCCCCGTGGCCCTTAATAGCATAGGCAGATAGGACCAAGAGTAATAATTTAATGATCCTACCTGGACTTCACCAGAAAGAGATGCAAACTAACCCTAGAAAACCTGCTTCAGGTAGGTCGGCTCGTTCCATTCCGAATAACGAGATACGAGATTGCTGTGGGGTCGCAGCATTCTCTACCTGGCCCACTCTTATCATTGTTCCCGATTCATGCAAATTTTCTTGATATTACAATACACGAATAACGTCAAATGATTATGGATTACACTTAAATAGAGTCACTTCATAATCACTTTCCTTTGACAATGAACGTTTATTATTATTTATTTTAGAAAGACAGGCTACGTGAGGGTTATCCGTTTTGGTTGCTCTCCTCTATAATAGCATAGGAAGCGTTGAACAGGGGAATGTGGAAAAAAGAGCAAGGTATCCAAAGATTAGCTAGGACCCCGGAGCTGTGTTTTAAGGATCCTACCCGACGTTCACCTGAAAGAGATGCCAAGTTACTCTACCTCGAAATCAAACTTGTTACTCCAGAAAGTTAACATAATTCGAATTAATAAAATTTATATACTAACCGTTTTAATAGTTTTGGGCATTCGTCGGTTTTGAGTTGGAGATTATTTATTTCACTTAAAATTCGGTTCCTTAACTATTTTAAAAGAGCAATATTAGTTACAATCGTGGAAGCAGTTTAAGGCTGTAGAAGTTTGTAATAAAGGTGTTATATACAAAAAAAGAGAATAGGAATCATGTTTTTGAGTGAAATTGGTTACAAATTACAAGACATATATTGAAGAGTCAGTAGGCTAAGGTTTTCCTTCCGATGCTCTGTGATAAAAGCAAATGTTTTTTCAAACGAGAAAAGACGTAAAAGAACATAGATTAACAATTATCTAAGACGAAATGCCAAACACCTATAACTTAAGCTTATAAAATTAGAAAAATGACAACGACAAAAGGTAAGATCTCTAAAACAGGATTGTGAGATTTTAATTTTAACAGCCATTAGTACAATGGTATTGATTTAAGTAAACGCAAATAAATTGATTAATTTGAGCTTTTTTAAATGTTACTTGCGAAATCGCGAAATTAAGTTTATCCCGCGCATTAATACTGGCGGAGGTTGATGACGAACAAGGGCATTAGAGCTGTGACTTTATTTAGGGATTGGGGATTGTGTTCCTTTTGGACCTAACTAAACATCGGGGCGACCAAAGTTGAAAACAATAGCGCAGTCAATTTACTAATTTTAATGATCTGTATAAGTCGTTTGCTGGAAGCACGTGGCAACAATACCTCCCTCCACGCAGACCCACTAGTCGACTCGGTTTTAGCACTTACACGTATGCACGGACCAGGAATTTGGCCGTTAACGCAATAGATGCTCCTCTGATGTCCTCCAGCAGGGATGCATCCATCATTGAAGCAATGGCTGGAGTTGTAGGGACAGTTGCCACACGCAGAGCTCATGGTCATGTAGTTTATCACAGTGAAGGTGTATCTGCACGTTTTCGGTTTGCCATTACAAGGCCTGTTACAGTCGCCACCCATTTCTGGAACCGTCAGACAGACATCGTTATTGTAGGCTATAGGGAGCTTTCCTTCTCAGAAGTTTACTTAAAGGAATTAAGGCGTTACAAATTTTAACTTAACCTCAGCATTATTACTAGGTGGGGTGGACTTTCTTTACAAAAAAAATCATGAGAACTATTGTTAAAGAGTACAAACATTTATATATATATATATAGTTCTTGTAGTGGTATTCAGTCCTAAAAATGGTTTGATGCAACCCTCCATGCTATCCTATTTTGCGCAAGCCTTATCATTTACGCATAACTAGCACAATCCACATTCTCCCTAATCTAATTAGCGTATTCCATCCTTAACTTCTCTCTTCTTTTCTTACCCACACACACTTCCCTCTAATCCTAAGTTTACAAGAATCTCATGTCTCAAAACGTGGCTTATTAATCTATACCGTCTATTGGTCAAAGTCCTCCATATCGTTCGCTTTTCCCCTATTCTGTATAGAACTTCCTCGTTAGTGATCCATCCCTCTGATTTTCAGCATTCTCCTATACTCCACATTTCAAAGGCTTCTGTTCTTTTCCTTTCTCCACCTCCTACCGTTCACGTTTCGAACCCATATAACGTCACGCTCCATACGAACATTTTTTGGTAATAATCTCCTAATATTCATATTTATATTGCCCGTAAGTGAATTCCTCTTTTTTGCGAAAACATTCCTTTCCTGCACTATGCTACTCTAGTTCTTATGCTTCCCAAGTAGCAGAATTTCATAACTTCCTTCAAAATATCCCAATCTAACAGCCTTTGTTATTCCAGTGTTTCCCACGCTACACCCCATTACCTTGATTTTCCCACAAGACTTTTTTGATAAGAAATGTTTCGAAAATTTTGCGCACTCTTACGTAAAGAGATAATAAAAGTCAGACATAACGGTGCTATCAGGGGCTATCAGGGGATTGTCCTATTAGGGGCAAACGGCTCCTCCCAGAGAGGAGAGTCAATAAATTTGATTGGCCACAGACGGAATATGAACTAAGGAAGTCGGGAGGTATTATTAAAAAAAACTGAAAATAGGGATCTCAACACAAAATGAAGGAACGAGGGCAGATTATATTACAAACAGATCGAGGAGACGAGAAGTGGAGGAAGGAGATGAACAATTAATGACTACGAATGTGGAGATTCTGATCGGAGGTTAAGATTGGAAACTGTCCTGACCATGGACAATAGCAACGGCAGTAAGGCGCGATCCCGACCGGAGCATCGAGGAAGGGGAGCTGGAAGGTCTAAACAAGCTGACACGATAAATACCTCTGTTTATAACATTTTGCCTATTTCTTGCTACTGCCAGTTCCAAGTAGAAACAGTACTGTTGAGAGTATTCTGGTGCAATTACTCGTGAAACGCGTCTCTTTGCTGGCTCCTTTTTAAATTATTTATATATTAAATTATTTACATGCATAAATTATACAAACATACATACCTCGATGGGTTGGAATGGATAGAATTTGCATCTGAAATTAACAAATATACCTTTGATAAGAAATATGTTTCGAAAATTTTGTGCACCCTTACAAATAATACCTTAATGTAAACAACAATTAAGACATTTGGTACATTATAGTTCTTAAATTAATATCTGATATAAGTGTAATATACATAACTCTCAAGTTTTTGTGATGTTCTGATACGACAGTCACAAAGATTAACTAATGTCAAATGAGTAGTACTTGAATTATCTTCTTCTCTTTAAGATCTTTTGACGATATACTTATATTTGAATAATACTAATTGTATTGGTAAATCATGTTAATGTTCCGTAGCATCACGAAAATATACGACTGATGAAACGATGTAAAGTATTATTCTTTTAGTGGGTAAATAATTTTCATTCTTTCAAGCTACAATGTTCGCTGATGGTGGCAATATTTTGTAACGATATTCAATTTAGTTTGATTATGTTGAAGCTTAATTTAGTCGTAGTGAAGTGTAATGAATAGCAGGTAATGATGTAGTTGTTTTGGGTTTTCGTTATCGTGTGTCCGTTAATTTTTCCAGGTGGTAAACACGTATCGGTCTCTCAGATAGGACGCTAAATTCGAGATACCCCACCATATGTTGACACGTGTGATAAACCTTTCCTTGAGTTATCGCCGCCATCCATGCGGCAAACACCATCACCTACAAGTTTGCATACAAGCATCTGACTATATAAAGGGTTTTCAATTAGTGCGGGTCGATTTTGAAATGCAATTAAGGAAATTCTTTATTTATTTAAAAGAATTTTGTTAACACCTCTCACACAGCTTCAACATCGAGCGCCCATATTGAAAAACTCTCAACACTTTGAAGTTTACCGTGTATCAAGTTTCTCCGAATAATCTCAATAAATAATTATAAACAAACAACTATATTAAGGCCTAAAATACAGGAACATGAATATGTTTTTACAAATAAACATCAAGAGACTTATGAGACAGAATTCCATATTGGATACAATTTTTCGTTCACGTGTTACTAAATTATATGTATTTGGGATCCATGAGAAATTAAACACCACGAGATATTTGTTCTAGTATATATATTATGCCTGAAAAAGTCCCAAAATTAATGAAGAAACGTTACATCTAATGTGTTAATAATATGTTTTAGAAAATCTGACTTAGTGGCCGTTTACATGTCTATGTGTTAATTTAATAATGGCAGTTTAATTTAGAAAATTTATATTTCGATTCGGATGTGATGTATTTTAATTTTAAGTGAAACTAATTTGTATAAAATAGAATGAATTAACGGCAAATTCACGGACAAACAATTTTTTTATATTTATTCATAGAATTTTCGTCCTCATCTTCGGGACTTCATCAGGAAAAATTTCTTCAGGATGCTATATTTTCTAATTGTGTAGTTATATATCACTTTTTACTACGAAATATATATCCAAATATTTTATTCTGGGCTGCATCCAACGACTGTTACAACCGAAAAAATACCTCTATTTTTAAATATATATATATATATATACTTAAAAAGAATATATCCTAGCATGTTGAGGTATCATATGTGCGGACGAAATATTGTATGAATAAATTAGGTTTGCTGGTGAATTGATTGATAATCAATTCTATATAATTATTTTGAAGAATATACCTTAAGTGATGTACACTTTGTTTTATTTTTTGGTTATTTACAAACGAAATAAGTTAATTAAACTGGGTTGATATTATAAGTAAGATACAAATAATGACCAAAAGTCAGAAATAGAATAATTTTTTTTCGGCTCTGAATATTCCGTTAGCAAAAAAGATATTTTAATAAGATTTTAATGGAAATTCTAAGCAGAATAGGGGACGAGCGAACAACTTTGAGGACTTTGACCAAGAGAAGGGATAGGTTAGTAGGTCACGTTTTGAGACATGGTGTCTTGTAAAGAAAGAATTAAATTGAATTTTGTGGGAAAAGAACAGAAGTGGGAGGCTAAGGATGTAATACGCTAAGAACGCTAAGAAGATAAAGGAGGACGTGGGATGTGGAAGATATGCCGAAATATATAAGCTTACGAAGAATAGGTAAGCATCAGACCAGTCTTAGTTCTGAATACCACAACAATAACAATCAATGTACTGATGATGTCCCGAAGACCAAATGTTTTAACATTTTAAATTCTTCTATTTCTGACTTGTGGCTATTATTAGTATTTCATTGCGTTGATTGATTCAAAATTCCACGTTTAAATCGGTCAAAAATTTAACACATACTTATTTAATTTGGTTATTTGAACAGAGCATACGGAATAATCATCTTCCACCAACGTCCAATTATTAAATTAATAGATTAAAACCTTAATTTTGAATACTCAATATATTTGCATGTAGTTACATCATTCAGTGTAAAATTGAATAGATAGGACCTTAATTTAACAGACAAACCTTGCAAAAGAGAATCCACTAATTGAAAGACATTTCGTTGCTCGCTTTGCATTTTACTTAAATGGCTGTTGAAATAAACTGACAATATTTTAAAAAGGAGGAACCTAAAGATATAATACCAAAGATCGTATGATATCTTTGGTGTCGATTTGATCTAGCAACGAAAGGTTGGCAAATCTAAATTTTTCAATTAGTTGTCTCCATTTGGTAAGGTGTCTGTTAAATTCAGGTCGTGTCTGTTGTTATTAGTTCCAGAGACGTTAGTTTTTACAATTTTTTATTAACTTTAAATAATGGTCAATTCAGACTAAAGAATATATTGGTATACATATTTTTTTCGTTTTAATTACTTCCAAGGATGAAAAATCTGTTATAATATATAGATTTAATAATGAAATGATTAACTGAAGGTGCCAAAGAAAGTAACTACATTTTTCGAACGTAAATATTACAAATTATATCTCATTCTTTCAAAGATTTGTTTACGTTAACTCTCCGTGTTTTATAGTAATACTGTAAGCTATAAACATATATAAAGAGGATTATTCTTTGAACTCACCCCCATCGACGTCTGGGCGTAACATAGCGATGGTAAGACCAAGAAGGCCAAAAGAAGTGTTAAGTGAGCCATGGAAGGACTGGCTCAACTGTGGCTGACACTTACCAGGTCTGCTCATTTAAAGGGTTCCAGCTATAATTGCTTTCCTTTGCTAAAGATAAACGTCAATCTTTCCGAGTTTTATTTTCATTCCTGACGTTACTTCACCCAGATAGCAGACGGAAATGAGCATCGCGGTGGTCGTTATCGGCAATTCCAAACAATAACCCATTTTCTGGTTGGTCGCTTTCGAAACGGGAGATATTTCCGTGTCCGCTAATAAAAATTGCCGTGAGCGGCAGAATTCAAAATTCATCTAATTAAATTTACGACTAAATCATTCACATTATTTGCAGCACTTTTTTGGAAACACGGGCTTCTGTAAAAAGATAAAATTGACTTTAAGTAGCCCCAGTCATTCTATTCATATGGACATTGTTGCTGTTGTACTCAGTCCTAAGACTGGTCTCATGCAACCCTCCATGCTAACCTACCTTGCGCAAGCCTTTTCATTTCCGCATAAATACCACACCCTCCTTAAGCTGCTTAGCGCATTCAATCCTTGGCCTCCCTCTTCTGTTGTTACCCCACGCAATTTTACAAGACCCTCGTGTCTTAAAACGCGGCCTATTAACCTATCCCCTCTCTTCGTCAACGTCCTCCATATTGTTCGCTCTTCTCCTATTCTGTTAAGAACTTCCTCGTCAGGACCACATTTCAAATCTTGTTTCCTGTCTACAACTCCTATCGTCCCATATAAACGCCACACTCCATACTAATATTTTTATCAACGATTTTCTAATATTCATACTTATATTACCCGTAAGTAAATTCTTCTTTTTAACGAAAGCCTTCCTTGCCTGTGCTATCCTACTCTAGTTATTACGCTTTCCAAGTAGCAGAATTACTTAACTTCATTCAAAATATCCCTTTCCAATCCAACACCCTTTATTATTCTACTGTTTCTCTTAGTACACACTATTACCTCGGTTTTCCCTCAATTAAACCTCATATTGAACTCTTTCATGCCATTTATTATGGTTTCCAAGACTTCTTCTGACTCCCTAATACTACAATATCAACGGCGAAGCGTAGAGTCTTTATTTCTTCTCCTTGCAATATGTTTCCTTTTCCATATTCAGCTTTAACTTGCTTCATCGCCTGTTCTATATATCAGTTAAACGGCATGGGTGACAGACTGCTTTACTCCTTTCTTGAGTTTTGTTTCTTTTTCTTGATATAGTATTCTAATTACTCCTGCCTGGCTTCTGTGGAGGTTATGTATAAGCCTCCATTCTCGATATTTTATTCCAGGACTCTTAAAATTCTTAATATTATATTGACAATATGAACTATAAATAACCCTTTGCACATTTCATAATAAACGCTCATTAAATTTACAAATTATATGGTGCTAAATAAACAGAAAAGATTGTTCCATTATCTTAAACTAAATAAGAATTAACGACCCGTATAATAGACAACAAAAAATTTAAAATAATTTAAAACTAAGACGATTGACTTGCGGTCGTTGAATATATTTATATTTATGGCATACTGAAGGCAAACAGATATTACATTTTAAAGAATAACCAAAGTACGAAACTAACAAAGATAATTTAATATAAATCATTTAATTTACTTAATTGAAAAGTGTCACAGAAAAGTCATTAGATTTAATATATAACATTTCATAAATTAACCTCCTTTTATAATTTATTTCCTTAACCAAAACAACAGTACTATCAAAAATTAAACGAGTGATTTTGTTCTGATGTCTGGTATTAGGTTAATGCTTATACGAAGAAAAATTTAGATAAGCTTTAAGCTCATTATTTCTAATTGACAAAGATCGTTTAGTCTGACCAATGTAGCAAGCACTAACTACAATTATGGTGAGTCCATTATCTTCTACAAATAAATAAAATTCACTGTTTTTGTAATAAAAAATTCAAATTTCTTATCTATAGATGTGTTTGTATTTCCGCATTTAATCTAAAAGCATAGGGTAATTTCGATAAACTCTTCATACGGTCGCTACCAGGAAACAACCACTGGGGGCGAAAGATATGGAAATTTTGAAATATGCGAAAAATGTCGGTATTAGCGCGGAATTAATACATTTCGGGGGCAATTGGTTTGACAGTGTTATTGTTAAATACCTGGGACCCAGAAGAAATAAGTTCAGACACACCAACACTTCCCAACTTATCAAAAATCAAGATCCGAAGTAATAAGTCTATTTCACAATTCACTGATCTGCAAGCTAAACGGAATTCTGAATTCATGCATCTGACATACCAAAACAATACGCCTTCCAGTGGTATAAAGGTACATATGGAAGTATGGAATCAATATTATTATTAATTATTACTTACTTAGCTGCTATTGGGCATTTGCCCGGTGGCTGCTATATGCAAAGAAAAACAATTACAAAAAGAAAAATATCACACTAAGGAACAATTTTGAAGTGTAGGTTTTGATCTGAAAAAAAGGGGGGAGGCATCAGTCAGACAGAAATAACTTCACTGCACGTCACTGATTCTATTAAAAAAACTGCTCACTTAAGGTGTCTTAGCCTATTCCGAAACTGAATTACGCTCCCCGGAAAAGTCATAGTATTTCTGCAGGCAAGAAATTCCAATCGCGTATAGATCTATTAACAAATGAAAATTTTCCTACGTCAGTGCGTTGCCCTTTTTCTTTAATTTTGAAAGTTTGATCATTTTTAGAAATATAATTCGGCGCAGTAAGATGGTTTGTTATTTCTTTCCAGGTCCTGTGGTTCTCCCTTATAAGCTTTATATATTGCGCACAACCTCGCATGTTTCCTTCTATTACTGAGACCTTCTAAATTCTCGTGAGGATTGTTCGCGAATCACCTGACCCCCAAACATCTTTTCAGCTCGTTTTTGTATATTTTCAAACGCTAGAGTATGTTCATTTCGATATGGATCCCAGCACGATACATGGACGAAGTTCAAAAACAATTAAATTAAAAATTTATAACTAGAGAAGAGGACGACTTCTAATCAATAACCTCAATCACAGGGAATAACAATCAGGAGAATAATAATCTAAGCCTTTTACACATAAGCCACCAATATGTGAAGTATGAAATACTGAATTAAGAACAGGCTACTTTATCCCAATAATGAAAACAAAAAGTATAGCTCCTGAGAGAAAACTATACCTCACTATCAACAATGGAACAAACGAAAATTTGATGCAGACTTATTTCCTTTTCTCAAATTTTATTATTTTTATAATTACTTCATAATTTTAGTCTGACTTTTTACCAGTTTCCAGAATAATTTAGTATTTTGTGGAGTTTTTTGTTTTCCTTTAAATGGTTTTTCCCTTTAGTAATTTTCCTCAATTAGTATAAATAACTGTAGTTCACCGTCCGCCGTCAAGGTCAAGTCATTTCAGTTAAGTGTCTGGTCTGATTTCAGGCCATGCCAACTTCCTCAAGAAAAAGTATAATACAAAGCCCAGTCTTCATCTACGACACACAATTATGGGGCTCTGCAGCTAACAGCACCATTGATATAATATCAGAAGATTTCAGTTCAAAGTTCTACAAGATATTGTTAACGCACCTTTACGAAGTGATCAGATGGGATCTTAAAAAAGGTTCATTTAGGGAAATCATCACAAACATGAGTTGTCACGTGATCACCTGAGATTGTAGGTCCTCAGGGAGCCGTAAACAAAAAAACTAGGGATCCTTTTCAGATTCTCGAAGTTTTAAAATCTGGCATTGACTCTACAATCGACGCTGGTTCGGAACGTAGAAAGAAATGAGATGTAGGGATTATCACGAATGGTTGTAAAGATGCAAGACAAGTCAGTAAAGTTTAGGTTGTGTAGGTAGATACGCTTGAGTCTGATCATGGTAAGAATCGGAAGGTTGGGGTTTCTACCTGTTAAAGCACAGGCGAGTAGCTATAGATATGTGTATAATTAGAGTTCATATTAAAGTAGGAAAAGAAAATCTAACATAGAACCGAGCTCCCGAGTTGTACGTCATCGTGGAGTCGGCGGTTTTTAAAGATGTGTTGTGGATGTCGTTGCCCTAGTATGGAATACCGCTGATATGTCGATTTGATCGTTAAAGTTTCTGCCACACTTTTGGCTTTGAATCACCTGTGTTGCGATTGTCTTGAGGAATGTGTCCATCCACCAAGACAATGACCGGCGATCTTGAAGAATTCGTTACAGAGTAACAAATATGAAGACCCTCACGTCTAGCCGAAGACATATTAAAGGATCAAGATGGCGGCTCAAGAGGTTCAAACCTTCACACAGACGTATTCAGTGCGATACTATTTAACTGATATGTATTGTTAACCTAGACTACTGTGTCCATAAAAAGCCTAGTCTTCATAGGCTACGTTAAAATGTATAACTACATGTCCTGATTCGAGTCAATAATTCAGATTGTAAAATTATTTCTCTCAAAAAACTTAAAATATAATTGATTAAAGACAGAGTAGGGTATTTTTTAAAAAACAAATTGGAGGCGCAGTGATATTAAGAAGACGCAGTCGACCCATTGGATGCAAGCTCAGGAATGTAAAAAAAATTGATGTCAATGTAAATGCAATATCTAAGTAATAGAATCGACCGTAAACAGCCTTGCTCCTATTATTAATATCGAGCCTCAATCATTGGCACTGCAAATTATAAAAATAACTTCATAATAATTTAAATCTGTGGACAAAATTCAGTACATATATCGTTAAAACCCTGACCTGCCTGTATTTCATCTCAAGACAACTCTATTCTCTTCAGATAAAAGTTATCTTCAGTAAATGAATAAAAATTAGAAACGTTTGACACCCCTGAAAGTGAAGCAGGAGTGACATATATATATTGCCTTATATGATGATAGTTTAGTTTTGGAATTAGCAAGGTAATTGAGAGTTATTTAATACATGTAAATTATTGGTTACCAAAGGTTTTGGTAATTATGCAGTATGTTGTCATTAATACTTTTAATATAACACTATTACAGGTAATAACATACCAGGGTTCCCATTTTCTACTTATCAACGGCGAAAACGATCTGGATTAGAGTGAATTTGATGTACACGTTTTCTCTATAACTAAAAGTTATTTGTACAAGTACTTCAACTTTACTTCCCATTCTCTCAAAGTTTTGAAACAATGGGGGAGAATGCAGAGGGGACCTAAATAATGATAATAATAACTCTGCGACCAGACATTCTGGTGGGAACTGGAAGGATGTGTGCAAAATGGCAAAAGCCGGAGCAACGTTGAGCCATAAAATCCTTGAAATGTAGTTGATAAAGAAACAGCAAGGAAACATCAATTAGACAATTAGCAAATGAGACCTGAAGAAACAAAGGAGTCGGGCCAAGAAAAGCTTCGGCCGTAAGCAGAGTATTGTTTTAAGGATAAGTGAGCTGGACATTGTGACATCGTCCATTACAAGTTACGGTGCATTCGGGGAAAAAGTATTTTGAAGATAGAAAGAAATTTATGTGATAAAATGGAGCGAGACGCATTTACCATCAAAGGATACGTAGGACTCACGATGACACAATAATTGAGTGAAGAAAATATTTATATGGACGATATTAACTGTTGAGATTGAAATGAATAGGGGGATATTATTATTTTATAATGAAATATTAATATAGCAATGAAATTCCATTTATAATAAAAAACCAATTTACTCGATATTTGACAACATTACATAAATATTACAATTTTCTCACTTTAAAATTATAAGCCGGTAATTCATTTTATTTAAACACTATATATAATTAAAGAAATGAATTTCTTTACTACTAAATCTTCTAGCTCTACTCTAAGGATAGTTTTAAATGGGCCGTCTCATAGTTAACGCTAATCCTACTCGGAACAGGCAGTACTAATAAATCGGCAAAAGGCTACCATGTCAGCTTGTGTGGACCTTCCAGTACCGATTCCTCGATGATACGGTCTGGATCACGCCTTATTGCCGTTGATATTGTCCGTGGTCAGGACAATTTCCAAACTTAGGATCCGATTATAACCTCCACATCCTTAATCATCAATTCATCTCCTTACTCCAACTCCTCGTCTTCTATATCTCTCTTTAATATAATCTGCGCTCAATATGTTTCGAAATCCCATTCTGCAGGGTTTTTAATAGTTTTCCCCCACTTCTTTATTCCATATTACAACTGTGGCGGGGCTCGATACTCTCCAATCAAATTTATTGTCTGGCCTCTCTGGAAGTAATTGTTTTCCTCCCCTCAACGACGATTTTGGGGGAAATTACCATCCTCTGTCGCCAAATTTCAGAGTTCGTGGGAAAAGCCCCGATAGCGCCGTTGTGTTTTGTAACCCTGACAGCTTGCCTTTGGTTCGGCGGCGCCAAAGTCCGAGTGTTTTACCGTTACAAGATAATACCACTTCAGGATAAAACGCGAATTTGTCATCGAAACGACATTTCTCCTGAAGCAACGTTGAAGTCCTGCTAATAGCTACCACCTGACGTAAGCTGGAAAGATGAAGAACAAAATACACGCATCAACACGTCGCAGACAAGATATAATTTTGTTTTTCGATTTGCATGTTACCGAAATGCCTTATCACGCGTGCTTCGTTGATTGGCCTACACTATTTTCAAAAAAGATGAATATTACGTAACCTACAGGGAAACTAAGCAATCGGCAACTTGGCTCGCTAAATGGCTATTGAAAAAAATAAGTATATTTCACAAGACTAAATTGTATTTTCTTAACAACCAAGATCATTATAAGGAAAAGAATCATAATTTACTTAGGTCATAGTGAACAAAAGAAAAAACGCTGGTACACGTGAGGTTATGTTCCACATAACATTAATTATTAAGAAAGAATTGTGTTACGTAATTTATAGGACGTTAACAATGACAGCTTTTTTTAAGACTGTGAATTACTTCTTCCATTTCGAAGACTTGAGAGTGGCCGCTGAAGCAACACATCTGAACTATTCGCGTTCTAGAATCACAGTAAATGCTTCAGTTCCCCTACATCACACGTAACGCCAACAAACTGATACTTATTTGAGACACATTACCCCGTAGGCACCCACATACCCGCCGAATCCTAATTATATTAAATCCATTTAAAATTTAGAAATCTTATTTTTAAAATTGTTAACATTCCAACGGAGTTGTTAAGATTATCGAGCGAAGAAGAAATATCATGACGGTTCAGGATGGTTTGTGAAATCTACGAAACAGGAAGAATACCATAAGTTTTTTTGTGAAAATATAGTTATACCCATACCGAAGAAGACTGGGGCTGATAGATGCGAACAGCACAGGCCGATTAGTTTAGTATCTCATGCATGCAAAATATTATCGAAAATGTATATAGGAGGATGGAACGTCAACTATAATACGAGTTAAGAGAAAATCCGTTTGGTTTTAGGAATACTGTAGGGACAATAGAAGCAATAGTGACTTTGCGTTTAATTTTATAAGATAGGATAAGAAAAAACCAGCCCACATTCATTGCATTCGTAGATTTAGACAAAGCGTTTGATAATGTGAACTGGGACACACTATTAAGGGATTTTGAAAAGGAAAGAAATAAAACATCGAGAAAAAAGACAAATCAATAACCTCTACAGAAGACAGCCAGCATTAATGGAAGGGCAAGAAGAAAAGAAGAAATAAAGAAAGGAGTACGACAAGGATGCAGTCATTCACCAAAGCTCTTCAACTTCTATGTAAAACGGGCGATGAAGAAAACTAAACCAGAATATGGAAAAGTAATCATACTGCAAGGAGAAGCAATTTAAACCCTACTCTTTGCCGATGATAATGAAGTATTAGGGGAGTCATAATAAGACTTGGAAACCATAAAAAATGATAGAAGGTAATGAAGAGTAATATGGGTTAACATTGAAACGCGATAGATCGTAAGCCACAGAGGACTGACAGTGTGACGAATTGAGAAAAGATATTACAGATATTGTTTTATGTGTAATATCGTAGGAGATGAATATAGCTTATAGAGCAGAAAGCTCCTGAGAAACAAAATATGACTGACATTTAATTGTATCCCATTATGCCAATAAATGAAGACTGTAAAACAACGACAGTCCAAATGACCCAAGATAAGTGCAAGAGGATTTCACCTGGCGACCATTAAGTCACTTAATATTCCTTGTACAACTCTCCTTCGGAAAAATGCCTCATTAGTTAGCCTAGATAACACGAAAAAGCCATTTGCAACCATTAATGGTGCGCGTAAATAGCACGACAGTCCATAAATCTACACAAAAAGGAACTCGAAAATAAAGTCATAATTGACAAAAAGAAATTGGACAAGACCGCACACAAGGTGAAGTTAATAATTATTTCGAAGATTGTTGTAGATTAAATAACGATTTTCTTTTGAAGTGTCTATAAATGTCTTGTAAGTCGAGTCATCTAACAAAATTTTTCAATCATATCTTGGGGTAGTTTATCAGCGATAAAGAAAGTCCAAGCATATGTGATGCGTGGCAAATTATATTCACTAAAGAGAATCAGAGTGAAGTAATTTTCGCATAATATTATTCAATCAACATTCTGAAGGAAAGTAATACAAATTCATTATCGGTGTATATAATAATGAAAGCAAATATATAATAATAAATAGGTATTTATACATATCCGTTAAAAATGAACTTCACAGTATAACAGCAAATGGTGTATCTATCGCGTATTGATGGAACAAATTTCATATTTACATTTAATAAATGTCATGAACGTGGTCCTGCAGAAAGAGGATTAGTAGAAAGAAAACCAAGGTAATTGAAAGGAATGTGGGAAATGGTGAAATAGCAAAGGGTGTTAGATTGAGGAAGGAAATTTTGACGGAAGTTAAGGAATTCTGCTACTTGAATGCACAATAACTAGAGTAGGATAGCACAGGCAAGGAATTCAAATGTTATGGCATTCAGACCTAAGACTGGTCTGATGCAACCTATCTTGTGCAAACCTTTTCATTTCCGCATAACTACCACATCCAACCTCCTCCCTAATCTGCTTAGCCTTCCTCTACTGTTCTTACCCTACACTTCCCTCTAATGCTAATTTTACAAGACCCTCATGTCTTAATGCGTGGCCTATTAATCTATCCCTTCTCTTGGTCAACGTCCTTCATATTGTTCGGTTTCCCCAATTCTGCTAAGAACTTCCTCGTTGGTGATTCTATCCTCCCATCTGATTTTCAGCATCCTCCTATAGCACCATTCTTCAAAGGATTCTATTCTTTTCGCACATTTCGCACCCATATAACGCCACACTCTATACGAACATTTTTAGCAATGAGTTCCTAATATTCACACTTATATTGCCCGTAAGCAAGTTCATCTTTTTTGTCTTTTTTGCCTCTGTTGTCCTACTCTAGTTGTTATGCTGCCCAAGTAGCAGTTCCTTAACTTCCTTCAAAATATCCCTTCGCAATCTAACACCCTTTGCTTTCCACTGTTTCCCATACTACAATCCATCGTCTTTGTTTTCCATCTATTAAACCTCCTGTTATACTCGTCTTTCAGAACCACGTTCATGTCATTTTTTATGTTTTCCAAGTAATTGACCCCCTTATTGCTGGAATAAATTAGTGGTAACACGGTATATTTTAAAGATAGCTGAAGCATCCTTAATAAGCGATTTATCTGAGACAAGTAATTTTTTAATTTATTTTATTTAGGTTGTGTGGTTTTCTTGCTTTTAGGTTTCCTATGTAGAAAATTAGATTCTAAAACATATATTTCAATGAATCACTGAAGAGTAATTTTCATTTCCCTCAAATACACTATCTCAATTTTTAAACAACTGATGTCCGAATCTTTAATTACTTTTGGATATTATTTCTTGTTATCGTTCCAAAAAATAAAAAATATCGATTTTGAGAGATATAGCTTGTAATAGTACGTAACCTCGCTAATTGCATTTTGAAAAGAAAGGAGTAGTCGAGAAGCGACTATAAGGACAATGAGAGATATTCTAGTCGTACTTTATGATACTCAATAATTACATTACCAAGGAGCACATGAAGGCACTCTGATTATCTTCATACGCCATCGAAGCTAATTTGTTATGAAAGTGGGGCACTAAATGCGTCAAGGTTGCTTGTGAAATGAGTTATTTCTACTTATACGTTTATTAAACGTTTAGCCCCAACAAAATACTGAAAACTCTTTATTCTAAATTAGATTTTAAGTTAATCTACTTGAATTCTGAAAATTTTCTGCAAGAATGGAACCTTTGAAATGTTACCTTTTTTCTTGTAGTTTATAAAAATGTATGATCATACATTGTTCACAACAATAATTTCGTACTAATGTTTGCTCGAATAAAATGGCGAATCGTATGTAAGACCAAATTAAATTTTTACGAAACAATGTTTCAGTGAAAAAGAGAATTGAGTGTGAAAATTATAATATGGTCACTCCGAAATTGTAATTTAGCTTCATATTTTGTCACAAATACACAAGGAGTTCACCTATTTTCGTATGTGGCGCTGCAAGCGGGAAACCAACAAAGCAGTTCTCGAGCTTGTGCTTATCTAAAACTGCTTGAGTCACTCTTTACTTGTGAACTTGAAGCTGCAATCTGCAACGGTTACAGTTGGGGCTATTAACTTTATAACTGGGAAATTGTTTATGGACACGTCTGTAAAATAGGGAACAGGAGGGCAATCCCCAAACAGGCAATTAGTTGACTTGACTCGTGTAAATTTTGTAATAAATAGTTTTTTACGGACAATATGTACTTCTAAATGTACATATGTACTTTTACATGTATAACCACTTTTTTCTAACCGCCTGACAGTTTTGAATTCTTGTCCAAACGTTGGCTGATTTCAGTGAAATAAATTAAAAATACAGCCAATTTAGTCAGAATTAAATTTTAATTGGATCTAAAGAACTTTTTATGATCTATAAGGTAATTGAACCCAATACGTCTTCAAATTTCCCAGTTAAATATTTATTTTAATTAACCTTCAGAAGCTTTCGGTCGCTGTGGACCATAGTCACCTGTGTTTGTCAAGGTTACTTATCGTCCTCCACGTAGCTTTCTCGATCTGGTCTGAAGTTTGACGGTACTAATAAATTGGGTGAGCAGATCTGCCCAGGAGCAGGAGTATTTATTTAATTTTTGTTTCGAGTTCCACTGAGTTCCAGAAGTGCACCGTCAAACCATGAATGCTTACAGAACGAGAAAGTTGTGTGGAGGATGACAAATAACCTTGACAAACACATGTGACTATAGTCTACTTCAAAGTTGAGTGACGAAGGTTAGATAAAATAAATATTTAACTGAAAAATTTAAGCACTTCTTGCCTTTAATTATAATAAATATTTAGAACATATTGAACAAAGAAATGTGTCGAATCCTTCTTTGGAACTTTCCAGGTGGAAAAAAAATTAAGTAAATACAAAAAATCCGATGTAATGCAATCCAATGATATCTGTAATGAAAAGATATGGAACAATACATACAGTTAATATCACGAATTTAAAGTGTGATTAATAACAGTATAAATGACTGTTACCCGAAGTATGTTCAAAAAGTCAATTTCGCGGGTTTTATTGGCCCGACTCCAGCCTTTTTTGGGGTCGTGGTGTAGCTAAACATGTCTGAAAAGTATCATTTTATCCATAACGGATGTTAAAATAGTTTTTGGGTAACAGACTACATGAGCGTGATCTCCTTTAATAGCATAGGAAGAGAATTGAAAAGGGGAGGGGGTGAGGTAGATCAAGGTGGCCAAAGGTTACCTACGGCCCTAGGAATATATTTTAAGGATCCTACCCGATGACTCACCTAAAATAGAAACAGGGAAAGTCTGCATCAGGTTGGTCGGACTATTGGGTACTATCCTCTTCCCCTTGACAGGAGATGAGTTTGCTGTGGGGTCGGAGTAATCCCTTCACTGTGTCTTCTGGCCGACTGATCCAAAGGGATCAGCAGACAATTCAGGTTTTTCCTTTTTTATTATTTTAAGTCAAATTAAATAATGTGCGAGAAAGACGCCAAACATTGACAATTTATTTTTCTTGAAACATGCATGCTTATAAAAAAATATAAAAACACTTTCCGGATTTAATGCATTAAAAGAGGACAAATTGTTTGAAAATTTAAACATATAAAATTGTCATCTCGTAGGTCTTTACACACTCAATTATTTTAAAGCCTCTAGCCAACTTCTTTATAATTTGGTAGGGCGGTAGTTTCCGCACTTGGGGAAATCCGCAGGAACTGGAGCCATCTCGCTCATGTCACCTACTTTGAGGACTGTGACCATTCCCATTTCAGCGTGTTCGCCAAAGTGGCAATGGAAAATCCAGAAACCTGAAAAAAATCTCGCTTGTTTATTCTTCCCCCTTTATGCCACAGAACAAGAAATATAGTTGATGCTGCAATTACCAGGATTATTTGCGTAGAACCTGAAGACAACGAATCCACCCACAGGAACAGAGACAGTGTCCTTGATGACTGCTCCCACCAGATTCTTTTCGATAAGTCCCATTTCATTAAGATATCTGACATATTCCACAGTTCTGTTCGTCTCTGGCATCCATCCCATAGCCACGACGTTGAATGCGAAACCATGCAGATGGAAAGGATGGTCTGATCCTCCGGCAGCTGCCAAGGGGACCAAATGATCGTGAGGTTGTGATTGGAAAGACGCCAGACACGTTGTTCGGTGGTCTACTCACCCGGGTCAACCAAGACGATTTCGACCAGGTCGCCAAGAGCCGCCTCGATCACATAGGTACACGAGCAGAAGTTGTCCTGATTGCAGTAGTCAGCTTTGTTGGCGTCCGTGCAGAACATGTCCGGGGTGACTTGGTCGCGCTGGGTGAGGAACGGGAAGGGCGGCGCCTTGAACGTGTTGTCGTTGATCTGCAGATACGGACCTGGAGCCTGGGGCGTGTCTGTTGAAATGTAAACCCTCAGTCAGCAAGGGTCAGGCCCCAGAGCTGATGAGGTGAACTGCTCTACTCACCGTATCTGTTCAATGACAGCTTCAAGTAGTGTATTGTATTCGGGTCTCCGACGACATCCTCATCTACTTTCTTCGTTTCCGTACTATTCAGTCTTGTCAAGGGTATTAACTCATTTTGTGAGAAGTCATTCGACAGGACACCAATAGGGTTCAGCAGCTGGAACGGGAACCGAAGATACATTTGGTGTATTTGAGAACAAAGTACTGGAGTAATTTTATGAATCTTAGGAAGAAGAATGCGACGTCAAGATTCGGCAATGCAGAAGGTGGTAAGGGAATCCACATTAAACCATTAAGCAGTACACTAGGTAACACGCCTAACCTATATTCTGGAATAGCGTCTATAGGGATATATATTAAACAGAGAATAAAAATTCAATTGAAGCTCAGGCTCCATTTTTCTCTGAGTTATGAAGTGACGAATGTGATTAGTAAGCCGCCCGGTAAGTTCTTCTGAAAGAAGCGTAACTATTTATTCACCATTATATAAAAAATTTCCAGGTAGCAAGGATTCTATGTAAAGAGTGATTCTATTAATGTCACTTAGTTTACTCCAGTCAACGGATTCTACAAGAAACTTCTTTCACGAGACGGATCTATATAATTCAAAAGCTAGATTTTTATTTTTAATTCTTGATCGAAAATGATTTATTTTGTTTATGATGAGTAGCAAACTTTTTTCTCCTACTCTCTTAAGAAATATTTATTATCTTAGTATGTGTTACTATTTGAAAAAGACTTCTTACTCTTCCTGACACGATTCCTTCCTGGTAGGTTGGACTTCCCTGAGGAGGCTCTTCGGGGGCTCCAACATATCGCAAGATGGCTTCTTGGTGAACCTGGGTAGATTCGCAAAACGAAGTTCCTCGAACTCTGAACCAGTAGTTGCCCACAGGTTGGCTCGCATCAAGAACAAAGTCATACCTCTCTCCAGCGTTTATCATCAGCGATTCCACTGGAAAACAAAAAAGGAACTATTTCTGAAGGTGCTCTAATTACAATAAAACACCTGGAAAATGTACATCAGGTTCGAACTTCCGTGTATTACTTCAAGCATACAAATTAACCATATGTATGTCCTACAATGAATGTCAGGTTTAAAGTTTGAAAGTCGCACATAAAATGAAAAAAGGTGGAGTGTCTTAACAAAAGGATAATTAACATCTTATAAAACTTAACATAAGAATTAACGACCCTTATAACAGACAATACATTAAATTTTGAACAAAATAAAAATAATTGCTCATATCTAAGTTACATTGGACAGACCAAACGATCTCTTTCAACTATAAATAAGAAGCATAAAAATAATTTAAAATGAAACTTAAAACTCTTTACCACACAATATAATTTTGTACAAATAATTAGATTAATATGGTCCGAAATGTCCTGTAAATTTTATTTATGATAAAGAAATAAGTTGTTTTTCTTTGCGAAAAAGTTGAATTTTAAATGTTTTTACACACATGTGTATAGGTTAATTTAAATTTTCTAACTCATAAACATTCTCCTATCAGTAAACATTGTCTGGTACCTAATCAATCTTTTAATTTTGTTACTTTAGATAAGGAGACGTTATAAAAAAGAAATGCTTTATTTCAAATCTATTTTTTGGAATGTAAAATAAGATCTCCTCTGTCAAATTAAATGTATGATTGTTATTAAATAATCTTTGTTAGTCCCATCTTTGAGTTTTTATTTGCTTTGAACTATCATTATTCATAACATTTCAGTCTGACTTAAATATTGACAAAGATCACAAGGACTGGTCGAAATGACTACTTTTTTCATTTAAATTTCTATTTCTTTAAAAATTTTAATGTATTTCCTGTTGTACGGGTCGTTAATTCTCATATTAAAAATAAACATTATCAGTACAATCACGTATTCAAGATTATTATCTCCGGAAAGCACGGAAGCTTCTCTAATTTTTATTTATTACTAAATTGTATATCATTTGTGACCATTTTTGGAGTATTGTATTTATTAATAGTTTGATTTTTTATTTTTGAATAGCTAAATGCGCATTTCTCGTTTGTTAATTAATAAACAATCGTACATCTTTGCTATACGATAATTTATGGTAGTATTTTGCAGAATATGAGCATCATCGTTGGATATATATATATAAACTGCCTAAAACAAACACAACAATAAGGTTTACACAGGAATCCAGAGACGAAAGTATGAAATGTTACCTTCAACTGGCTGGAAGCTTCCAGCGTCGGATGATATCACCAGCAACGGATGGTTGTCAATGGACAACTGGATTGGACAATTTAGAGCCGTATTGAAAATTATCCTAAATCGATATTTTGAACCCTGCCAACAGAAGAATAAAACTGTATGGTTTAATACGATTATAAAATTAAATGTTCAGACTAATAAAAATTATTTGAGACGCAGTTACTAATGTTTGAAGGAACTGAAAAATGGAATCGCCTAATTTGGTGTTTTAATAATCCTAAAACCACTAAATTCATCGTAATTTTATTGAGAAATTCTGTAATAATTAAATTAAATGATTTGTGAAATGTATATTAATTACCATATACCAGTTATTTTGAGGTCTGTCATACTTTTTATCTGCGTTCAGACCTGAGATCTCAGTGATTGAACGTAACTCGTGTAAATTGGACTGTGAGATTGGTGCTTTGAATATATTTGACAACTTCTGCTCCGGTGTAATTCTCACGGATGCTGTGTTTCTTACCTGCGTCACGGTGAAGACTTCTCGAGGCGTGTAGTAAGGCACACCGTCCACGATGTATTCCATTCCCGTTCCCTTTCCATTGATGAGTAACCTTTCACCTAGGACCCTGAAGTCTTGGAAACGGCCAAGATTGAAGGTCTCTTTGGCGCTATTTAAGGTCCAATGCCAGATGACGGCCGTGTGTTCAGACAGGTCAAAGTCGTAGGTCTGTCCGTTGGGGTCGGATCCCTTTGGACGTCGCACGATAAAAGCGCCGTGCATTCCGTCAGCATCCTCGTATCCTGAAATACACATCACAACTGCACGTCACAATTCTCAATACGTATAACTTATTCTGAGATCAATTTAATTTCGATGCAACGTTTGGTACTTATTTATAAAGCACGTTAACGTATGGTTAAAAAATTAAAATCACAAGCCTTCTTACGTTGCTTTTCGAAATACATTCCTACGTACTGAAATGTGTCACCTTTTTTTCAACTTTAATGTCGTTCAAGATTCAGTCCGAGCTAGATGCAAGGCATCACTATTGAAAATGGCGTTAAGGGGAAGGCTAGGCTTAGGTCACGTCAAGCAGGTAATAAATACCCCCTTGTGGAGAGGACGTCTCAGGCCATTGAGCAAATATAGCACCATTCCTCAACGTTTATATAATTTCACCCTCACAATGTTGACTTCCCACCTCCTTTGCTAAGATATTGAAACGTCGCTACTAGAATACAATGATGCTAAACTAAATACAAGGGTATGGAATAACTTGATAAAGGATATTATTGAGCGTAAAAGGGTCACCAAGGAAATCTACTTTGATGCAGCCATTCGGGGAGGCAAAATCAGTTTTCCCATTTACGCCACTAATGAAGTTCTCTCGGGTTCCTTGGAAACTGAAGCAGGTGTCAAACTAGCAGAGTTAACCGCTCTGGCGAATAACGAAGCGTGTGGTTGATCGCTGGCAGAGAGATTCTATCATCGCAGGTTACCTAGCAACGCGGCTTGTTGATTTGATTCGCTGACTCATTGCTGACTCGAGTCATTGCAGTATATAATTTAGCAAATGAAATAAATGTTATTAGTATTTCTTCGAGATATTAATTGTAGAGAGAATTAACATGGACATATACCATCCACTCTACACCACCATTCTAGAAGTTACAGATCTGCCTCAACTTCTCGAAGTGGAAGCTCCTAAAATATTCTCGGATGCCTTGGAGGCTATATTGGAGATAGGTAGCCCATACAAATCAAATGAGATCCTCAACCGCATCCGTAATAACATACTTGAAGTAAAAGTAATGCCAATACCTGCGTTGGATCCCGTCCCATGTGCTAATTATTGGAAATGAGATGGCTGACATTGAGGTGCACTTAGCGAGTTCAGCAAATATCAGTCATTCCAGATATAACTTGGTGAAAATCAAATCGATTACCATTACTATTGTTAACGATGATGGTTTCCGAGACAAAAAGACTCCCTTGGTCCGGAATATCCATGTAATGGCGGCGACCCTCAGATTATTTACCCCGCTGGCCTAACTATGAAGGAGGATTCGTGTTATCCAGAATCAGTTCGGGTAACTCCATGCTTATTCGTGCATACTTATTTAAGACGGAAGCACGACCTATTTCTAGTAGATCTGAGGACATGCTAACGATAAAGCTCTTACTGTATACCTTCCACCGTGACTATGATAATGGACCCCCAGATCAGAGAGGGGGAACTCGCCCACTCGGAAAGAGCCATAAAATTTCTGTTCACGTTCCTGGCTCATAACAAGCTATTATAAAATGATTCTACAACTACAGTCTGTTAGCATCTTGTCATAAATGTCCCTGCAAGGTTATCGTACGGTAGTCCCTATAAGTAACTATAATTTTTAATTGGACGTTAAAATAAACTAAAAAAAGATTCAGTTTCTGTTTCTCATTGACCTACTTTAGATCCGCACCAAAGTACTGAACCCTGTTTTTCACCTTATGAATATCTCAAGACACATTTTCTGGGTATGTATCTACCGTTGAAGAAAATAGTGTCTTGGTGTGTTATCGTAAGCCATTTCCCACTCGGACTCACCGACATGTGAATGCCAGACGTGCGTCCCGGGAACAGTTGTTACGAATTTGTACTCGAAGTCGTTGTTGGGAAGGACGGGACACTGCGTCAAAAATGGAACTCCGTCCATGTGAGGAGAGGTTTTCTGATGTTCTCCGTGCCAGTGGATCGTCGTGACGTCGATAGACATCTTGTTTTGCATGTTTATTATGACAGTGTCGCCGAGGCACACCTAATTCGAAAAGAAATTGAAGTAGTTAATTTCTTAGAAATACTTTGATATAATTTAAATGTGATGTTATAGTCACCTCTATTGGAGTCCCGGGCAGCCGATAGTTGATGACCTGGACCGTGCGGGCGACGCCTCCCGCGGTGATGCAGCCTTCAGAGTAGCAGTCGGTCACGTTCTGAGGGCAATTACCGCAAGCCCCGCTCATAGTTGTGTAGTCGTTCACGGAGAATGTGTACTCACATACTCGAAGGTCTCCGGGCAGACATTCGCGATAGCAAGGGTGGACATCGCGCCCTGGAAAAAAAAACATACGGGAAAATTCGGTTGTGGGCCACTTTTTTCAAGCCTACAATTCATCACGCGACTGGACAGAGCAGGGCGCAGAGAAGGAAAGTCAGCACAGACCTGTCAGGGAGCTCAATTTGCTTCTGGAATAAGACGTAGAGTCCCCTAATGATTCCAGGATAAACTGATCAGATTGAAGTGAGTAAAAGACAGAAACATTTCTTCCGACTGACGCTCAGTGGAAGACCAAGAAAATTGAATTTAGAACATGACAATGGAAAAATGTTGACTAAACGGGAGTTCGAATCCAGGCATAACCGCTTTGTAAAGCAGAACATAAATTTGTTTCAAACGAATGGCGAATTTCATGAATACGCGACCAGAAATCGTTCAGCTCGGGCAATTATTGCCACCGGAAAAGTATTCACCATATCGGTACAATTTTATACAACAGCCTTCCTCCAGAGGTTAAGAATAACAATAACTACAAAAGTATCGTGAACCAGGGAAAAACTATTCTACTAAATGGCGCGTTTTACTCTGTACAAGATTTTCTTACTCGTCCCCCTAATAATTGAAATTAGTATTACTTGATTTGATGAAGTACTCTTGATAAACTAGAGATGCTATAACACTGCGATATGAAACCTAGCGTTTTTATAAATGAGTTTTACTGCGTCATTTATTTGCGTTTATAATTTAGAAGGTTTGCTGACCTCCAGTGGTCTAGTGGCTAGCGTCACCGCCTCACGAAACAGAGGCATGGTCGCTGCTGGAGAATGGACACGTTGACCACGTATCACTTCAAATTCGAAATGCAGTCGATCCGATAGGCCAAAGCCCTGCATTGGCTGCAAAGCCAAGGAAAAATAACGTAAATGGTTTGTAAGATGGTACTTACCGACGTTGTGAGAATTCATCCCATTTCTGATCTGCAACGAAAAAATTGGATTAGCAATATAAAATTACAAGCAAAAGAAGAAGTTACATTTCATATACGTTATTAATAAAACAATTTATTTTATTTTATGAGTGACTATCATCTATTAAATCATCAATATGTATAAGATATTATAAATGTAAAAATAATTTCTATTACTTGTTATTTAATATTATTTATTGATAACTACTGACAGCAGAAATCAATAAAGGAGTAAGCCAAGGATGCTGTTTAACTTGCATATAGAACAGATGACGAAGAAAGTTAAAACGGAATATGGAAAAAAAATCACACTGCAAGGAGAAGAAAATACAACACTACGCTTTGCCGATGATATTGTAGAATTAGAAGAGAAACCATAATAAAAGGCATGAATGTGATCCTGGAGAAAGAGTACAACATGAGGATTAAAAGAGAGAAAACCAAGGTAATGGAGTATAACATGGGAAATAGTGGAATAACAAAGGGCGTTAGATTGCGAAGGGATATTTTGAAGGAAGTTAAGGAATTCTACTACTTGGGCAGCGTAATAACTCCAGTAAGATAGCACAAGCAAGGAAGACTTCGCAGAAAAAAGGAGGAATTTACTCACGATTAGTCTAACTGTGAATATTAGGAAACCATTATTAAAAATGTTCGTATGGAGTGTGGCGTTATATGGGTGCGAAACGTGGACGGTAGGGGTTTCAGAAAAGAATGCAAGCCTTTGAAATATGGTGCCATAGGAGAATTCTTAAAATCAGACGGGCGGATAGAATCACTAACGAGGAAGTTCTAAGCAGAAACAGGCTACTCCCGCTTAATATCATATGAAGGAAATTAAAAATGTAGATTAACAAAAGGTTTATTAAAAAATTAGTTTAAAATGACGATGTTTTGGTACCCATTAATACCGTCTTCAGGCTCAAACGTTATGGACAAAAAATCAGAGCACTTGACGTTTCTACACGGACGAAGGGAAATGAAGTATTGAGAGAGAGAGTGAGACAGCACTGGACTGGAATCAGCAGGGTAAAAGGAAGAGAGGGAGGCTCAAACAAATCTGGCGAAGATCTGAACATATGGAAGCAATTGAAGAAGGCAAGTTCGAAGCAGAATAAGAGAAGAGCGAACAATATGGAGGATGTTGAATAAGGGAACGGATAGATTAAAAGGACACGTTTTGAGACATGAGGATTTTAAAATTAGCATTATAGAGAAGTGTGTGGGGTAAGAACAGAGGATAGAGTAAAGGATGGTATACGCTAAGCAGATAGAGAGTAGGTGGGATATGGTAGCTATGTACAAATGAAAAGACTTGCGCAGAGTAGGTTAGCATGGAGGGTTGCATAAGACCAGTCTTGGGACTGAACAACACAACAACAAGCAATTCATAAGTTGTATTTCCCCAGTTCCAAATAATCTCGAATGAAATTAACTTCCCGTTGACCTCCACGTTAAAATGGAGGCATGTAATGTAATGAACTTAGATAAAAGTCGATGTCTTACCCCTTGCACACGTTCAGACCGACCGATTAAAGGTACGGTCAGCAAAGTGATGAGAAACAGCAAGGGAGCCATGATGGAACTGAATCTCAGAGGAAGGTCTTTTAGACGTATTTATACCAACATCAAAGTACAGATCGTCGACTTACGTCCCGTGGTAATGGCGCAGATAAGATTTGTCTGATAATTTCGTCTGCGGTTTTACTAGGACCAGCACTTCCATCATTTAGATTAGGCGTAAAGAATTGCAATAAAAATCTGCGATAAGCGAGAAAAATCTCAATTCATTTGACATAGGTTCCTAATCTTTTTTTCTCAATCCCTCCGTAACGGTCACCACAAACGCGAGTTTTCCACTCATTTTACTCAATTACATTACCTACTATACAGCTTCATACCTTTCAAGAGGTACGAGTGGATGAAATATTTACATACTACTCAATGTTTTGTTAATCACATAATATGTGACCGCAACACTCAAAGTCCGATGATTCTTGAGGCGCTGGTTAACCAATACGAGCGAGTACATGGATATTAATTATTTAAATTATTAATTCCGCGAATTATTTTGCGTTCTGGCCAATAACAAAGCTTTTCACTTTTTCCCTAAATATATGAATGCGGAGAAGATTTATTTATTCAACTTGTCGGGTTTTTAGTGACGACTTTGATGTGTGCAAAATATTACACATTAATGTCAGGGAGCCCCAATATGTCTTTTATAGTAGTCAAAGATCACTGTAAAATGTAAACCGCAGAGTTATAACAGTCCCAAAAGTACAATTTCCCATGTCAGAGATAAAATCAAAATTGGTCAAATTATTTGGTCGTATGCAAAGTATTTATAAATAATTCTACACAAGCAAGTAAACATTAGCCGTCACGTCAAACAGAAAATACATTTGGCAAAAAACCTACCTGATACAGGTTTTTTAGGGCTTTCTCTGCCTTTCTTTTAGATGAAACACAGGTTAAGATATTTACAAAAAATTCCTTGTAGGTTCTGAATACTATTTAACATAGTTTTATTTTTTCATAGCCACTAACCCCAAGCATACTCAGTACTCACACAGTAGTACATGTGTATTTGTATTTGTTTTCGTCTCCATCATACTTGTGAGTTTGGGGATAGAATTTATGAACAACCTCATTAGAAAATTATTTTTTCTAAAGCAAGAAAGAAAATGTTATTGTGTATTACATTTATGGAAATTAGAAGTCGATCCTTTAGTTATGTCAATTAAGTCTTAAGCAATAAAAAAAGTATCATTTAAGATCTTACTAAATGTTGGGTGTTTGAACTTTTGTTTAGAAATCTTTAAGAGCAGTTTCTTTGGCTTTGTGCTACACAGTACGAAATGCTTGCATTATCTGGTTTTATACACTTCCTGCATTGCTTGTTTTTATTATTAGTGATAATAGTCGTCCTAATTTAAACACAATATTTGTTATTAATGAGTTATATCAGCCTCTTTGCAGTTGTTTTTTAAATTTAATTTTACAACGTTTCGTCTCTCATTTGAGAACTCTTCAGGTAAAAATTTAGCTGTACATGAAACCTCACTCCATGACTCCTTCAACCGAAAATAACTCATTTATTATATATTTAATTCTCAGATAAACTAGTCTTTTTTATTATTTATTAAAAGTTACTTGAGCATTAATTATTTGCACAAATATCTTATAAATACTTGTAGTGCTGCTGTGCAAATGATATTAAATTGGAGTCCATAAACTCTCCCAAATCTAAAATTTGAGCAAAATATTAATTATATTCACTTTGAAAAATATAAAAATGTTAAATATAGTGTTAAATGCTTTTAGAGAAAGAATTTTGAAATCTTTCGAAGAGGATGTAAAAGATTTTATTACCTGTCCGTTACAAAATTTATTTCGGGAATTATTATTATTTTTAAGTCTCAATTTGACAAAAAGTCTTATAAATTGAAATTTGGGAAGTATTTTAATCAATTCATTATTTCTTTGAAAACATACGAGCATTATTATGTCTTAGATCAATATAACTAATATTTTCTTGTGAACTTTAAATAAAATAAAAAAATTTAAGAAGCCGTGTAATACCTGTAGATACAGAATACAGCACATACATGCCTTGAAAAGGTACAAACTCATCGAAATTAATACTGTAATAATCTGGAATATATAAATGAGTCATAATAATGATCTGTTTCGACAGTGGTTTACTAAATTTTAATTCAAGACGTAAAAGAACAATCATTGTTTGGTGATTATTGAAGGGTCACAGCACCGGGTGACGAGTGAGGATTAATAACTTAAATATTAATTTCGTAGAAATATTATTCGGCTTGAGGAAACGAATTAAAACGCTTTTCTCATATTTGATAACTATATAAATGTGATAAAAATTAATTACTGCTGAGTTAATTTATTCAACTCTCGATATTGTGCTGAGGAGAACTTTGAAGTAAATGAATACAAAACAATGAAAATTCTCAAACAATGAAAAACAAGTGCCATGTTATCAACTGGACTGAACTCCTAAAGTAATTGGAATGTTCCTATAAAATTAATCGTCATTTTTAGAGTCTGAGAGATGCTAGATGTTCTTCCAAATTGAAATTAAAGTATACAACGAAAATTATGTTTAAAATAAGTGATGGGAACAAATTAAACAAGGTTGTCTAACAAAATCTGTTACTTGTACTGTTTTTATGTGGTGAGAAAAAAGTTAGATTCAATATTGACCGCGAAAATTTTGATCAAGTGTCCGAAGTACGTAATCACCCAAACTCTTTGCTAGAAACTTTGCATAAGTTCCTGTTTAGAAAGAAACTGTTACTTTCGATCAAAACGTGTGAACCACTCAAGCAATATCAAGAGGTCGATAAAATTAATTGTCTTTCCTCCACTTCTCAGAGTCCCTTGCAGAGAGCTGATTAGGTTACTTTAATTACTTCCTCTACGACCCGTTATCGTTATCCATTTTTTCCAAAGTCTAAACCTTATATAAGCCAAGTTTAGACATCTTAAGAAACGTTTCTAACTGTATAGTTCTGCTTTCTGTGATAAAGGTACGTCAATTGCATGTAACCACGGCTCAGTTGTCTACAATCTTTTAAAAAATAATTGGGAAGTAAACTAACGAATCGATTATTCTAGAATATTTATTTCTTTAAAAATATCGCATTTCAGTCTTCTAATTACAAAAGTTAAAATTATAAAATTCAACTTATTGTATACAATATGTCTACGCGATGAACTCATGTGATAAATTCAGGTGGCGAGGAACAATGATACAGGAATTGGATATTCCTTCCATCTTTCTGCTTTTTCTTCTTTATCCAGAATTGGCTTCCCATTCGCTCCCCTGATGTTCTTGCTAATATTTTTCTTCTTTGATCTTCCTATAAGCTGCGTCTATTTTCCATTTCACCATGAAATCCTCAACCGCTTTGAGCCAAGTCTCTTTGGCTGCTTTGCACTATCTCATTCATCTGTCCTTTTCTTTATCATTTTCATCTCTCGCGTTTTTATATTTACGCATTTCATCAATCACTTTTATTATTTCTTGTGTTATCCATGCTTTCCTTTTGGCCTGAGCTATTCTTCCTATTTTTTCGTCGGCTACTCCAGTCATTTCTTCCTTCAAGAGTGCCCATTTCTCTTCTATATTGTTTCTTTCTCCTTTCTCTATTAATCTACATTTAATATCTTCTTTGAAACACTGAAGCACCTCCTGTTAACAATTTTAATAGTACATAAACTCGTATATAAGGTTGTATTTTTTCTTTAAAAATTTATTATATGATTGCAAATATTTCTAGTGGTCATTAAGGACCTTATTTTTATGTAAGGGGTATCACATGATGGAATCTAAAGCAACTCAACGTCTAAACAGGATTCGAACCCGGGACGTCTGTGACAGCAACGCTCACCACTAAAAGCTTGTATTGTTAAGTAAGGAAACAGTGGTTTAAACTTAATATGCTTTTATCTAGGCGGTATCTCATCACACGTGTTTGCATAAATTATTGGAAATGGAAACGAACCGCAAATTGTAATTTTCTTTGTACTAACAGCGTTTTTAATGTTTTTTAAGCTTTAGTAATTTGAAATCTCTTTTAGCTTCACGATAGCCGCAGTCTTGTTATCACTTACAGACTATTTACAGTCCCAATCGAAGAAAGTGAACATGAGTTTAACCAGAAAACTTTATAATTAATAACAAATTGTACAAGTGCAGGAGTTTATTGATCGTTCCCCTAAAAGTTTAAATTAACGCTCTTGCAAAAGTGTTGAATGTATTGCTTGTAAAATTTTCTATTACATAATTATAAAAAACTGTATAGTTTTCTATACCCTTTTGTTTGTTTGTTTGTTTCATGTATTGCAGGAAGCTTCTACAGAGGGTCAGATTCCTCGTCGTGCAGAACCAAGAAGTGGCATTTACATTGTTTATTTACATTGCTCCTGAGTGTGTGCTCGTGCTTTTTACTGTGCGTATCGTCTTTTAAGTTACATAATTCTTGTTTAATTAAATATTTTTGGTAGTTAATTTTTTTCTTATAATTATTTGTTTCCTCAACCAAGGTCTAATGGAAGTAATAATCAATTACTTTGACTTATATTTTAAAAGGCGAACAATGAAGAGAGCAGATTCAATCAGTTCTTCTAAGACTATATATACGTGATCTGCTACCTGTGAGTTAATATATTATTCTGCATGACCAAATAAATACATAATAAATGTATAGCAATAAATAATATTGAAGTGTCTGTTTGTCTCGAATAGACTCCGAAGCGGCTCAGCGGATTTGAAATAAAATTGTGTGTTTGAAAATGGGAGATGTAACTTAAATATTCGTGTATATTTCATTTCGATATATCGAAGAAGATATTAATATAATATAAATTTTAATTCTACGGGAAGATTTCTTTGCATCGTGCATTCGAGTCTCCAAATGTGAATTCGAGTTGCCTATAGCCTTGATCTGTATATGCTCCAAAACGACTTAACAGATTTCAATGAAAATTTTATGAATCGAAACATGAATTTTAAATTAAATTTTCGTGGATGTTTAATATCGATATCTTGCAGAATTATGAGATATTAGTGTAAATATTTATAAATGCATTGAAATGCCGCGCTAAAGACGGCGTGAAAACCATCTGCAAGTTATCAGTCCTATTAGGCGTTCTATACCATTCAGCCCACTTACTGTGTTATAAGTATAATTTTGGCAGTTAAGAGAGAGAGTGGGGGAGAGGGCAAGTATTGTCTCTCCATCTATTATTGCATCAGGTTTCACGTCCTAATTAACATATTGTTGGCAGAGAGCTAACTCCCTGAGGAATAATAAAATTTTATGGACCGTCGATAAGATATATACGTAAATTGGTTAATTTTAATAAATAGTAATTCCTCGGTTTTATTTTTATTTTCGTAACAGGCTACATGAAGGTGATCCTGAAGCAGACAACTCCCTTTTAATATCATAGGAAGGGGATTGAAAAGAGGGGATGCGGAAGGTATATCAAGGTAGTCAAGGGTTTTCTAGGGCCCCAGGGCTATAGTTTAAGGATCCTACCCGGTATTTCGCCTAAAAAGGTGCAGGGAAACGCCTAGAAAACCTGCATTTCATAGGTCAGGCATTGGGTACCATTCACACGCCCTTCTGAATGACGGGAGACGAGTTTGCTGTGGGGTCGCAGCATTCCCTACTCCGTGTCTCCACCAGTTTTAGGGGGCAGTTAGCCGACTGATCCAATGGGATCAGCAGACAACTCTTACCTTATACCCAAGGTCTTCGGCCTCAGTACATGTACCTCCTAAAATAGATGGAGGTGTCGCGGCATGTGAGAACTTTGAAAAAAAAACAGAGAGAGTATGAGGCATTCCCTACAGAATCAGGTGAGCCCCGCAGTCAATCTTGGGAAGAAATGCCTGCGAGAAAAATCTCCGTGTTGTTTTTAATGGCTCCGGAACGTGTGAATTAGGGACCTGTTCTACACCAACTGCGAGTTATAAAGTTTGCCCTGAAGCGATCATAAATAAATGATACCGTACTTTTTATATATTCAATGAATTCAACTTTATCAAAATTCTACCCCTGTTCGTGAATGAAGTCGTCGGCATAGTTAGTATCTTAAAATTGGAAAGTAATGTTTGCCGTGGATTTAGGTTCACTTCTGTAGCCCTTAACTTCTCATCATTCAACGCTGTTACGTGGTTGGCACCTTCAAAACTGAAGAAACGGAAAACCGGAATAGGTGACGACGGACTATATTTATTGGATATTATTTAGATTTTTATCAAACCCTCGCCAAGATCCATATTCCATGATCCCAAGCTCCTGACTAGGAAGCTGTTGATGTCCATCAGCTATTGTATTATAGCAGAACAGAGTGGTTATTGTTGTCAAGCCGAACTAGAATTATAATCCGACAAGACTCTGATCCAGCCAACGGTTGTCTGATGACCACTATACAGATTTCTGGCTCAGAATACTCGACATCTGCCATCAGCCTCGGCAAGACTCAAGAAATCTTTAGTGAACAATACCACATTTCCCAAAATCCCTGCATAACCTTCTAAATTCCTATTCTGCATTAGAACTTCTTGACGGTCACTCGAGTGCTAAAGCCTTTCCATGAAAGACAACCTCATTTTTATGAATCTAATTTCATTCAAGTAATACGAGATTACAACGATTTGTATATCCTTGACTGTAAACTAAGCTGTAATCAGTGGGAACATTGTCAATTAGGTTTTCCCTCGGCGCAAAACGGGGACAATATCATTGAGAGTGCAGTAATGAACCTCCATGCTGAGAGCCAAGTTTAAACACATAAATTATGATATCACAACCGTCGCATGCATGTTGCTGGGGCCAGTAATCAAAACGATCTTGGCTTCACACTCGCTTATAACAGTAAATAAACCGATTCGTTTCAACGACCCTTCCTCAAGGTAAAGACGAGATTTGATTTGAGGACGTCGTTGCAACGTCGCGGTAAAATTACTGTTGTACTCGAATTGAAAACAGGGAGCATATCCTAACATCACAGCTATACTGTAAAACCTTTCACTCATATTTCCATAACCTAAAAACAGTTGCTGCCGACCTCTTGTGGTCTAGTGCCTAACATCGCTGCCTCAGAACGCAATCTAACCATTGGAAAATAAAATGAATGCATCGAAAAGTAAGACTATTAGGTTTACAAAACATAAAAACTGTGATGTAGTAAATTACGAACTAGCGGGCGAATTAATATAAATATCCGACAGCTGTAAATACTTGGGTATAACATTTAATAAAGGCTTATCATGTACTGAACATGTTAATTTAGTAGTCAATAAGGGATGGAAAGCACTAAACTTTGTGGGAAGGATTTTAAAGAAAATCTCCAGAAGAGCTAAACCAGTTTAGTGGGGCGTATTCTAGAGTGTGGGACACTATGTTGAGACTCTGTGGGATTTAGCACATTCAGACACTGAACAAAATTCAGAAAAAGGCATTAAAATTATCTTGTAGACTTGGAGATAATGAGGTAAAAACTGTCACAAAGAAGGAAATGGGCTCGACTTTGTCCATTATTCAGAGCACACACCAACGAACCTGACTGGAGAAATACGAACAGTTTTCTTTTACCTCCCACTTACTTTTCAAAAATGGATCACTCGTGCAAGATTAGACAAAAGAATCAGAGAACTGATTTATGATTGAGAATAGCATCAAAGAAATTTAATGATTGATTAAATTCAAGGCCATAATTTTATAAGCAATGCTACATTAATTTTTGGGGGAGTGGGGATAACAGGCTATATGAGGGTGATCCTGAAACAGGCAACTCCCCTTTAATAGCATAGGAAGGGCATTGAAAAGGTTGGATGTGTAAGGTAGAGCATGGATTGACTACGGCCCCGGACTATATTTAAGGATCCTACCCGGTGTTTCACCTAAAAATCTGCATCAGGTAGGTCGTGCTATGGGTACTACTCGCACGCCCTTCCGAATGACGGGAAACGAGTTCTCAGCATTCACTTCTACGTGTCTCTACCAGTTTTCGAAGGCAGTTTTCCGACTGATCCAATGGGATCAGCAGACAACTCTTGCCCTAGCCCAAGGTCTTCGACCCCAGTACATACACCTCCTGAAATAAATGAAGGTGCCTCGGTATGCGAGAGCCTTTATAAAATCAGAGAGAGTACGAGACATTCTCAACGTAGTCAGGTGATCCCCGAAGTCCATCTAGAGAGAAATATCTGTGACAGAAAACTCCCACATGCATCCACGCTCATTTTTATTTCATAAATGTTTTTTATAAAATATCCACTTTACCAGTAAGCGGGAAATAAGTTGACAAAATCGTGTCATTTTAGGTCTGAAACGGTATAACTATTCCGGATAATTTATTTTTATCGTTTCAGTAACCTTAGACTACACATGTAGTTTCCAGTAGTTGAAGAAATAGCATATGTGAGGATGGAACGTCAAGAATTGGAGGGCAAGAAAAGAAAGCAGAAATCAAAGAAGGAGTAAAACATGGTTGCAGTCTGTCGTCCATGCTCTTTATATATATAACAGGTGTAGAAGAAAGTTAAATAGGAAGATGGGAAAGGAATCATACTGCAAGGAGAAGAAATAAAAACCCCGCGGTTTGTCGGTGATATTCTAGTATTAGGATATTAGGGGAGTCAAAAGAATAATGTATAATCGCAATCAAAACTAAATTTTCAGCAAATCAGAAGTAATTCTTCGACTTGTCCACTTGACGGAAAATACATGTTTAATGATTCTTCGGTAATAATAATATTAACAGTAGAAATTATTAAATCCAAACAAATATTGACAAATTTCATCAGATCAGCATAGACATGAATGACTGTGACTCGGGTACTTCAAAGTAAGTGTACGATAAGAGAATCGAATAAGTGGTAGCAATATTTGATACAAAAGATTTCTATTTAGATAATCCACTTCATTTCGACTGCTCTTAAGTATTACGCCAGAGCCACTGCGCTCGTGTCTGATGGACACGTGCATTGCAATACGCTAACAACCTCTGTACTGAATGTCGCTGTTTCAACTAAATATCTTGCCACAATTTCTGTCTTTATGACACTTTGGGGTTACTATAACGAAACATTTCCATGTGCTGTATCCACTTCGCGTTGATATTATTTTAACTTATTGCGTAACCTAGTTCTTCCGTTAGTTATATCTATCGTCATGTTAAGTAGCCTCAGGTAGGCACCGGAGAAAAAATCTTCGAAGTGTCATAAATTCTTTTAACGATAGTTAACCTTGTTGGACACTCGCTTTACCGTCTCAGATAAAGAGTCGCCCGGGTTGCAAAAATAAAAGGTATATCCAGGAACATGTTCGCACCTTAGACGCCAAAACGTTGTCAGTCACTTTTCCTCACGTTTCTGCCATACTTTTCCTATATAATACAAATAATTTTAGTTAAAATGTACCATAAAAGGATTGAATTAAATTAGCTCTTGCGTTGACACCTTGCTTTCTTTTTTTTGGAAATCACTGCAACCTGATGTAGGCTTCGGTTCCATCCATTCTCTCTACTTTGAACCTCTCCCACCGTACAAGTGTTAAGGTAAATGTAATTTTAGGGTTAGAAATGCTCTTCGTAATATTATATATATTTTGATTCCATTAACATCAATGTTTTCAACAATGGTATTGCATAAATAAATGTAGTCAGGTCCATCTTCACAACTAACACTTCTGATTGATGGGTTGCAGAGTAACAAGGAGAAAATCGTGCAGAATCTGAAGTCCATACAAATCGAAGTATTACCTGTTTTGAAGTCAGAATTTAATTTTTAAATAATGTGGTGTTGCTAAAAACAAATCCGTTCCGGATGATTCAGCGGTCATTTTATTGTATTCCACTACTGTCCATACTGTATAATAAACATTTTGTTACATATTCAGATAGAAAACTAAAAAAAGTTTTCACTATAATCATAAGCATTAACGAATAGAGATGTAGTTTAAAGTATAAAAGGGTATAGAAATTCATTAAGACTCATTATTACCCTATCTTGTAATATTAAATATAATTTCACCAAATTAGTCGTCATATTATACTGTGATCTTACCTGGTGTTACAGCCCTGTGTAAGCCTTAACCATCTTAATTCATAAGAGTGAGGTTGTTAACCTCATTCCTCAGCTCCACAAACTGTAGTCAGAATATCTCAAGACCTGTAGGTACACCACAACTGGCACAGCTCTCGAGATCATCAGAAAACAACCTGATCACATTACGGCAGTCACCACAAGGGAATTATACTCTGATGGTTACAGGAAAATTATTAATTAACCCAATGTTTGGCTTTCAGTTCACCGAGCATGAATACTCAAATAACTATGTAAATATCAGTATTTTACATTTCAGTAACCAATTTATAGAAAAATTATCTTAAAGTTTTCTCAAGTACACTGCAATATTTTCATTTGTCTATTGATATTCATTCCACTCAAACCATTTCATTTAACGAGGAAAAAAAACTAAATTTATGAACTAACCTATATCTTAACAAATAGGAAAAGGAACAAGTTAAAAAATCTGTAAAATTCAATAGTTTATTTCCCATGTCATAGAATTCACCTTTAACACATTTCTAATGTAACATCATATACAAAAAAATTGTCCTTTGCTGAGCTATGTATTGTACTTTGTGCATTGAATGACAAACTGAAACAAAATTTACCACACTATTTAATGTATTTTGTTAAAGCCATGAAATAAGTAAGGTATCACTTATGTTAATATTTGTTTTAGGTTTATGAATATTATTTCTAGCAGTTTACCAATTTCAATACTTGAACAGTGTAAAATACAATATGTACTAAAATAATAGAGCAATTTACTTTTAACAACTAGCTAACATGTCCATGACCACTCACAACACCAAGTAACATGAAACAGGAAGAAAAGTATTCACATCCATTTACATAAATTACATTAATACTGATTAAACTATATATTTACACCTATACAAAAGTCTGTATTTACACATATACTACATGCATCAGAAGTTAGGATGAAAAAAATTCTTTCATTAATAAATCATCAAAACTGATGACTTTTCACATTTTCCTTAAATTATTTTCTGGAATGTTGCATCACATAAACAAAATTGCTTAATTATCTTTCTTCATTCTGTTGCTAGTCATGCGGTAAATTATTGAATCTCTTCCAGGGTCCATAGAAGCAGTGCCAACTGAAAAATGATGAAATAATCAGAAAAACAATTCTAAAAAATTGTAATTCAATTTCATATTATTTCTAAACTGAATGATGCATTTGACATAAATAATAATGTTACTGGTATATCAAATAATTTATTTTATATGGGAGCTCTTTGCCTTATTTTGGTCACATTCATTTGTCCTCTAATAATAATAACGAAGTTTAAAAATCAAAATTATTCCAGGTGATGTGCCCAGTAAAAGAAGGTGAAGGTGTAGGAAAAGTATTCTAGTCACCAATAATAACCACTGCAAGAGTGCCTTATTAGTTTTTACAAAATAATCATCGCCTAATCATCCCTTAACTTTAACTCTTTTATGGATGAGTTATTTAATGAATAACATCCTGAACTGAACACAATATGTAAATGTTTCTCAGAATAGATGTTACTGTATGAAGTTGCCCTAACAGATTTGTGTTAGAGTGAGCTCCATCCTACTCCCATCCCATGCCGAATACTTCACAGCATATCTTGACAACACTCAATTATACACATGTACACTAAAACATACATTCACACAAAGTAGTTTGTTATAGTAAAAATTGTACAACCAAAATATGCAGACAATGTTTAGTAAGAGGAAATTACAAAGAATAAAATTAAATATAACAGGAGGGAAATATGACTGGAAATCATGTCCAGGACCTCCCCTTTTAGTACATGCTGCTATCAAACTGAGCCATCAGAGATAACTCCACATCTGTTACAAGATTTCCCTGACCATTGTGTAGGTCAGAATACAGTTCCACCAACAATAAGTGGCTAAGTTGGGAGAAATCATCTTAGAAAGCTTAACTTCAAACTTAATACCTTTATAGGTATGTTGTATAATTATTCACAACTGTATATATATAATATATGTTTAATACCTATAATCCTCATTAACAATTGTCAAAATGTACGAAATTATATTTATAAATAGTTGAGGCCTTCATTTCCTGGTTTCTTCATAATCTCAAGTTTGATTTGTACCACATAGCAACCTTTTTCAGGCCATATTCTGAAGCTGTGATTTAACTGATCATTACAATCATTTTGAAATTTAATTTGGACAACATTATTTTTTTGATCAGCCACTATCCTGGAACTTATTATTTTTTACTATTGTGGAAATATTGCAGAGACTGGTGTAAGATTAAATAAAATTAAAACCCAAAAATATCCCACTTCGGGTTTTAATTTTATTATTTTTTTATTTAAACGTGTCTAAGACCAATTTCAGTAATAAATTGTAATACATATAATGTTCACATTGTTTTACCTCATTGTTGTGTTTTGTCTTCTAATCTTATAGTACTATTTCTGTTATTTTTAAATCTAAACATTCATTTTCTCGATTCATCAATGGACACAAATATTCTAATAATGGCTTTTGTTACATCAGCCAAACTTAAAAAAAAACTTTGAATGCAAAAATTAAATAAACAAGTCAAATTTTAAACTTTCAGCTTAAAATCTTTATGGAACTTTGTTAAAGTTAAACCAAATAATACTAACTTGGTGAAGGTTCTTCCAAGAAATGGAATAACAACAGATCTAAAAATAGATATAAGAATATAAAATTGATATGAACAATTCATAAAATTGAAATTTTCACTAACCTGCAACAGCTATTATGGAAAAGACAAATGCGAGCATAAACCACAGAATAATGTTAAAAATAGCAGGGTAGTTTTCTGAATATTCCTTGGCAAGATTTTTCCCACCAGTACTCTGAAGAAAAAAAAGAATAAATAACACATAGTGTTTGAAAGAGTAAAAGTGATCAAACAAATTATTTATTACTTTATTGAAATATAATCACTAAAGATAAGAATGTATTTGAAAGTTAAATTCAACCATTTTTTAGTAAAAACAGGAGGATATTACAAGGTTTACCCAAGACCATGTTGAAATAACAGAAACTAGGGAAATTTTAAACATCACAGGACATTTGATTGGCAGCCATGTTAAATTGATTTAAAAATAGACTATCAATTTGTCTTTAAAGGAGTAATCTTTTCATATATTTTAAATTGAAGTTACAAAAGTGAGATGAATTTTTTTTGGAGGTAACGACCAACTTCACCAGGACAGGAGGAAACATGGTCTGACATCCATTCAGACAATGGATCTTAGGTTCTCAAAAATTCACATTCTCATACTTCCCCGCAAGTTGACGCCCACCACCACAGACTTTTTTCCTTCACTTTCCTATACAATTAGTATATATAGACTTATAAGTAAAAATTAAATAATATTTGAACTTACATTTCCAACATCAAGTCCCTCTGCAGCTCTTCGGTGTCTCGTGTGACTTGCATCGTTGGATATTACTGCACAAATTGCCTTAAAGGAAGAAAAATTAATATTTTAATATATTATAACCATATATTTCAGTTTTTCAGCAAAAATAAAATACAAATTATTAATTTATGAATTTTTAAGCAGGTATGATAAAAGCATACAATCAGACCAGAATGAATTTATATATTGTAAATTATATAAGATATTTAGAGTTCATACAATACTGAGAAATCAGACTTCAGCTAACTATAGGCAAATAAACAAACCTCCAGAATATTTTAATGACTGAGAAAATATAAAACAGAAATTTTGTTTGTATTATTTAAAATGTGAACTGTTATAAGCAAAGATATACTAATGTAAATACATATTTACCGCTCCATCATAACGAGAATTCATAACCTCCATAAAACCTGCAACTGAATCCCTCAACAACTGTTTAGCTTCCCATGCGGCTGGAGAGTCAGGACCATGGACATCTAAAACTGCATGCAAGCCACGCACAATAAACCAGTAAATGTCAGGTGTTCCATCACGAGAAACTATATTCTCAGACTGAACCTGTGAAAAAAAGAATATGTAATTATAAAAGCTTAAAATTTTGGTATAAAGTATTATTTCTTTTATTTTTGGTAGTGTCAAAATTTGATCAATTTCTAGCATTTCATTATTAGAGGTGGTCAGCAATGGAGTAATCGTCACTCAAAGTGCATGTCCTTTCTGAAAATTTGAAGATCACCTACAACCAATAATGGAACATGCCATATGTAAACTTCAAATAAGACACTGCCTTTCTTTTTCTATCATATATAAAAGAAAAAGAAAGAAATTGGTGGTCAATTTAAAGTACAAAGATGGCAGCAGAATCTGAACCTTGGGGGCAGCAACTTTCTTCAAAGATAATTAATTAGGAAAAACATTCCAAGTGATGGTCAGCAGTCCCTTTAAACATCTATGAATAATTGTAAACATACCTTATCAGCAACATCTAGCAATACACTGCATTCTCGTAAAAATTCAACATCCTCTGTACTATTTTGGTCCAATGAATCTGTGCTAAAAATGCTAGGATTGATATCCAAAGGTCCTAGTTCAGACTGAACAATACTGGCCTGAAATAAAGGCAAATTGCAATTTTTAAGGAGTCTAAAAATTAAAATTGACTAAAGGTTAAAAAGACTTTTGAAGGGCAAATTAAAAATATTTCAAGCAAACATTGTACTCACAGTATTTTGGATGTTTTCAAAATCTATACGGACTTGTGTGCTATTTTCCCAAGGGAATCTTTGCCAAATCCTGGACTGTAATGCCTTCCACGTAACATGCTCATCTTCATCCGTAACTAAAGGATAAGAGTGGCCTTTAAAACCCACAGAGTAAACACCATCCACAACTACCACAACAACAGCTTCTGCCAAATGGAAAGGGTTTTTCAAAACAAAACCTTTCCAATCACTGCCCTGCAATGAAAATGAAACAATATAAATTAAAATAAATATTTCAGAATGCCCCACTTAAAAATGTGATAGATAGACTTGTAAATTTAATGGGTTGATTGTTGAAAACCAAATATTCATCATTAAAACCTTTGTAATGATAAAAAACTAATAACTGTATATACCGTTACAAATGTCAGAAAATAGTCTAAAACTTACACCATCACCTATTTTGGGAGGTATATGTACTGGGGTTGAAGACTTTGGGCATATGACAAGAGTTGTCCGCTGATCCCATTGGATCATTCGGCCAACTGCCTCCTAGAACTGGTGGAGAAACAGAGAAGGGAATGCTGCAACCCCACAGCAAACTCGTCTCCCGTCATTCGGAAGGGCGTGAGAATAGTACCCGACCTACCTGATGCAGGTTTTCCCTGTATCTCTTTAGGTGAAACACTGGGTAGGATCCTTAAACCACAGCTCGGGGGCCCTAGTTAACCCTTGCTCTATCTTCTGCATCCCCCCTTTTCAATTCCCTTCCTATGCTATAAAGGGGAGTTGCCTGTTTCAGGATCACCCTCATGTAGCCTGTTATACCCAAAAAAAGTGTATACATTTGATAAAATATATATATATATTAGTATTATTGCTTTACTGATGTAGCATCATTTCAATTGATCTAAATACATTTTTACTTACTTTGACAATATTGTCACATTTTTGAAGAATTGTGAGATACAGTAACATACACTGCTAGATATTATAGGAATTTATTTAACACGAAGTTCCGTTCAAAGGCTCATACTGCGAAAGACTGCCTTCTCTTCAAGGTCAAGTACAATTTATACATTCATGGCATATTCCAGAAATAAAACATTCTTGAAACAGAAAATTATAAAAACAGAAGCTAAGTAAAGTAAAATAATAAATGGTTGTGTTGAGTCCACATTTCTGCAGTCCAACTCTCAACGCCTGAGGTATGGCTGCAGGTTATTATATGTGGCAACATAAATTAAAATTGACATAGGACAAACTCTTCAATGCCACTCACTATATGCCTGTTAAATGATCCTAGTCTTAGGATTCAAAACTGTTGCAGTTCAAATAATGCCTGTTAAATGATCCTAGTCTTAAGATTCAAAACTGTTGCAGTTCAAATAGGAAAGAGAGAAGTAAAATTACAATAAGATGAGAAAATCTCTCACAAAAATAAGTCTAGTCTTAAAGTTAACAATTTAATTTTTAAATTAAGATTGACAAAATAATATATTTTATTGCAAACCTCATTCGGAGTAAAGCCCAATGATATCGAGAAAACTTCTTTTAAATCTGATTGCTGTACTGGATCATCTCCTTCAAATGATATACTTTGAGGAAAATGTAAAAATGTGACTTCTCCAGCACTGAAAGCTAAGAAACAAAAAAAAAAGCATAAATATGAATTGGAAAAAAGTGTAATACATTATTCATTAGCAACGATAAGAAAAGTTCAATATTAAAACAAACTATTTACTTAAACATACCACAAACTATACACCCCAGCAAATACAGCACTGTTTTCAACATTTTCACTTATCTGTACGCCCCAATTTCAATCATATGACTGCCCAAAGAATATTAACTTCACAGACGTACACATTATGGATACCTGTCGACCGTAGTTCGCACTTCGACCATTTATTGATTGCGAAAATCATTAACTGACGGGTAACAAAATAAACAGTTTACAATTACAAGAAAAAGTAGCCAAATACAGACAATTTTTGATTAAATAAATACCTCACAACGTTCGTCAGTTGCATTGTGCAATGCGTCGTTCTAGCGGTTCTTACGAATAGTTTATTCACTTGACGAATGATACGAGCCTATCCGTGACACTGTTACATACATGCTAATGTTTTCACTTTTCAAACTAAAGAGATCTTTATAAACGTTCCCTGCCTTTCCCTGGGCGTTCAGAAATAGGTGCTGCCTGTTGTCTTTATCGTTTCTAAGGTGGTTGCCAGTAAAAATACGACAAAAAATGGTGATGATTTGTTTTCAAACACGAGAGATAGCAATAGGACTTATAATTATATCAGAGGAGATCATGGAAAACGTCTGTTCAAAAATTTCATTCAAGCGTCGTGCTTCCTAATTTTATTACAATGCAATTTATTTTACGAGACACTATATTTCCCTGTTAACGCATGAAATTAAATCAGGTGGGCGTAATTGTCCAACTAGACTTAGAATAATTTTTCTTTTGCATAAACAGTTTAACCCCTCTCTGCCCAGTGTTGTGTATACTCAATACGACGTTCACTTTTCAAAGTGCAGTGGAAATGTAATTTTTTTTCATAACTCATGATGCACGTGTTAAAAGATATTTGAAAACTCTTTGTCTTTAAATTTCACAATCAGTGTAACACTTCGTGTAAAAAACCACAGAAAACACGCTTGTCAATATTTTTCAATAATTTACTACCAATTGTCGAAATTTTTTTACTTGAACATTTATCTGCATATCTAAACATTATATACGTGGAATACACATGAATATAATTTATTTTGAACATGTTAGGCCTATGGCACAGTAGTGTCAAATTTAAAAATGGCGCTTTTTGAGTCCGCTAAAACTTATCTTAAAGTAACAAAGGACAAATTTAAATGGATTATCTATTTAAAGTATATCTTATTATTTTCAAATATGTAATGTACAAATATAAATTTATACAGAAGATAAAGAAAATGTGACACCGTTTCGAAATCAATATTGCGAGTTTGATGCGGAGTTATATCAACATATTTCTAAGATAAATGTTAAAAATACATAATTATCTATTCGCGGTCCATTTAATTCATCATAACGTCAATAGAGATGAAAATCTTCCGGGTATCTTAAGAAACTAAAAAAACACTACCCGTACAATACAAGTTCTCGGTGCGCTTAAAAGACCAAAATTGGTCCGGTTAAATTAAAAAATGAAAATAATTATCAGTATCTTACGTACTAAAAATATTTCTGGTAACCTAAAAGAGGAAGTAACATTCATGGTTCCAGAAGAATGGTAAAAATACGTCCGGTATTTTAAGAAAGTAATAATTAGCTCCGGCACCCTAAAAGATACCGCCGACCACCACCCATGTAGATGCTAGGGTTGTTTTGCCCCTTTCGCAGACAATATGCAGACATGCCCCTATTTATCAACGTAAAATTGATTGCATACGCAGTTCTGTTCTCAAAGGGTTATTCACCCAGTGTTAAAAATGGACCGTAAGTGATAAATGAACAAAGATTTAAATGCTCCAATGTAAGGAAACAAATACAACCTAAACCGAATTTTGAAATGAAACGAAAGCGATCCCAGAACTCCATTAACACACATTAATTTCTACGTCAATTTCGTTTTATTGACTTTCAACCCATTCCACCCCCCGACCGACGCTATTAATATTATAAGGGGAACTTTGCTTTACCTCTGTTACCCCTCTAATGACTAAAATTTAAATTATACACAAATATTGTCGGTGGAACACGATGAAACTAATTGGCTCGATAAATATCATGTGCAGTTTTTGAATTTTAAAAATGTCCTCTCCTCCACTCTGGCATGCTTAAAGGGTTTGAAATTATATACAAGTAGTGTAATGCGTAACACTATCAAAGTAATGGATCCCAATAAATATTTATTCGACGCTAGTATCAGTCTTTATTGCATATATAAAATTTATGCCAATTTCATCTCCATTCCCCCTTGAGTTGTAGTCGTGTTATATCACCAAGAAGTTTGGTTTTATTTCGGGACGAACATGCATACAATGTTTAGCAAAATTGTTCCACCATATAAAGAGATTACGCATAACTTGTTTTCCTCCGTCCCATCCCCCTGTTAGGAGATGATCTACAATTTATATCACTCGTTCAATGTCAGCATCAAACTTCAAGACTCGCATTTGCATCTATTTCGATACCAAACTTTGTTTTCTTTTGTTATTTTGATGTGGTGCCCCATCTACTGAAATACGTAAATAAATTCATCGGAAACACTTTCAAATTACTTCACCCAGAAAAATGTATATTAGAAAAAAATAACTGTTGTTTATACATATTAACCCCGCCCAACTGATAGTAGCCGTGTCTTACCCCTACAGTGCTGACAACATGAAAGATAACGTATACAAATTTTGGTCTAAATTGGACCACTCGTTTAGAAACAAGCAATTTAATTGGAACATATACACACACACTTATACAGGCAATATTATCAAGGAGATTGCTTCAATACAATAAACAAAAATAATCTATATAAAAATGTAAATGATTGTTAATTACACATAATGAAGTACATTATTTTGGGATCTCCATCTTAAACGACTACCACAAATAATAAACATTTATCAAATACGCTAAACAGATTAGGGGGAAGTGGTAGTTATGGGGAAAAGGTTTGCGCGAGGTTAGCATGGAGGGTAGCATCAGACCAGTCTTTAGGACAGAATACCACAACAACAGCAACAAATAACCAAAGTCAATTTAAATCTGAGTTATCTTAATTTCTCCTTACCCGCTCCTTCCATTCAGTAAAAGAATTTATTGAAGAATATGAGACGTACAACTAAGTTATAATATAAATAGCCAGCATGCACTATTAATCAAAACCTTCGTTGTGTTTTTACATTATATATTACTATTGTTATTGAATTATTGAAATTTGAATTAGTATATTTTTATCTAAAGTAGTCCTAAAATTGTGGACGAAGGGGAAAGTATCTAATGTGTTGAATAATAAAGTGTTTTTCTGATATACTGGTTGTTTTCATGTTTATATTTTGGTTTTGTAAATGACAGATTATATTGAACTATTTATTACTATGAAAAACTCCATTTGAGTGTTTCATCTTCAATGTTCACCAACAGCTTTGACGTAGCCGTAATTTAAAACTTTGTTTAGAAGTGATTGAAGTGCAGAAAGCAGGTGTTATAATGTAATATTGAACTAATGAAAACTTCATTATTATTTTGACAATGCTTAAAATGAATCATAAAAAGAGCAACAATTTAACTGTATGTTGTAATTGCGACCGACCTTTTTTCGTCAAAGGTAAAAATTGCTCTATTAAGGAATTTCAATTATTAGCTAACATTGTTTAATAAATGCTTTTGTAATAGCAACACAAGTAATTATAATATAGTAAAGCTGTCAAAAATATATACACATTCAGCTGTGTTATGCAGTTATTTTCCAACCAGTGCGTAATATCCCAAATCTATAGATATATATCATTTATATCTCATACAATATTTGTTTTTATTAATAATTATGGCATATTGTTGTGGAAATATAAAAATTTAGAAGACTTTATGAAGTTGACTTTAAACTTTGTTTTCTTGTGAAATATTTCACAGTTTTTTAATTTAAATACTAAGCATTACAACGTTTCGTGTCTCATTTGAGACTTCTTCAGGTAAGAATTTAGCTGTACATGGAACCTCATTTCATGAATCCTTCGTTCGAAATTGAAGACAAAACATTGTAATGTTTTATATATAAATTGAAAAAAACTGACAAAAAGTAGTTGTGTATTTAATTGTCACATATTAATTTCACAGATTTCTTCAGTCCTAAAGGATATCGATGCCCTCTTCTACTTCAGTGTGCTCACACAATATGTGAACAGTGTGTTCATAAATCCATTCATACTCAATTTGATTTGATTGAATGTAAGAAATGTAATCGGACTACTACTGTTAGTAAAAATTTGCCAATCAATTATTATGTGCTTGGATACTTAAGTGGAAAACAAAGTGGAAGAAATGTACCCGAGGATTCTGGAATTTTATTTAAGAAGGAAAACAAAAATTTAGGATTTAAAAATCCTGAAAGAAATTATACAAGTGAGTATATTTTACTTTTATGTACTCCAGTATCTCCTTAAAAAAACAAACACCCACAATAGTCAGACAGCCATTTTAATGAGTGATTGAAGAACTAAAATAAAGTTAATTGCCACCTTGTTTTAAAGTGTGTATTTTCAAGGACTGAAGGTTATCCTACAAAAGTATTCAGTATCTATCTAACTATTTGTGTGTTGTTTATAAGTTTTGGTTCAATAATGAATGCTGAGCAATTTATTTCTGTAAAATAGTATTTAAGTTTTGAGTACTTTGTTAGTGGAAGTGTACAGTTTTCATCCTTAATGTATGTATTATTATTTATCTAGGTTATTTATAATTAATTTGTTATAAGTTTTCTTACTAAAGTCATAATTGTTCATGTTTTTGTTATTTTCTTTCCTTGTAGAAAACTGTGATGAGTGTAACAGACAAGCACATTGGAATTGTAAGCAATGTGATGTGCTGTACTGCACAAACTGTTTCAGGAAGGTAAATAGCCTTAGATGTTAAAAAAAATTACAATTTTTATTAACGAAATATAACCAAACACTAATTTTTACCTAATATACAAAAATTCAATCTTGAGAAAGTGAAAAATTTTTGACCTTATAATATCTTTTCTTATAGATACATCACAGAAGTAAGGCATTACAGAGACACACAAAATGTAATATTGAAGAGTCAGAAAATAAATTGAATACAAGCCTATGTACATGTGATGAACATAACAATATGAAACTTGAATTTGTATGTACACAGTGTGATGTCATTCTTTGTTCACACTGTGTTATCTTATCACATCAAGGACATCCTGTTTGTACAATTAAGAAGAAGGTAACATGAGCTATATCAATTTTATTCCTGATCATACAGACGAGAGATTATTCATTTTATACATAATCACCTATCTGATTTTATATATTAAACAAGATTCTGTTTATAACCAATGACAAAATATTTATTTATTTGGTATTTTGATCTCTTGTAGTGTGGCATGCACTTCTAAATTATCATCTATAACTTCTCGTTTCTTTTAATTCACACCAGATAAGGTTCCAAAATAGGAACAAAGCATCATGGGAAAACTATGTATAATAAGATTTCAAATACAATTCTCAGGCTTCAACCTGGGTTAGTGTTGTTTACACAGTGTTTTGACAGCAAGCTCTGCCATTGTCATCAGGTCTACCTGATGACTATGGGGAGCTTGCTGTCAAAAAGTTGGGTAAACAAACTTTGACCTGGGTTGACACCCAAGAATTCTATTTGAAACCTATTCACTGGGAATGCCTTTGCTCTCTAATGTACAGTAAGAGTTTTAATCACAACAATTTGTATTTTCCGAAAATAAAATGTTGTCACAATATGAAGCTTGAATTTGTATATTCACAGTGTGTATAAGATAACAACATTGTCTCAATCAAATTTGTGACGTTCTTCCAATCTATAAGCGGTGAAAAAATTATGCTTTGAATACTTTTATATTATCTTAATCTGGATTAAAGTTGTGTTTGATTTGTCTATTCTACCTTTTTCCTATTAAGTTCACTACAGTTAAAATTTTATATATCTTTTTTTTCATTATGTTTTATAGTCACATTAACTGTAAGGTCATATATATTATGTTGTTCTTTCATTTTTTTGTCCCTTAATAATTCAAACATTTTTAACCATTCTGATTTATTCTACGCCATTTAAATCTAGAATTAATAAGTGCCCATCATTGTTAAGGTTTCAAATTGTACATTTAGATTTTAGTTGTATTTAATTCTTTCAGTAAAAGTTTGACATAATTATTGTTGTCACTCCTTGTAAATAGATCTTGATGTTTTATCCAAAGTACAATGATTTACACCCACAGTGTATTATAAGGTTTTCAGAACTATATTTTTTAACCAAATTTATTGAATTCTAACTCAATTTCTCTAAAAGTTGCCAGTCTGTTGTGAGAAGCAACTTACTGGCTGAGCAATATATATAGTTTTTACATGGCTTGTTTGTTTACAGAATGAAGAGAGATTACAAAATTTAGAAGAAGGCATAGAAAATGCTTCAAAGGTTTTTAAGTATTTACAGTTTGCTAAAAAAGTGAGTATTATTACTTTGTAGCCATGTCCAGCCCTGAGAAAATATTCTAACACATTTTTCTAAATAGTACACATTAAATTATGTTCTTAATTTTTAAATAAAATTTTAGTACTATTTTTCGAACAGTTTTGTTTGTTTATATATATAATTAATTAATAATGGAAGGAAAGAGATATAGAAAGTAGGTGATGTACCTGAGGTTCACAGAAGTTAGGAAGACATTTCCAGTGATCTACTAGCTGAAGACTGGAAATGTCTTCCTAACTTTCTGATGAAGGGGCGGTGCAACCGAAAATTTAAAGAACTCCAAATCTCGCCAGGTGCTTACTATCTATCTATGAACCTCAGGTAAGTCACCTACTTTCTTTCCTTTTCTTATTAATTGTATGTATATATTTATGACATTTGCATGTATAAGGCGCTTCTAAATTTTGAAACATTTGTGAGGAATATATATATTTTTTCTGAATCTCATTGTAGATTCAAAGCAAAATATGCCAATGTTACACATTCTTAAATCCATGTTTACACCAGAGTTGACAACTTTTATTCTATTCGTCTGTGAATCATCTGATACCTACAGTGTGAATGATAAACTGTCAGCAATGATGAATGATCTTAAACTATTTAAATGACATTAAAATGCAGTTTGTTGTAAAGTATGTGGATACTTAGTGTTTACAAGTAAAGCTGTCTATAATAAAAGGTACTTGCAGTATTTAATTTAAAAATTCCAATTACAAACTGTATCCCACTTCCCCCTACATATTTTTATAAAATGGCGAGGCCTATACAAGTGTTAATACAGTAAATAAAATTGGTATGGACTGGAGAAAGAGAGCACAAAACTACTAATTAAGGCTATTGTTGTGATGTTAAACAGGAAATCCTGACATTTTTGGAGGTGCTAGCTGGATTTAATACAGCACTTCATGTTAGTTGACACACAGTGTTAATATTTAATTTGGTACTCAGTTACCTTGTTTTCTCAAAACATGTTTCCATTATTTTCTTTCTCCATATTCTATTTAAATTACTCAAAATATGAAGTGTGATGAGATATGTATCTATCAGAAAATGGAGTGAAGTAAATTCATGTTATATATAAATTATATCTAATAATAATGAGGAAGTAATAAATAATTATTTTTTATGCTTTATTATAAAATATCAAAAATGTACAATGTAACATAAATTAATCAACATAAAAATATCTGAAAGTAAACTTACACTTAACAATCTTGGCCATATTGCACATTTTAAGGTGACTAGAGCTGTAAATTCCTTGCCCATTATTAAGGTATTCTTTCTCTCCTATTTAAGACCAAGTGTCTACACAATATTATTTTCTATAATATTATTAAACAAGATTGCAGTTCAAACAAGAAAATAAACTATCTTGAGGAAAATTATATAATTTTGAAGTGCAAAAATAGTTATCCTCTGTGTGACTATACCCTTGACTCTGGTTTTGATAGACGAAAGATGATTAATGATCCAAATTTGTACTATTTGGCACATGAAATGCATGTAATATTATTAAAAAATGATGTCTCATGATTTCATAGAAACTGCAGTAATGAGGACAATGCTGAATATATGAATTACACCAGACCAGAGTTGCACCCCTGATGTTCAATTGTCATCTATCTTGCTTGATGGTGTTGTTGTTGTTGTGGTTTTACTTTTACTTTTCTTTTTATTTTCCTGTTCTTGGAATTTAAGTGTGAGATATTGATCGACGAGTGGTCCATGATAATCTTCAGGAAAACTTGGTGTTACAGGAAGAATATATTTGTAGAGTCTTTCATTAAGAACATAAAGTTGAGAAGTTGAAGAACATTTGACATTGAACCACCAGTCACATGTTAGGGCAACTTGGCTAAAAATAGTTCCATTTGGACACAAGAATGATGCTTGTCCTCCATTAAGATCACAGTAATGCCATACCTGTGAACAAATTATTTATCATTATAAATAATATATTAGAGTTAATCTAACTTTATATTTTAAATAAAATATAATTATTTTCCAACTTATGGGTCCTCTTCAGTTCTTTGTGTATTTACTGCAACATCCATCACTTAACAATTTTTATATTAAATTTTAAACACATAATTTATCTTAACAAATAGATAATGAAGAAATATTGTGTGGTATTTATTTTATCACTTCTTTTTGTTTACTTCATTATCTACCTGTTAATTTTAGATATTTCCGAGTAGAGCACTTTTATTCATTCAGTGCATCCTCTGTGTAATCAGTTTTTTTACATTATAAATTCCAGAGACTTCAAATTGTTTTATACTAGGGTCATGTTTTTCCACAGAAACACTCTTAGAATTGAATAACTTATTTAGTGAATTCATTTTGAAATATTTAGTCATTTTAACTACTATTTAACATGGCAGAAATATTTTTTTTTATTGTTAGGTGTTTAAATTAAGTAAATAAAATTTTAAGTTCATCTTAAAAAATAAAATTATTTTTATAAAATTAATATGTAACTCAGTAATATTTTGTATGATTTACATATTGCTAAATTGTGAAATGTTGGGAAATATTACCTGGCAAGATGTATCAGGGTCTCCAAAGAAACCTTTATATCTCTGAGTCTTACAGCTGAAACTGGTTTGAGGGATTACAGAGTAAGTTGGATAGTCTATTCCAGCTCTTCCTGGTGTACTGCCTTCTGAATAGGGGTCAGGGAAGCTTTGAGTACTTGTGGGTCCTTTATAATAACTGTGAGGTTTGAATCCATATGGAACTTTAGCTGCATATCTGTGAAACAAACAGGTTTTCGTTAAGATTGCCATAGATATGACAGAATTTACTTAAAATCTAATCTTATAAGAAAGACAAGAATGGAAAAATGACAACGGACCAGGGAATTCTCAATATTTTGAATGTTGCAGACAATATGAATATTTTTTCACCTGTTTAATGTTGTTGGTTTTTCAATTTCTGCAGTATAGTCTTCATCACTATAATTTTGTAGATCATTATCTGTGACTTCTATGCTTTCTGGTGTGCTTGATACAAATGGCTTTGGTGTGGATAGCACAGTCGGCACATTGGGCGTCTCGGCCACTAGCCCACTTCCACCATTAGAGTTCACTTCAACAGCTGGCTGCAAATGGTGCTTTATTACCTCCGAGACTATTGGCTCTGTTCCAGCTGGTAGAGCATGTGCTTGTTGTAATATTGAGAGAATCTGTGCCAGTGCCTGTACATTAACAAAAATTGAGTTAATTGAAAGTGTTGAAGTTGTACATTTTAAACCCAATTCAATTAGCATAAACTGATATAACATAATTATAAATGCTGTACATTGATTGGTTGTACTAAACCTCCCATTTATTTCAAACAAGCTTCGCAACATTTTTTGGGCTAACAGGTTAAAAGTTCAATTATTAAAAGTATTTGTAATTTGATATTTTGAAGACAGAACCTCATTATTTCTATATATATGTGCTGATACTACATATTAAATAATTTGTCACGTACTCTAAAGTTAACCTCTTTAAATTTTGTACCACATTTTTTTTTTGTAGAGCTGAAAATATAAATTTTGTTAATTTGAAATGAATGGTCCTATTTTGTTTCATAAATTGGATATATTTGAAGCATGAAAGAAGAGTTTTTTGGGGGTATGTTATAGTTGCATCATTTGGGAATTTTATTTTGTGATTACAGCATTTTGCATCAAATTACTGATATTAAATGTCATTTGTGCCTCTGAAAGGATTTAATAATTATTCTTATATCGATTCGCATATTTTATTTTATATACAGAATTGTCTCAGTTGTATTCCTAAAATTAGGTGTTGATAATATGGTGTATTATTGTGTCCTATTATATTATAATCTTACCTGTATCCCACTATTGCTGGACGCTTGAGGATTCTTTCTAGCATTCTGTAAAATTCCCAGAATTTTTGCAAGGGCACGTAACCTAGCTTGGTCATTTATATCCTGCGTAGGTCTTGAATATAAAGGATCTGGTCTGCTGTAGTAGAAGGTTGAAGGTGGAGGAGTTGGTGGGGGCGATGGAATAGGATTCTTCACAAAAGCATAAGGCTGTGACAGTATCAGACTGTTACTTTGATACTGAGGCACCTTTGGCACTCCCCGGAAGAGAGGCTGTTGCCTGTCCACTAAACTCTGCTGTGTTATGTAGAAGGTCATGTAGGGTATCAGGCGCCGAAACCTCTCATTTGCTGGCGGAGGATTTTCACCACTGTTGTTTGAAGCACCGTCCACTCCTACAAAAAAAATTGAAGTTCTACAAAACTGATCAGATGAAAGTAAACCTTGTTTTTTTCAGTACCCTGTTAAAACCTACTATCAGGTATTTTTGTTATTCTCACTGACTACTGTTTTGTTAGTTAGCCAATGCGTGAAATACAACAGGATTTTAAAAATGGTTGCTGGACTCTTGAGGATTCTTTCCAGTAATTGATAACGTGATATTATTCTGTAATTAATTAATTGTTAAATTAAATTTTTACTGTCTCCGTCGCAGTACAGGGAGTAAAGATTTTTGTATTTGTATCTCAAATGTTTAATCCATATGTACTTTATCCATTAAACATTTAATTAGCCGAATGTTCGTTGTTATATCCTTAATTAATGTAACACTATTTTGGAGAATTTAGTGTAATACTTGTTTTTGCATTACATTATGCAATTTTTATGTTCACACATGAGTGAAACATTGCATTGATGGCATTTTGATTTATTTTTGACTAGCTATGTCCGCGACTTCGTTCGCGCGGAAACAGCTCTTTTTATTTTGGCCTAAAATCGGAAGTACGATATTTATTTATTGGTATTGATTATTATGAAATAAAATACTTTTTGATCAATATAATTAAGCATGATGGAATGTATACATTTTGACTATTTTTTATTCAAATTATGAATAACAATCTCCATAAAAAACTACACTTCAAAATTCTTCCGTAGTGTAAACTTTTCGTGATTGTATTTGTGTTTTATTTGCTTTGTATATAGCTGCCACCTGGCAAGTGCCTAATAGCAGCTTAGTAGTAGTAATAATAATAATAATTAACGATTTATTTCCAATTTTGTTGATTTTAGAATAAATAAATTTACGCTTCTGTTCTGTTAACGTAGCTACTCCGAGAACATTTTTCTTTTCGCATGCAGCGATAAGTTATTTTGAAGTGTTCCTTGAAAAAAAAAGTATCTCTCCATGTAATCGTCTAGACCCATAGCGGGAAATAGTTCGGGAGTAAGTCGCAGATCCTGAACAAGATTGTCCAGGAAAGCCGTTCCAGCTATCAGATTCGTGGTCGGTAGAGGTACTGCCATTGTGCTCGGTTCTAGTCTTTGTGTTACAACCTTGACAAGAAACATTTATTTCCTGCCAACACTCCAGAACAGAAGTTTCAGAAATTCTTCGATATAATCATCTCTTCTGTTTAAGAAAGCGCAGCGAGTGCGCGGTTGCTAACCATTCAGATTCGAGTCCTCTAGGGTTAGAAATATTGTTGTCTGGGATGGAATTTGTTCCTAGCGTTTCGTATCCATCCCATCCATCGACACCAAGTGTTTATTCCACTGATATAACGTTCATTAATGTCGTCCTGATACTAACAGAAAAGCGCTCTTCGCTAAAATTATTGCTGCAATGCCGTTAAAAAAGGAGTTGTGCATTGGTGGCGTCCCTTGGATTTGAAGCTTCACCGCCTTATTTTCTGCGAGTGCAGGATTTTGTCCGAAGTCCTCTCTTTCTCATTCCATTGGAAATTGTTTACTGAGAAATGTCGTAAACTAGAAACGCATCTTCCAGGTCAGGTTTGGAAGTTAATTTTTTTTGCAATGTAATCATCATTATTTCCTTCTATATGAATATACTCATTCAAACTGGTGTTCTAGAAATTTCGATTGTTTTAAATTAAACGCCGTAAAATTCATTCGTATGTCGGAACAGGATTTTCGTTCACAGTAAACCTACCCGTTTCTTTTCCCTCCAACTTTGAAAGCGAAGAAATTTATGTTCTATTATAACCCGTTTTATTTGTTTATTTTTGAGTTAATTGTCGGAAGCCCTATTCATTACGGTAAAAATGGTTTCACAGTGAAAGTTAAAAAAAAAGGCTATATTGCCACAAACATTTTCGTCTGCCAGCCGTCACGCGTTATTCTTTATTCTTGCTAATATAACTAATATCATCTTGCTCTTTTTTATGCTTGTTACGACCATCGAAGGTATTTCAATGTAACAGTTTTGGCTCCCAATAAAAACTTCTTTGTGTGAATTGGTAATTTAGGAAGCCTATTCCTTCAGTTTAGTTTCTGTGTGAATATTTTTGGGGCGCTCGGCATGAAAGATCAGCCGATATACCAGATACGCACGCCTCTTGCTGTTTTGTAAAGCCGACGGTTCATAAAGTCTAGCGGAAACCGTCCAGCCTTACAACTAGCTCCAAAATCGTCTTCCTTTATGTGATACATAGTTCGTGGAAGTCTGGCGGCGTTGACGTGGCGAGTCTAACATCCTGATGACGATCGTGGTGCTAGCTGCTGAAACGTCCTTGTTGAAGTTCCACAACTATTGATACAATATTTGCGATCATTAATTCACCCTGCGACACAAGACTAGACACATAGTCCTTAATGCTTGCCGTACTTATACAGATGTGACGTCATTTGGCTATGTTTAGGCTTCGCAGGTGGCATTCAATTACACGTAACGATTAAATGGCCGACTTTCTTGGCCACATAGGGTCATCTGGTGTTGCGCAAGACATAGCTAGGCTCTTCTCATAAGTCAAGCCTTTCACCATGGCGTGGAATGGCGTATGTGCGCCTTACGTAAAGTGGCTCGCTGGCCGCGACATCCCCAGCCTTTCACCGTTGCCCAAACATCAGGAAATTTCGTGTGTCCGCCTTATGAAACATATTTACAACAGTTCGCATTCTAAAGAGTATCACTATGCTAACTGCATCACGGGGCCTAATAAACAATTTAATCAAAAGCAGGGTTTCTCGACCTTTTGATATGTCCTTGCCGGAAACATGTGCTGTGGTCCAACTAAGGCATTAATCTCTTACTATAACATCGCGAGTTAAATCGTCCTACGAACTATTTATTGCGGTTCGTGACCCACATAACAGCAGCTTACAACCAAGTTAGCGTTTTTGTCCTTGACAAAAAGTGTCAGTAAAGCTGTTTGCTGGTATCGGGCCCAGTCCTTGCGTTGATTTTCTACGTGACTTGATAGGATAAATGCGTAGTCGAGACTTTGCAGCTGCAGTCATGTTACGAGTAATAGTGAAAGGTGGTACTGATGTCATCATAAGTTGATATTAAAGATTGGATACCCAATTTTCAGTCTTCATTTATTGATATAATTTGAGACAGTTAAATGTATTTTTTTTTCAGGAGCTTTCGGCTCAAAAAGCCATATTCATCTGAGGCTTTTATCCTACTTTACTATATATAAAACAATATCTGTACCATCTTTCATCACTATCTCACTCAGTCCTCTGTGACTTACGACCAATGTAGTCTGATCAGTTAAGTTTTCTGAGACGTACTTGCAGCTTTTTCCCGTTAATTTGATACTTAAGGATATTAAGAACTTCGAAGTGCGTTATGGGTCTTCTTTTTATACATAATATATAGAGTAGAAAGTTCAACATTTTGATTTTCTAAATTCACGTCGTCGTTGCTTCTGACTGGAGAAAAATTGTGATGTAAGAGCGATACAACCCTCCGTTAGAAAGACACCTGTTTTAAGTGTTACGAGGAATCAGTTAATTGGTTATGAATAGTTTTGCAAGCTTTGAATTCAAGACATTTATAAAAATGCAGTGATAGGAACAAGCCTTTCAGAACACGAAGAGTTTGACTGATTTTCGTTGTCAGAAGGCTTTGAACTTCTTCGATTGTTGCAACCACGAATGAGTTAACTACTGAAATGTCTTGTGACTTTTGTAATTTAACCTATGCTGTTAGTCTGATCCTTTCTTCACTATAAATAAAATGAGAAACAAAAGCTCATTCTAAGTTAATAGTATGGTGCCTGGTACCTCATCTCTTCCCATCACTCACGTACGGTTTTCTCATCTTGCGAAAATCTAACCTAAATGGTTAATACACATTCCTGGCAAGTACGTCTTTCTTGCTTCATTTTTAATTTTATGATCTGGAGCACTTCGATAAAGAACATTTGCGGAGGCTGTTGCCCTCGTATGTTTTTAACAACGTGCACAACTCTTTGAAGGCTCGTCAACCTTTACCTTATTTCGAAAATTTTGTTTTTTCCGTTTTAATTTACGTTTATATTACAACATTATAATATTTTTAATGTCGGCATGTATATATGACAGCGTTTGTCGTTGTTTACTCCGCGGAGTTCCCTTGGAGAAATAATATAGGATTAGAATTTAATCAAATGTTAATTAAATACATCACGCAACCTTCTAGTTAATGTTGTACCAAGAGAATTGATAGTAACATTACTAGCACCAGCTAATGTATCCTATAACCATGAAAATTAATGAGGCTTATGAGGATACTTAACCTTGAGGAATAAAGACTGTGCTGTATATATAATAACCAAAAAAACGTATCAAACTTAGAAAGACAATGTGAATTTGGAAGGAGGGATGCGAATAAATTAATTGTAAATGCGGTTGTAATTCTACAGGAAAGCTTTTGAAAGAGGAACCTACGCAATCAATTAGGAAACATTCCCATGAGGAGTTATAATCGTTTCTGCGTTAAATTTGAATTTAAGTCTCGTAACAGCTTGTATTAATTTTCGTAACGCATACTGTAGAGAGATAGAGATATGTGGGCTTCTTGAATTTTAAATTTTTTATTCTTTTTATTAAGAGTAGTAAACGTTAACTACAGGTATTTCAAGAAAAAAAGATTTTATTTCGGAAGAAATCAATTGTCAAGACAATGATATTGCCAGGGTTATAGTTAGATTCAATAACTTCTGTCTTATTTTGTATATCTGTGCAACTTACAACAAATTTACGAATACGATCCTGATACATGATCTGAATATTTTCGCCACCACTTCTGAATGTGTAAAGGTCAAAATCCTTAATAGGTATTCACATACCGGTATTACGACAGAAGGTGGAAACTTGACACGACTAGTATTGTACCTTATACATACGCTCACATTTTGGATTTTACACGCAAAAGGTAGTATTGTCATTCTTGTAATTAGTGCTTCTGGTCGTATCATTTACTCCACTTGTTGTGATTATTGGATGTTCCTCCCGCTGTTTGTCTTATTTGTGTTATTACGGTATTGAAATGTATTGACGACCTCTATAACAGAGAGGAAATGGGCCTTTACCGTCGGGGATGCCTCGTTCTCTCTGATTTTTAAGGTTCTCACTTGCCAGTGTACCTTAATGTCATTTGGCAGGTTCTGGGGTCGCAGACCTTGGGTATACGGTATGGACCAGTCGGTCCTAAACTGGTCGAGGCACGGAGAGGGGAAAGCTGCAACCCATTAGAATCTCCTTTCCCGTCATTTGGAAGGGTGTGGGACATGTAACCAATTGGCCCGATCCACCTGATGCAGGTTTTGTGGGGTTTGTCCTGCATCTCTTTCAGGTGAATCACCGGGTAGGATCGTAAACTAAAACCCGAGGGCCCTAGTCAACCAATTCCTGCTTTCTTCACCCATTTCAATTTCCTTCCTATGTTATTATATGGGAAGTTGACAGTTTCTGGATCACCCTCATCTAAGCTGTTACACAATTCTTCTAATACCGGGCTCTGGAAGTGTCTTTATATTCACAATGTTCCTTGAAGTATGTGTCGTGAAAGTCTCGCACAATGGCGGTCTGTAATTAGTGTATCCGATGGCCGTCTCCACGAAAGGCTGACCCCAGAGCTACGTGCAGAGTGGTACGCATCTGATTACAAGTCTCTGGCCTGCTTTCAAAACTAGCGTGCCTTGCAATCACCCTTAATATATACAGCTCATTCCATCCGTACTTTCCCTGGTATTTGCACTGATTCTGACGAATTGTTTGGTCTTCGTTTCACGCACAGATCAGTCAGGCAGTACTGTAAATTTTATAAAGACTCGGACACGTTCATTAAAAATGAAAAGATCGTCAAGTTTTCTCCATTTTTGAAAAATAAATAATCTACACACGTTTGTAGCCATAAATGAGAATAAATCGTATTTCTAATTCGACCTCAATTGAAAAAGCCAGTAAGTTTCATTTTATTTCTTATTTAATATGTATCCTTTTTATCGGTCCATATTTCTAATCTGTCGCCTTTCAAAGTTAATTCTTTCATCTGTTCAATCATAGAAACCTATGTATGCTAAGTGAGCCGGCGGTTGTTGTTTTCCATTGTTTTCACTAATTTTACTTTTGTCTCGGTTTGGTCTCCATAGTAAACCACCTAATTGGTAGTTCGATTTAACAATTCAGAATTTTTAAAAATATTTCCTCATTTTTCTTGGAAATATTTTCACCTTTATGTACTTCTAATACTTTTTGTTTAATATTTTAAAATTATTTTGCGAAAGATTATAACATTAATCGTTAATAATAAATTAATCCGGTTGTCCCGTTTACGTAACTTGTTTTGTTGAGTGTTGTTGTTACAGAAATCTTGTTCACTTTTTTCCTCTCCCTTCAAACAGTTTAACAGAATTCACCTCGGCGATATCTTTCTCGTAATACCCGTGGGGGAAGTTCGCGGTTCGCATAAATCGCGAAGGTAACTGGTTCCGCGTGTTTCCGTCACCGGGCAAGTAGCTGCTATGCGAAAGTAAAAGTACAACCATAAATTTCAGTCAGACTTGTTATTAGGGTCCGATGTTACGTGGCCCTCTGCCTGGGCATTACGAACGAAACACATAATTCTTTATTGTTTTGGGCTTTCTACCTCTTACTTTCTACTCTGCTTCACTCGGTCATTCTTTTTCCGGAACTCGGACCCTATTAATAACACATTCGCCGACTGATGACTTCAACCTTGGGTTTTTTATTATGAACACTTTTCTTAATTTCTGTAAATTATATAGGTAGTGAGAAATTTTGATTCAATTCAGTGAATTCGGGAATATTATGTGTAGAAGAAAAGTAAATTACAATGGAGTTCATGCACGGTAATTAACGGCATTCCCTTGTTTTCTTAAGCGAATATTTGACAAGTACCTACCCAGTCTGGATTTGATTGTCTGATGAAACTGGCAGATTGAGGTATTTCATTGTCTGTGTTTGAAAAGTGCAAAGTAGAGAGATGAAATAATAGTGCAAGAAGTTTGAGGATTTTTTCCAAGAAAAGTTTTTTTCTGTTCGAAACGTTGCAACTACCTTGTTTCAACATCTTCTATCAGTTCCTGCACTTTTATTACATCGGTAATTTTGAATCCTATTAATTATTGCGTTCTTTGTTCCTATGCTTTCCCCATGATACAGTGAGATCGAAAAGTTGCGCAAATCGAAATAAATGTGTCTGAATAGAAGTCGTTTAAATTTATTTTTGTCGACTACCAACAACAGTGTAGGAGGCGGTAGTATTTCGGAGTTCACGGCTTCTTAATAAACTTATTTTACCAAGAGCATTGTTGAACATTATTTTTCCAGTTATTCATATTCATTTATCGTAGAACAATTTCGTGTGAAATGTCCGGATGTAATATACCTAATAGTTCGAAGATATCTCAAAGCTGAAGAATTCGGTCAACCGAAAATCGTCTTGCAAATGTGCTTTACGTCTCGATTTTTCTGTTTTAGTTAAGCAGTAATAGTGATCAACTACATCCTGCAATATCTTCCCCTTTTTCTAGTTTTCTTAAAACAGATTGCGTTTTTGTGTCCCTATTATTAAGCTGAATGTTTTTATAAATATACATTACATTATCCTTGTATACATTTTCCAACGCATGGCCTCCAAAATCTCTGATACCTGCATTAAAACTGTTGTATCATGCAAAGCAAACAGCATAGCACGTAAAAAAATTTTCAAGAACGAACCAGTTCACAGGTTGTAAGAGGTGAAGAAAAAGAGCGAGTTTCGCTTTTAAATGGTTGGGTGGAGCAGAAAGAGAGTGCTTACGGATTAATCTGTATTTTTTTGGTATCAGACTTGTCTATTACCATAACAGGCGAGACAGTCGACAGTGAACTGTATCTTTTACTTGTTACCTCGATGCTTTCTTCTTCGATGCCCAAATTTACCATTTTCTACTTCTTCTTTAATGTCCGTTCAATGCTTCTGCATGTTTTTCTCGTTAATATTTCCAGTTCGACGTGAGGTACCATTTCTCGAGTTCATTTGATTGTTTTAATTGAGTTATTCTACATCAACATGTTGAATATGACTGGAATTTCAGAAAGGCTGCAGTTGGTTTACCACCACGAAATCTACTTGGATGAGTTGAAAGTCGTGGACGCTCTGTAAGATCGTTGTCGCTTTCATGTGTGGTACAGGGTTTTACAAGCGTAATGGCCGTGAGTGGCTAATGTTCTGGAGGATTGAGCGCTAATTGGTACTAGATGGCAGTGGCTCTTGCTTTCACTGTGTTCCGGCCAAGCGAGAAAGCAACGAGAAAGCGATCAAGCCTTGACACTGGCCAAGGTCCTGCCTCCGTGCCTCGAGGCGGCTTTTCGATCCTACCAGTAACTTTGCTCTGGAATTGGAAACTGTCACTCGCCCCTGACCCATACCCTGCCATGTTTGCTCATAACACATGAAGACTACTTACGATTGTGTGGAAGAACGGATCGGTTTCAGCTAGTCCTGTTACAAGTTAACCAAGAAAAGACAAGAATATTACTTGATGATGAAATCGAGACGAGAAAAAATAAATTAAAATTGAGCTTGCGGAAGAAACCTCTGAAGAGGATTGTATGGAGACATTGGGCGTATGGTTATTCTCTGCCGTTGGAGAAGTCGTAAAATATGAAATCTGATACTTCACAAAGACTTTGAAAACCATGCTTGTCGTTGATAGTAGTAAAATACGTTGACTAAATTTACACTGGTTTGTATTTGTTTAGCCACAAGTATACGATCGCCTAAATTATCTAGCTTCATATTTTAACGCAATTTTATTAATATCAGGGCATGATGATCATATGCGTAATGAATTTTTGCTAGTGATTTCATTATTTCCATAAACGAGACCTAGGTTGATTTAGCTGAAGGTCGATGTGCTCTAATAATTTGTTTCAAAATGTTTCATTATCATGACGAAACTTTGTACCTGTTTGCCTTGATATTGTGTGAAGCAGTCAGCCAGATATTGTGGAACACGACTTTGCAGTTTAGAAATATCCGTCCAATTTGATGGACGAGGCTTAATGTAACGTCTTTGTAGTGTGTCCTGTGCTCGCGGGATTAGTACATAACACACTGACCTTGCATAAATGTGAGCGCTCCACTGCCTCGTCAGGCTGAATAATCATGATTGCGCAAGTCCATTCACTCTGGTGGAAGATGATGGCGAATGGTCGTCTCGTTACGCTTTGTTTCCGTCCTCGAATTTGCGTAGTCGGGCATGTTGTTTTCTCAATGAAACGCTCAATTTTATGTCGCGCCATCTTTAGCCCGAGTTTCCAAGTTTGATGACCAGCGATTTTTATGTTCCCGCGATGATGGGAACTGACGAGTCATTTGTCGTGATAAGTTCCGGACTGGTGGAAAGGTTAATACTCTGAATTGGAACGGAACGAATCGTGCTTTTCTGTTCGGAATTTTATTCCATGCGTGAATAAGGATAAGGCGGTCATTAAAGTACGCCATCATTTGCAAAGATCGTGGCTCCGATGTTTTTGGATATAATAAGTATTTTGTTTATTAGTTATCATAACAGAAACAAGCACGGAAACGGTTTCCAACTTGATAAATCGTAAAACTCGTTCAGGGACACAATTCATTATTTGATTATCAGTCCTATATACCAATATCAGTCCCTCTCTTTTCATAACACAAAAGGTTTCTCTCAAGGGATCAATTTTATTTACGTTCATATGGTCATATTTTTCGCTCGTAAGTCATCTATTAAGTTAAAATAACACCGTTTCTTTCCAGTGTTTGAAGAACAGTTCAGTATTACTGTGTTCTCGAAGTCTGGTGCGTACGAAATTACACTTAAATTGGCACAATTGGGAAAGAACTATAGGGCAAGGAATAGTAATCGAGTATTCTGTCGACAATCGATGATATGGTGGGATTCGTTCGTGGAATGACGTACAGCTCTGACGTTGGCCTAAGCAAAGTTGATTTCTCTCTGAGGATTGCCGATGTTATTTGTACTAGTGTCCGCTATGGTGTTTGTCGGTCGCGTCCTCGATGATCAACTGCGAGGATTGTACGTTTCCTCAACATGGTGACATGAAGCCCTGACACACCAAATGCGGTGGCGTGTTGGTTTGGCAAGGAAGTGACCCATATAACGGGACAGTGGTCGGTTCGGTTAACTCTTGCAGCTGACGTACTTCGTGAAGGCTGCGGCAGGTGCTCGCCCACCTGGCGAGATCTACTGGTCCAGCTTTTCTCAAGGATGTCTGCAACATGTTTCGGTTTCCGTGTCGCTACGACAAAAATAAATGGTCCTAACTGACAAAAAATTCTCTGAACGAGTTCTTCAGGGTTTTTCCTTTCGGTTCTATGCCTTTCTGTAACTTTGTTGACAACTCTGGTAGAATTATCCTGAGAGTATGCTACTCTGCAGTTACTAGAGTTTTATTATTTATGTGAAGGAATTTGGTACGTAATAAATCTTTATTCTCGTCGTAATAAACTTCCTTTAATTTCCTTTGACGGGATCACCATTTATACGGAGATTATTTTCCTCCTGCTTTTTCTTGATATTTGAGATATCCACAAGTAAAACACGCAGACAGGTCTGGTCCCAAAACGCAGACTTTCCTCCGAGCATTGTTTGCGGACTTTCGCAGGAGGCCTGTGAGAACATACGCTCTTGTATCATAAAACAGTCTTACATAACTCACGGTTCCTGAAACTTTCGTGGCTTACTTAGCATTGTTCGTCGCTTTGTTTACTAACCTGGGAGCGAGATGCTTTCGCTCCAGATATTGTCCTGGTAATTGCCTCTATTGCATGAAGTGTCCCCGTAAGAGATTCCAGCGGCTCGTTTCAGTTTCACTTTTATTTTCATCGACTTACGGGTATGTACGTCGTAAATACTACTCTCCGATCGTGGGATATCGAACGAGGCTTAAATAATTCATTACCACGGCGTTGTCGCTGTTACTAACCGGGTCAAGGGTTTCACGTCCTATTGCGGGTTATGCTTCGATTGTTACGGATCGCAACCAGAGCTTTTGCCGCTCATGACTCTTCACAGACGAGAGGATCTATTTTTACACCGTTGGTCTAACAAAGGGTTCCAGATGATTCCTTAATTTCTACCTCCCCTAACGTTTTATGTCTACTTCGTTTTTTTCTGTACCTACCACGAGCTGAAATCCAAATTAATTTGGTAATGTCTTGACATTCCTTATTCGGGAAATGTACTTAAAAATCCTTCGTTAGTAGCCGGCAAATTCATGTATTACAAAATATTTTGACAATGAATGAAAGATCGTTTACCACAGGTAGAATAATAATAATAATACACTGAAAGTCATTGATCATGCTGATCTAAGTGATTTGTAACTCAGTATACACACTGAAAATGTATAAGCTGGGAAAAAAAATTGTTAACCTCGTGAAACGTTCAAGCACTAAAGCATAGTTTTCACTTGAACACATATTTGAACAAATTACAAGAAGATTGTTAGATGACCCTAGGGAAGTAGAATATAAGGCTGAAGAAGTTGATCAGAGGTGTAGTATGTAATTTGCTGATAGTAATAGTGGAAACCAAAAGGCGTGATTAATGGCCTCAATTGGAAACACTGTTCACGAAGAATGGCCATGTAATTTGTTATTTGACACTGATTCACAGGCATCACCTGCCTTAGAGAAACGTAAGATTCTGCGGCGGACGAATTTACTTAAACCCAGGGTTTTGTTTATTTTGAGTGAATCTTCACCAAGTCGTTTTCTATGCTAACCTCTTCATGTTATCGCATTTACTACTTTCCAACCATTTTTTAAATTGCCTACTGTAACTACTATTCGTACAGATTAAAAGTTCAAGCATTAGTGTTTTCCTTTATTTTGTCTTGTAGCTCGGAATACTTCTGCTCTCGCCAATATATTATAAATTAAGTGAGCACAGAAAAAAGAAAGAGATTATAACACTTTCTTTCTTTTTTCTGTGCTCACTTAATTTGTAACAATTACGTCACATGGATCCAAGAGCGCCTAGGCTTCACTTTACGACCTTTCAAAACGTCCAGATTTCACTTTCTTGTAATCATGTGTTCTATACAATTGTTTTAGCACCCCGTTACGTAATCTTAATTCAATTTTCTTTTCTTCTAAAAGAATCTCGTACCTTCTTAAATTGGTTGCTAGTAGAATTTCATATCTGTAACATACGTATATTAATATAATCATTGTGAACATTCTTACATCATTTCGGACGAATCAGTTCCATTCTGTGGTTATTCACAATAAATTTAAATGTTGATCAGTGTCATCGGAATTATTTGCCACGTTTTATTGAAAAACTTTCTTTAAATTTGAAACAGTGGTTTTTAGAATTCCCTATCTAAACAACCGCCAAACTCTCTGTGATTTCTCTGCAATTTAGACCAGCGGACTGGCCCTTGCCAATGGCAGAATGGAGTTTGGCGAGAGCAAAAATAATTGTGGAGAGGCGTGTCAATGTCATTTCTCCTTTCGCCCTTGGGCACAAAGGTGAATGCTGTCCATTGCCCCCGGCCGATCACTGGCTTCCTAACTCTTCAGGTCTGTTTTTCGTTAGTATATTTGAAAAGCGTGTCTAATACAGTATCCATTTCAAAATATCAGAGAAATCCTCTAGGAAGAGAGTTTCCTGCTAAGAATAAAACTGTATCTGAATTTTAATTTCCTATCCACTGAACGCGTTGCCCGCTTTTCGAGCCTGGCATTTTAAAACTATTTAATTATCAAAGTGTTCCTTTCACTGCTGAAGGGGTTCGAGCGCCTTGCCCAGCCGCAGCTGGCTGATTCACGTTTTGTTCTGTGAACAAGTTTCAAGTGGAAATGGTTTTTCTGCGGCATTTAATTTTTTAGAAGTAATTCTATCTACCGAAGGATTTTTTACGACACGCTGGGTAATATTAGTTAGCCTACAGGCTTACTTCTTAGTGGCCTTGTATGTCACTTAATGCCAGTCGACAAGTGTTACTTATTTTATTTTTAATTAATTATCTTCAGATTTTGTTTATTTGCTTTCGCTCCTACTGGTCCAAACACTTTTGTAATGAGATGCGTAATCCGACTCGTTGATTTCCTTTTTAACGCGGGAATTACCACTAATCCACTAATTTGCGACTTTCCGGAGAGATATTAATTTAAACCATTTATCTAAATCCTTGGTAATGTCTTATAGTATTCCGCTGATTTTTACTGACATATATTGGCTTGTGACAGACCGATAAATCCGTTACTAAATTGATTTCTGTTGAGCCAAATCGAAAATTTAAGTGAATTTGTAACTAAAATGCTCCTCCTCCTTGATAACGAATTAGAAGTTGCAAATAATAACGTGCAGTTTCAGGCAGATATATTAATAGTTTCTTTGGAATAATTTTGTTTCCCAGTCACAAAGAGTAACTGTCCATGACGCCTGACTGAATGCTGTCATGAGGTGACGGTAGAGATAGATTTCGCTGAAACGTCGTCTTATAATAAACAATTAACCTGGTTAATAAATTGTGTATTAAATTCAATCCACCGGGACGGAATACATTAGTTGGTTTCCCTTATATTAGTAATCAAAAATATACTTCAATTTTTCGTAACGAAAATCTGATATTCTAGGAATAAATTAATAAGCGAAGTTTAGCAAGAAGAATGTTTTATTAGTTGTTAGGCTTTTATTTTCTTAATGTTTTCAACTTCTGCGTCTTCGCTCCTAATTCAGCACTTGTCTATAATTTCGCCTTTTTCTTTTACCAGACCGACTAAAATCTCAATTTGTAGATATATCACAATTTCGCCTTCTTCTACTACCAGTCTGACTAAATTCTCTATTTCTAGAAATATGCTTTCCTCGGGTTTGTTTGGCCTTCTAGTATAAAGAAGTATACTTTATAATAGTTATATTGATCTGACTGACTTGAACGTAAATGAGTAATCAGCAACTCATCTCGGCCGCAATCTTTGTGCGTTTACCACATTCGAAATTTTAAGTCTTTTAGGATGACATGAGGGTGATCCAATAAATTGCAATTCCTCTTTAATAACACATGATGGGAAATTCAAAGGCAGCCAAGAGTTGAGTAAGTACCTCGGGCTATATCGTAAGGATCCTACTCGGTGATTCACTTGAAAGAGATGCAAGGAAAACCCTAGAAAAACAGGTTGGCGATTTCAATGAAAGGAACGCAAAGTCGTTTGTCTTATTAAATTAAAATATTTCTGTCTAACCAGATTGCTTACTCATTCATTTAATATAAGTTATAGTCTAGTACCGTTTTCTTTCAGTCAATAATTTCTTTTAAAAGGAACGTAATGCCCCTAAATAACAGTTCCCTTCAAGCAGGCTCATCTCTTCTCCTTTCAGTCAACAGCCTTTGATTGTTTTTATATGGTTCTCCATTATTTTTAGCTGTGCGTTAACGTCTCAAGTCACCGTATTTACTATACATAACTGCCAGTTCTATGTGCTGAGAATTATAGCTTTCCTAACTGCTTGTATTCTTATGCTGTATTATACTTTCTATCATTGTATTTGCCTTTTGTCCCTGTAGTCTGATTCTTCCCACGGCAAACGTTATCATTCCTTATTTATTAAGCCATACTGAGCTTGTTCCTAATATTTCCATTGAAAATTTACATGTCTAATCTGAAATACGTATTTAGGACTGGAAACATGAGACAGTCTCGTTTGAAGTAACTGGATTGCTGAAGATTTAACCTGACCTAAGATCCAGATAAGAATTTGTTCTTGCGGAAATTTGTCAGAAAGTGCGATTGAAACCATCCGTTCCATATTAGAATTTGAGTTTAGTGATACAGTTAATATTATACGAGGGTCAGAAGACAATTTTTTTTAAATCTAGTCCAATTCAGAAGTGTCTAATTGAAGCCATAGGATTTTCTCCAAGCGTGGTTATTGAAAAGTCAGTGCAAAGGAATCAATTTTTGCCTGTGCTAATTAGAGCATTGCAGTATTGGTTGGAGAACAAGTTTGCTTTAAGTTATATATAACTTATTGCCCCTTTAAATTTTCGTTAAGACGTCTTTATCAGTACCTTACGTTTTCCTCTCCAGAATGACTATTGTAGAGGTTGAAAGCACTCACCTAAGAGCAGCAGAGCTATGATGGTTGCGAGCGCCGTGGTGTCCATGGTGCGGCTGCGAACACCACACTGCCACACTGCGGAGCTGCGTGAAAGTGTCTCCTGCTCCTTTCCTCAGCACCCCCACTCACCAGCGGACCTTGGATCTGGAGAAAGCAGACAGCCCTCAGCCTTACACTAAACTCTATTTTGGACCCAAGTTTTGCAGACTCCCTTCCCCCAATAAGCCAGGTCATTGCACTCTTTCCATCTCTCTCTCACACACACACTTTGCCTATACGTTTGTCAGTTGTTCCATAGTTTATTATCTCTTACTTACCCTTTTAATGAGTTATTTTCGCATATTCACCTCAACATTTAACTACTTCCATCCGTTTTCCACTTTGTCCTTTTACTGGTTTTTCATTCTTGCCCATCAGCCTTCTTCTCTTTCAACTTCTGTTGCTCTCTTATAATTCACCGTCACGTCTTGGAATCTCTTCATGTCTCGAAATTGTTCCTCATATGATTTCTATTGATTGCTAGTGATTTCATTCCATGGTAATGTGGGTGTCGGCCTAGATCAGTACACATGAATGGGTATTCGTATTAACTGTTGGATTTCATACTATTAAGTTTCCACCGTGTATCTTTAATTGTTATCGTTGAAATAGAAGTAGACGGGTGACCAGAAAGTTACTCATCAGAGTTACGATCTTATACACTGTTTAACTGAGTTTCATTACATGAATTAACTGGATTATTACACCCTGTGTAGATAGTTTTGTTATTACACCCTCGAGTCGAAGAAATAAAATGTCAAAATGAGGTGGTGCTCAAAGGGCGGAAACTCTGCTGTTGGACGCTCCTCATAGACTATTTAGAAAGCGGAAGAGCAAATATTATGCAGCATCATTGGAGCAATTGATGCAAGCAGGTAAGACCAAACTCTCACATTTATCCAGGAAACATTTTTCACCGCGATAATGCACTCTGTCACACATCTCAACTTCATAATGTCTTATTGGACAAGAAGTGACCTGTATTGCAGATATTAAGCAATATTTATATATGTAGAAAAGCGATTAACTAAATTTATTGATTTCAATGGAGACTATTTAAAAATAAAGAATACTTAAGAAATATTTATTTATTTATTAGGGTGATGACTTTCCAAACCAGTCTCGTATTTCTGCAACTCCCATTTGAATCAGTCTTGTTTACATATTTGAATTATTCTTATGTCTCTCTTAACGTTGCCAAAAAGGTGTCAATGAAATTGTTATTTGTAGTCCATATCATTTTGTCCTACTCATTATATTGTAAATAAGAATTGCAATTGGATGTCCATTCTCTGTATAAAGTAGATAATATGTCGTTAACTGAACTTTTAACGGGATTAGAAATACAAATGAAACATTTCTGTAGAAGAGTGTAATAGACAAACCTACGTTTGCTAGGGTGTAACAGTAAAAACGCATGTGTAACACAAATTTTGGGAATTTATGTTACATGAGCAGAAAAAGAGGCTTTTGAATTGGCGGCGGTAATGAAGTTTAAGAGATTGCAGTATTTCGTGCTGCTTTTGTAGTATTTACGGAAAGTAGGTGACGCTGAGTTGAATCTTTCCCGTAATGAGCTCTGAAAGACTCAAGGCCCGTGTTTACTGAAAGATCAAGGTTTAGTTTCATGGGACCTTTTTCTTTTCATTTGTCCTAGGTTCCCGCACCGTCGCCTCTAATTACTTCTAAATAGAAAGCCACGACCCTCAATAGTGTGTTTTCTCTTGGCATTGTTTGTATTTCGTCTAATGATCAGAGGGCCCACGCTCAGGTGAATTCTTTCAAAGCTTCTGTCGGATGAATGTCGTCTTTCGGATATTGGTCTCATTTCTCTCGCTGACGGAGCATTTCTCAGAGATATGCGTGCCACTTCTCCTTTAAGTGCCCAGAGTTAAGCTTTTTTATTGAATACCCCCCATGAATTCTAAGGGAAACTTGCTCACATCAATTGCCATTACATATTTGTGTATTTCTTAATTTATGTTAATACCGTAGATATTATTCTGCTTTCATTACAGAATTGGATTGAATAATTTTATAATCAATGGCTTTGTCAGAAGACTTGTATACATGTATTGCATGATTTCCAAAATTATTAGCATCACTTGTTGAATCAGCTTTGTGATTATTAAGAAAGTAATCTTGTATTTCATGAAGATATCCAATGAGCAATATACCACAATGGTTCTTTTTGAAATATGAAGCCCCGTAAAATTGATTGCACGAAGTCGGATTTTTCCTGTCAGCGTGTTCGACGTAAAATACCTTTATTGGCGATTACTGCCATAAGAGCCAAGTCATAAAGTCAGTTATCTACTTTCTCGCAGCGTTCCCTACTTTGGTCATCAGCAAGAAATCATGACACGACCTAAATCTAAGAAAAACTGAAAAGTCTTCACCATTTTGAGAGTCATATTTCACATTCTTCACTTTTTATTGTAATAATTTGTGCGTGAGCCCGGCGAAAAATATTCTGGAATACGAAACGGTCCTAAAAGGAATCTTTAGTTGCTTCTTAAAAGTAGTATATTTTCTGGTGCATTGGTTTAATTTGGCAACAAGGTGGTTTTAATCTTTCCAATTTAAAGTACAGTTTAAATGAGACCAAAAACAGACAGTAAAAAGAAAACAAAAAAATTAATGCAACTACATGTTTCGGTCCTGATCTGGATCCTCTTCAGGTTGAACTAAAGTTAACAATACACAAAATTCTTACATTTCAAAACATACTAATTTTCTTTGGTTTCTTAAATTTTTATGTTCTTTGCTTATTTAATTATTATATTCTTTGACTGTACTTTTATATCTTTGAATTGTAAGAATTATTTCAACCCGAAGAGGGCCCAGATCAGGACCCGAAACATGTAGTTGCATTAATTTTGTTATCTTGTTTTAAGAATTGTTTTTGGCCTTATTTAAACAGTAATTTAAACTTACGCAAATAACTATTATACAAGTTTTATTTTCCAAAAGTTCTATTCCAAGCAAGCATACTTTTTTCGTGTCCAGAGTTTGGTTGTAAAAAGGTTTTTTCTTGACCTCATTCCATTTTTGTAAGGAATCATTTTCTGTTTATTTTAACAACTCGTACTATCTATTATTGTGACAGCTAAAAAATTTGCAGGCTTACTGACAGTATATCATAATGTGAAAAAGATGTTTTGGTTAAATATTACTTGCTTGTATTTGCGACATCAAGGTATTATGTTATCCTTTAAATTTACGTTTCATTCAATCCTCTGTCCAAAAAACGAATTCTTTTTTTTAATAAATTTCAATCCTAATCAGTACCTGCTCTCCTCTTCCAATTACTCTGGAGGCTGTGGGAAGTGAACAACCTTTAGAATAAGCCTCGCCTTTTTTTGTAATAATTCTTTTGAGTGTGATCGCAATGTTGTTACAAGGGGAAGAATAAAGTGGTAAGAGTTTGCTGCTGTGATGTTACGGAGCTGATAGGTTCGCCGTGAGGCGTTCAACTTTCCTCGATCGGATCGTCTCCATGTCAAAGGCCATTGCAAAGACTTGCGGTCATCACTTTCTACCTCACCGTTGGTGTCCAGATTAGCCACTTTCCATGCCAAACTCCGGCACTTGCTTTCACGTCTATGATATTTTCTAAAGGGCACCTTGCCTCCGTCACGCGAAGGAATTTGTCCGCTGAATACATTTAATTGCTAACCCAGTCTCGACGCATGAGCCGCAACTAAACAGTGGCTACTTCACATAACCAGACACGCTTAAAGACAATCCAATTTGGATTTACGAAGTACGTGGGAAAGAAAATCCTGTCCTGCGTCTTTACTAGGACAACTAATATCGAGGTGCACGAAAATTATTTACAGAATTTTTATTCAACTACGGTGTTTCGTTCTTAAATTTGGAGCTGTACCTGGTACTGAGGAGATAAATCATATTTTATTTCTTCATGTTTGTAACTACAGACAATATATACATATCATTAAAATTTATGACTGATTGAGACGTTGATACAAACGTTTCGGTACGTTTTTGTACCTTCTTCACGGTTGTCGCCACAAGTTTACTCTGTCCGATACAGTATATTTAGAATGATTACACAGAAGTGTACCATTTTTTTAAAGAGACAGCGTAAGTGTTAAATTTGTAGAGGAACTAATTTCTGTTTTAATTTTTGTGTAGTAATTCTAAATATATTATTCTATCTGATAGTGTAAACTTGCGGTGACAATTAAAATATTGGTTAAGATACAAATACGTACCATAATCCAACATTTTAAAGGTCCAGGAAAAAAGCCACAGTATATATCTATATATGATAAATTATTCGTATCACAAATATCCCTTGTATATATTTTTTCTGCACTTTTAGGGGACATCCTGTATATTATTAACATGGGAAAACATACCTTTTTTAAAAAGAAAACTAATTTTTTGTAAATATCCTTTGTATTTGACGAGGTTCCAAATTTGACACGGGACGTCGTAGTTGAATAAAAATTCTGAATTGCCTGTAAAAGTAGTTATTTGATTTATCTTTATATAATTCTTTAAAAAAAACAGTCGTAAAGTAAAATATATAGAATAATCTCTTCACATGTGTGATATTTTATGGACTAGTAAAAACTTTCGATAGAACTGTGTTAATGTTATATTGGGTGACGCTTAAAGACGAAAGAATGACGGGTAGACGTGAAAATACTGCCTTGTGTGTGTGATCATTTCAACAGTCTGTGAAGACCGGGCAAGTGAGAAATAGACTGCTGCTTTAATTAAAAAAATACTAAACCAGAAAAATTTGAAATGTCGCGCTAGTGGAAGCTTTGAAATTAAGTAGACAGGCAAAAGAAAAATTAAAAATGAAGAAGCTAGTTAACTCTGCTATTGAAGGTGTATAAATAATAAGCGATTTGGATTGTGTATAAGACATATTACCTCTAACAAATACTGATTTCATATACTCCACACGTTCTTAACATTGTACAATACGGAAGTATTCGTACTGTAGCTCTTGTGTTTGTGGTCCAAGTAATATTGGTGGGGGGCAGAAAGTCAGTTTTTTTATCGATTTGTAACGTCAAGAAAAAATTTAATTCCTCTGGTACGTGAAATGGTAGCCCAGTTGAGCGGAAGCGAGAATAAAATTATAGAAAGGTAACTGGTTTCCTCCTTAATATACTTTCTACCATCTTAGTTATAGTGCCTGGCTAATGGGGGAGCAAGCAATCTGTCTCATCGACAAGGCCACTTCAAGCGTAACGTTTTGAGCGCGTAAAATGTTAATTTAGGACATTTAAAAGTGATACGAGATACATAACTTTTTAAAAGTAAGCAAACAATACGATATTTTTGTATTTTCATGCCATCGAGCACTGTAAGCTATATTTATTCTTAATATTTAATGAGAAATGAAATTCATGTTACAAACGGGAAAAGTGAAACGTTATTTTCAGAAAAATTTTTCAACGAGGTAACTTCGTATCTTAATATACTAATTAACATGGGAAAAAATATTGCCTTCATTTCGGAATATTATTGCTCTTAGTCCCACTTTATAATTTATTTGTAATGTGTAACTTAAAGTGCTATCCTATTGGTAGAACTTCTGCGTGGCTAATCATCCTGCACATCAGCTGCCATTAAGATAATTGTATTATACTTTAGTCACCATATATTAAATTCGACCATTAATATTACATTTACTTGTTAATACACCTCGTCGGTTAATGTTCACAGGATTCTTGTACTGTAGTAGTGAAAGAATGCAGCTGCTCTGATTTACTGTTCGAAATTGCGTCAAAATGCGGCAAAGATGGAGACGCACGAGTCACTCAATCTACAGACGGATTCTGCATCATTTTGTACGTGATCTCCATTTACTTAATAAAAATTATTGGAACAACTCTTGTCACTCGTTAATCTTTGAGTAGCGATTGAGTTCGGTTGTTATTGTAATTACAAAGTGTAAAGTCGGCCAAAGAAGAGTTATGAAAGGAAACTTCTCCATTACTTTAAGCGAAGCGTTAGGCAAGTATAGTTATAATTGAAGTCCATTTTGAAGCAGGTTGCCAACTTCTGCAAAGACGGTCTGATCGTTTCCAGCAAACACCTTAGCATTAGCATGTCCTACCGAAAAGTTATTAGCTAATTGGTTTGTCTAATTTAGGTAGAGTATTACATCAGTAACACTGTGCCACAGTAGCTTATCAAGTTGTTGAATATTGTTAAGAACGTTTAATGAGCATGCAAAAGAAACTGAAGTAAATTGTATCGAAACTAGAAGGGAACTGTATACATTTAATGGAGAAATCTCCGTAAGACTATGGTTGGGAAGTCAGGAACGTATATCTTGACTAACAGTGGAAGTTTGTTATAAATGTATTGTCTTGCCTAACGTTCAAAGACAGCAGTGTAAAGGACTTCCTTTCAAATTGCAAAATATTACGTTTTACACAGCTCCTCTGTTACGACAGTTACAGATGTTTGCTATTTACTAATAGATTTTATTGGGAACGGTCATGTACCAAGTTAAAACGTATTATTTGCATTTAAGCTGGCATAGTTGCGAACAACATTTGAAACTTGAAGAAGAGAAGCCCGTTAGGCTTGTATTGTTTGGATAGAGGAACTGGAGAAGAAGTAGATAGATGTAGGTGTCTGTCTTTGCTGACTAGTGTTGAGTCTTACGAGTAAAGGAAGCGCGTGAGTTTCTCTGTCTCAGTTGGTTGCAACTGCCGGTATGTGGACTTGGTTTACCTCACGTCCAGAGAAAGTAACACACATACAAATTACGTGTAACGTATTATAAACAGCTGCTCAGAAATGCAAATTAAACTTTGCGCCCCGAAACCTACAAAATTGAATGACACTTCTGTAGATTCTGTATCGATTTTATCTCGGGTGCAGATCTTCAAATTAGTACTTACAACTTAGAACCAACAGGTAGAAGGTGAACGTTCGGATGATACTGTGTAATAGTGATAGTGCAGAGATACACCACTCAATAGCTGGTGGAAGTCATTCAAATAATTAGCATTATAGAAATCTGAAGACGGAATCGTTGGCAAATATTGCCTGGGACAATGTTTTCTTCTATCTGCGCGGTGCCACAAGTCACACAGCACTCAAGATTAATCTCATTGTTGAGCGAAAAAAATACCCTGGAAAAAGTTTACGATATAGCAAAGTGAGATGGCCAAACTCAGGTCTCCTCTTTGAACTTGTTCCTGTAGGGTTATGCGAAATCGCAGATTAAGACAGTAATTCGTCCTTGAATAGCGGTTAGGTGCCTCAAGAATCTTTTAAACTAAACAAAGTGAGGGAATTTGAGTTTCTAAACACAAATTTCAAAGAGAACTTTGATATCTAATAAAGAATTATTATTAGATGTAATATCAATTGTGTTATTATTGGTAGTCTCTTTAGATTTCGACTAAGGTAGTGTATTTATTTATTTTATTTCGCTATGAAATTTACGTTTCTATTTTTAAATTCGTAATAATATTGTTTAACTATGTCTTGTTAACCAGGAAAAGTGTGCTTCAAAAGTATTAAGAAAGACAAAAAATTATTTTCTGAGCATTGCCTCCGTGTACTTAGCTAATTTAATATATTTGCACTTATAACACGAACTTGACAAATGAATGCAATGAGTTATATTTGGTTTACTAACAATAAGAATTTTAATATATTTCAGTTTCTCTTTTACATGTTTTTTGAAATATTATTAAAATACAATGTTTTAGGAAAATGTTGCTTGCAATCGAATAGGACTTATTTTCTGAATCGGGAATTTCCGATTTATAAGCATTTTATCTTTGCGTCTTTTTGTTTTGAAAAAGAGTATTTTATCTCGTTATAAGTCAATTATATTTTAATTAAAGTCCGCTTTCTAAAATGGCTTTAATTAAGATGACCGAATTGCAGACAAATAAAGGTTTCGTCCTCGCATTTGGGACTTCATCGCGCGCAGAAACTTGTATTTTAATGTCAATCGTTCGTTATAATTTATCTAAATTCATAAAATAATGAGGATAAATTATACAATTTCGTTTTATTGAGATTCTTCATGATACATAACGCCGTTTTTAATAGTGTCCTGGAAGCCATATTATTAATAGTGAATTCATTAATGTAAATGTCCATAAATATCCGGAAGATAACATTCATGCTACTATATAAACTAACCCATTTTTTTTCCTTGTGCTTCGATTGTACTTTTTTTAGATTGGCCGTACCCCTAATATTTTTATGTTAATTTAATTATTATTATTCTATGTTGCCTGTATTTGACTTTCGCGATGAGTCTTGATATAAAGATGTCGTATGTGAACATGGGTATTATTTATTGACCTTTGTGGATGATGAGCAAGGGGGCAGAAATGTTGATTTGAAGCATGGTGCCAATTCGTACTCAAATGGAGGAAGATTATGGTGTTCGGTTCAGGAATTGCAGCTAATAATGTTCAATTGGCCCTTCACATGTTGGAAGAAATCATTTATTTTTAAAGCAATTAAAAATGCATTTAATGGAATATATTTGGTTTATTAAAAATATATCGAGGTGCTATCTTGTATGAAAATTGTGCCCTGAAATTGTTTCAGGAACTAAGATGCAGTCGCAGTGATCCAAATAATTTTTTTGGCAAGTTTGGTTTAATATAACTGTGTGTATATTTTCTATCATTTCTGTGGTCGTTTAAATACCATATGTTATTTGGGCTGCAATGGCCACTTGATGAAAATATTTTAGTTTGATACTGAAACCATGTTTGAATAATTGTGGAGCAGTTAATCGATTCTGGAACAGGGATCGCTAGTTTCCGATCGGTTTTCCCTTGGGAGGTTCCGGTTCTGGGAGTGCCGCAACACGTATTCTGTTACCGACTCGAAAGTCTGCTCCAATTACAATAGCTTCATAGGTGCTGTAATAAAGAAGTAGACATGTCAGACTCATGAAATGGAAAGTGGAAGAAATAGTAGCTACTCCTCACCAACGTATTACGGGAAAGGCGAGGAGAGGAACCTTGCGTCACCAGGGCAGGGAGGCTTTCAATCAACCAACCCACTCTGCTCCACAATTATTTTCACGCAATACAATTTGATTTGTCTTCCTCTATTGAAGCTACTTTGTGCAATTCAGATCTTCTCTCCCTCTCTCTCTACTGCCATCCTGGTCGTTGTCACATCCAGTATATGCTCATTTTGGTATGAACTAATATGAATGTTGCAGCTGCAAGTCTTGCGAGATCAGCGAATAGAAAAAATTTTTGAACAAGAATGTCAATTTGGCGGGAATTATTGCGACATGTTATGAACGATATTTTCTGGTAAAAGGGTAAGTTTGAAATTAGTTTAATAAATATTTTGTTCAGAGAATGTTTTACTTGGCTTTTGCATTATATTTTAATATTATTACTTATATCAATTGTATTAAAATATTTTTAATTTGCTTATCTTCTTTATGGAGTATTTTGGGTTCCATCTTCGAGTTATTTTATACTGTTGGATGCTAGTATTGCATTGCGTCTACCAATGGCGTTTGTACTTTACCGTAGTGCCTTTAAGTTCTCTCGTGCAGAGGCACCTTCACCTATTTGAGGAGGTGTATGTACTGGGGGCGTAAGGTAAGTTTCCCACTGGTCTAATTGGATCAGTCGGCCAACTGCCTCGTAATACTGATGGAATTACGGAGAAGGGAATGCTGCGACCCCACAGCAAGCTCGTCTCCTGTCATTTGGAAGGCCGTGAGAATAGTACCCAATAGCCGGACCTACCTGATGCAGGTTTTCTAGGGTTTTCCCTGCATCTCTTTTAGGGTTAGTATCCTTAAAATATAGCCCGGGGGCCCTAGTCAACCCTTGGCTACCTTACTGTACCTTCCACATCCCCCCTTTTTTTCAATTCCCTTCCTATGCCAATAAAGGGAAGTCACCTGTTTCATGATCCTCTCGTGTAGCCTGTTAAATCTCCCAAAAATTTGACTACACTCTCCTTCACTCAGTTTAATATTTCGTCAGAAGCTTTCCACGGCTGGTAGGAGGCGAATATCACCGCAAGGACAAAAGCTCCTTTCTTTACGTGAATGGCTAACATTTTATCTTAATACAAATTATGAAGTCTTTTGCATGGGCTAGTTAAAATGACATTATTCATAATTACTGAAAATGTCCTTTTTGGTTTCCTTATAATTAGTCTCCAAAAAAGTACCATTTCTTACATTTGTATAATACAGTATTTTTCTTAGTAGTCTACCTTTCTCGAAGCACTGTTATCTTTCATTAAGAAATAATTCACTCAGAATTTTTATCGTCCAAATGTATTGTATTTCTAACTGTTTCTACTAGATTTCCCAAGCTCATCGTTTCCACCAACTAGTTTTTCTTTGATTTTTCGTTTTTCTAAATATTATAAAGTCGCTTATATAGATAAGTTCAGCAGTTTATTTGATACTGTACCAGTGACCCCATTGGTATACTGTAATTAATCAAAGCATGTACCGCACGCTTTACTCTAGCAAACCAGTTAGTGTTTCCAGAGGCATCGATTGTTAGATTCCAGTCTTCAATCGTGTGTCTTTAGGAGAAGGAGTTTCATTGTATATGTTCGTCACGCTTTCGTTGGAGCCCCATATCTCTTTTCTCTGACGCCGGGGGCATTTTTAAGGGAAAAATCCGGAATAGGAGAAAGCTGTCAACCGGTCAGTGACGCGCTTACGATGTTATTGATAAACGGTCCATCTCCGTTCCTTCGCACGAAGAAAGCTCCGGAACGGGTCTCTAATTGGAGACCACTTTTACTGACCAACACATTCCGGGGGAAGAATAAGAGGAAAATTTCGATTGCAATCTAGCGGACGTTAGAAAGTCTACTTGCACCAGTGAATCCGGGCATTTTTTTACTTCTTAGCAATTCATTGCTTCCCTGGACAACCATACAGCATAATAATCTGAATCCTTTGTGGACTGCCCAAATAACAGTGTAATTGCCAAGTGTTTATAGAAGTGCTTGTGCGGAACACGGCGAGTTGTTGAAATTACATTGATTTGCTCCAAATGATCAGATCACGAAACTAGATGATGCGGGCTTGAACATCAATGCGAACATTCTGTGTCGATGAACTCTAAAAATATCATTTTATTCTACGCTATCTTTCGCAACTAGCCTTAAATGCCATTTGGAAGAGAGAGCTCGTTTTTAACCTCACAATTTTCTCTTACAGAATCTGTTTTCTTGGTGATCGTCAGAAAAAATTGCAATTAATTCAATTATCTACTCGATATGGTGAATCGTGGTTTAGAAATCTTTTGAACAAGGATTTTATAATTCATTCTAAAAAAATGAATTTGAAGTTTTCATTTTTTATAATTTCTCAAATGCAGTTGTTCATTAAGTTCTTAATAAATGGAATATCATGATTTAAAAAAAAAAGTTATATTCTTCCTCTGTCCACCAACAATTCTATTCTAATTCAAATTTTTTGTTACCACTCATTTTCGGGTAAATACATAAACACCTCCATTTTATTAGTAGTTTTTCATTCCCCCCCATTTTTTCTTTATATTATCAGCGGTTTTTGGTCCCATTTTTCGTGGTAGATGTATTTGCTATTTCATGTCTTTGTACGTTCCAGTGCGTCAGTCCGTCCGTTTTTGTTCGATATACATTTCTGATAAAATACCACCTAGAAGATGGCTGTGCCCTTAGTCGCGTAGTAATTATTTGACCCGGATGAATATCCGAGATCGATTTCTGCAAGTGACTAAGCTTTTTATGCGTATTTGAACCGTTGGGAGGATATATGCGTGACATGTCTTCTGAAAATAATTTATGATGGACCCAGTTCATATTTGAAGAAGTTTATTTTGTCACGAAAGGATAACTGTCTCCTTGATTGTCTTGTCGCGTTTCCCATTTGGAAAGCATTATTTTGAAAGATCCAATTACGACCCCGCCTTGCTCATGGTCTCCTACGTTAGTCGTGACTGAAGGAGCCCGTCGTGGGAACCGAACGCAATGTTCTCTCTCGTAAGTCGCCACTCACTCTGCACGCGCACCAACATTGCAATATTCTCCAGGTTTCACTTCATTAGATACGGGGGAACACTGGTTCATTTCAGTTCCCTTGCCAGCCACCTTTGCCTCTCTCCGGGTGAAGAATACAAAGAACCCCGAATTTTCGGCCTATATATCTGGAAAGCGAATCAGGAATATTGGTGCGGGGGTGGTCTGGTGTAAGTGGAAGGATCGTTGTTTATCTGCGGATGCATTATTTAGAAGGCGTGTGGTAATGTAGCAGGTTGAACGCCTATATAAATGAGGGTGTAAATATTTTATTATTTGGCTCTTCTTCCAAAAGTTTGTAATGTTTCTGCCATTCGTGTAATGTCTGCTAAAAATTGCTTCAGAGTTATTAGCGAGTTTCTTTCTATTTAATGCCACACTGAGTTAGCAGAGCACTTTTTATTTTCAATATCATTCGGTGTGATATATTCAAGGGCCGTGTAAATTCGGAGCTTGGGCCTCGAAACCGGATCTGACTGTTCCGTAAAGTCCAGAACGGTTTCGTTTTGTTTGCTACCGCCCACGGTGGCGCAGAGAGTTACAGCCGGAACTGAAGTCTACAAAGCGTGCCTGCCATGTGGGCTACACGATTTTGCAGTCCGGACCTTTTGTTGTCTCGATACGTTACTTTGTAAAATGTAGTGCCATTTCTTTTTTTTACTAACCTATAAAATGTATCTGCCATTTGGTATTTAACCTAGAAATATTCCGTTCCAAAATAAAAGCTAAGATTTGCTGTATTGTACTGATATTTTAAATTTGTATTTCATAAAATTATATTTGAGTTTGTGAATTTGAAATTGTCTTTTCCTGTTATGAAACGGCAATTGTAATTCTTAAGAAAATATATAATAAATGTCCAATATTTCGAGTAATAGGTTTCGCTTTAGAAAGGCTATGGTGAACGTGCAGGAATTTTTAAACACGTAGTTTAACTACATAAATCTTAATTATTTACTAGTTTTTTTAAGTTTCCATCCTTAACTAATTTTTATTTTCAGGCTGGACTTAAATTTTATGATAAGTGGTTCCTTCTAATTATTTGTGATTTTATTTTGAATTGACTGCGAACGTGGACGCAGAGCAGGTCTTTGGTTCTCACGCGTAACCACTCTACTCCACTTATCTGTGCCTTTCGAACTCTTATGGAGGAAGTACGTTGAAGGACGTGGCCCAGAGCAAGGCCGCGGCGCCTGCTTGCCTGCTTGGTCTCAGAGACTTTCTTTACGTCACTCTGGATCTACCTACCTGCCTGACTGTCGTTGGCTGTAGACCAATTCTTATTACACCTTCCATCAGTATTCTTATTTTGGGCCGGTTATGATCCTATACCTTCCACTTCAGAATTACCATTATCCGGCCCATAAAAATTTCAAATTTATTGCGTATTTTACTATGGAGTAAGTCGCGCTTTATAAAATTATCGCTGTTGATACCAGCCGTGATTCGTTATATTCTTTGTTGCACTACTTACAATCCTAATCAAACGTAAAGCATACTGTTAACGCACTACTATTTATTTACCACACATTTACTCGCTGTTTGCACTGATTGGACTATTTGTTTTAACTTACACCTACCTATAGTACAGTAACTGTTCTGCACCGACTGACCTCCAGGAGATACTTGTAGACTCTTCTCGCAGCAGCACAGTTCTAAAACTTCTTGCAACTCCCCTTATTACTCTCTTCGACAATGGCATAGGCTGATCTCGTCGCTTCAATACTTATTTATTTGAGTCCTGAGGTTTCAAATTCTGTTCAGTTGGAATAATATTATTTTCGAAAATAAGAGTTCCAGTTATAGCTCTTACCTGTCTCAACAAGTCATTTTCAATCATTAATTCAGAATTTGTAGCTCAACTTTCATCATTATAAAATATTTCTTAAGTTTAATATAGCTAGGACTTAAAATCCTCGTCACTAAGCTAGTTGCTCTTATTGAATCATTCACTTCCTGTGCCGCAATATTAGGAGCTTTCATTTGCGATACGATCTAGAACAGAAATTACCAACTGCTGTGCCTGAGATCGACTTGATAGTTCCATGACGCGCGTTGCATATCGAATATGCACGCGTAGTTTCTCTTTGTCCAATTGACTAAGTTCACGTTGGCCAACAGCCGTGAACTCGTCTGACTTGTTCTTTGACCTTGATTGTCCGTGACTCATGGCTTTATTCTAATTTCACTCGGAAATATCTCTTTATACATGCTGCCTGAGCCGTGATGGCAAGTACGTGCAACCAGAATTGCCCAGAACCAAGCGAAGTAAAGAATATCTTAACACCAAGTAGACGCGTTGATGCGAAGCCTTGATTGATAATTGAGCCTTGCAATTGTGAACACTTGTGTGCCGATATATATTTATCAGAATATTCATAGGTTAATAAAACGTATATCAGCTCTGATAAATATCTCATATGTTCATACCGTACGATATGTCTAATAAACGATAAGAGAACTTTTCCTCGGGCCTTAACCTAATATTAATTATCTAAAAGGTAAAGTGTAACACATTTAAAAGTAGCGATATAGTCTCATTATTCATGAATAAGGTTTCCCTTTTATGAATACCAAAGTATGTCTGTAATCTCTTTCAAAATCCGAGACGTAGCGCAGATATTTGCGAAATAAGGTAGTTTCAACAAATATGAAGATCACAATCCCATCTATAATGATGGCTCAAAAGTGACGCTGGCACAGGTTGCATCGTCTACTCCTCCAATTATTCAACTGCGTCAGCTTTCAACCACTTCACTTCAATCCGATCGGCTGAATTGGTTTGTCTTCATACGGCAATAGATCTTGTAGGTTGTGGCATGGTTTCTAGACTATCTGGACCCTGTAGTCTACCCCAGAAACCAACCCCAACGACCGCCAATGTCTTCAAAACTTATATGGAATATAAAATGCAAATCCTTCAAATCTTGCAAGACCCAGCAACTTCCCATCCCACCCTTCGATATGTGACCAGTGTAATACTCTGATCGCATCTCGTTTTCAGAAGTACAACCTGTAAAAATATATCTCATGCATTCATACCTGTAAAAATATCAGGCATATAAACGCCTGATTTTTCTTTCACTTGAAAACAATTAGTTTTCGTTATTTACATCAACGGAAAAATGAGACATTAAATATCAGTTTGAAAAGCAAAACGCCTAAAAAATCGATGCCTACTGTGATTAATTTCGTTCCACAGTTTTATGAGCGTTTATAAATGGTTAGTTGAGTGTAAAAGAGGTTCGTTCATCGACAAGTGATGAACATGTTTATCGGGGTCCAATAAACGGAACTTTTGCCATAAGAGATCGATAAAATTCACAATATGATCTTAAATGTCAGACGAGTCAAAATGCTCGTCCTAGAAGCCTACAGATCAATGGTTTCGTTTAGTAAAACAAAGATGAGAGCTGCGTTTGATCTCGATGGAGAACAAACGTAATCGTGTGGTCGATTTAGCGGCTGGTTTGGGGCTTTCTCGTCGCAATCCTCGACCGATTCCACGTGGATGCAACGGAAAAAAAGGCAACGGCGGCTTCTTGCAGACGAATACGCTCATAAGAAAGCGAAAACTGAAGGTGATCCTGACGATCGGCGTATATTATTAAATGTTGGGATTTAAGTGTGATAGAATATACAAAATACTACTTTAATAATTATAATATCAAAATTAATAATTGCTGGGAAGGGGGGAGGGAGAATAAACCTAAATTTGGGTTACGTTCGTTTGTTGACTCGTCATTGAGACATTCTCTCTGCAAGTACGTATCTCTCACAGTTCAGTGAGCAGAATTTGTTCAACACTATCAGATTTTCCACAATAGTTTCGAGTGGACGGCTGATGAAGTGTGCTAACGCTTTCCTCGTTCGTAGTTTCGTTCCTTTCCCTGTGAAATGCTGTCACCCTATTTTTCTATTGTGTATCCCAACCCGGAGAATCGATTCAGTAGCGAATGCAGACCGTGGACAACTGGCTCCATTGGATCCGGTGTTCGAGGTCGACCAAGTTACGTCAGCGTCTAGCGCAACGTCACCACCCACATATAATATTGTTGCTCTAATTCATACTTAATTCTGTTGTTTACGGCTGAATAATTGATATCTCACAAGAACTTCCAACTAAATTCCTGGACTTGGACTGAGCATGCTATATATTTTTTCGTCTCATATGCGAGAGGCCACTTTTGGGGAATACCCCAGGTACCATATATATATCAATTCTGAAGTAAATTCGAATCTGTGGAAATGAAAAAGGAGGTAATTTGTGAGTCGATGTAACAACGAGAGGGTTGATATCACGGTAATCGGTAACAGTGGGATGTGGTTCGATTTCCGCTACGATGAAGAAAAACTCTCAACATATATTTTTCTCCCTAACTTGAAGCTGTATATCTGCACATAAAATTTATTTTCAGTGTCTCGTACTATTTGGAAATGGCAACTGTACCCCGCAGCTTTTCGGTGGTGTTCAATCTACAGCTTTTGTCTGTAAAAATCGTCACACTTCAATTCTACAATTGTTCTAATCGCGTTTTAACAGCGTTACACCTGAATCCGGCCCAGGCGATTTATGCTGCTGGAACACCAAATAACTGTGAAGTGTTGCGTTGTGTGTTCATATGAGTCCCGATAAGTGTGCAAATTGGTTTAAATAATTTCCTTTTAACTTCCAGTTGTATTAATCGACTGAATGGTAGAATTTGAAAGTGAAATTTTAGATAGCTATCTTTTACAACAGTTAATGAAGCCTTTGAAAGGAAGGGTAATTCCCGGGAGGAGGCACTAACCTAGTTTCACCTACGCAAGACTGAAGCAGCTGGAGGATTGTAGTTCAAGGACTGAGTTTGAATATTTTTCACCGTACGTCGAGGAGTTAGTTTACTGTGCTCGAGATCTCGCTCCAGTTATAGAACAAGGCTTCCTTTTTCCCCCTCCCCGTGAAGTGCGAGTGTTGCCTAGGGAATCCAGTTCCCCTGCTAGCAGTGAAAGGCGACCGACCATTTACCTTAATTGACAAGCGACATGCAGTCGCTCAGATATTGCGACCTTGCTGGAAGTCCCTCTCCCCGATCTCTGGACACTCCACGTGCCAACACTGACACTTAAATAACTTCTACCTAAAATCTTGTCAATTAAGGGTGGCGATGGATACTAATTAAAACTGCTACATCCAGTTCCCGTCTGTTTATACAACAGTAACAACTGTTTTTTTTCCACGTGATTTGTATACGTTTAGAATTTATAGCCATCTCTGGACGTTTTCACATTCCATCTCTACCTTGTTCCTAATTTTCATTCCGTGATTTTGTTGCAGCTGCTCATCGAGGTTGTGAGTTTCTCGAATTGTTTCCTTCCCTGTCCGTGCCAATTAGTTTCTTTGCAATGATATTTGACAAAGGCTTAATTTGGTCTATAACTACGAAATAAATAGTGAATACGGAAGAATCTAACGTTTCGAAACCCAGAGATGGTCTTCAAGAGGAAAAAAAAGATTAAGAATCGGAGATGACTCGCCATAGTGGCCTAAATAAGCCGATTTATTAAAAATGAACAGTCAGACTCGTGTTGTCTACCTCTCACTTTAACCCCCATTTTCCCTGAAGACTGTTTCAATCGTCCATTCATATATTTTCCTTTGTTTACTCGATCATTTTGCTGGCTATTACAACCGGTGTCTTTACCGAAACTTCAACTGTAAATTGTACCCTGAGAAATATTTTCTAATTAACAACTCTTATCTTCAAAGCAATCGAAACACTTAACTTTAATAACAACTGTAAACTCTTTTCTTTCTCTAGTTTTCGTTAAATAGTCAATAATTTGGTCACCGAGTACTGAAATAGTTAACATACATTTATTAAATACCGTATTATATTATTTATTTATTAACGAGTGTTTTTAATATTACTAATGTTCATGAACAAAATTGTGTTACAAATGTTTAAGAAATGGACAATAACAAATTTTAACAAATTGACTTCTAGAGTTTTAAATTCTAATATATTAATTCATTATTTACGTTGTTAATACTAAGATATAAGTACTGTAACAGGTATTGATTGATAAATTTTTGTAGTAAATTTCTCTTTGGTATATTTTTAGTCGTTACCAACCATGAAATGTTATTTCTGACATACTCAGTGTATTGTAATGTTACCGTATTTTAATATAAAAGCTACCACTAAAAGACAATTATTATTAAATAAATGTTTACCATTTAATCGTGATCTTAGATTACTTGTCTCATAAATTCTCGATAAGAAAACATTTTGGAAGATTAATACAACTTGTTGATATATATATATATATATATTAGTTTTGTTAATCGTTCAAAATGTTTTCTTATCAAGAATTTCTGAGACAAGTAATCTAAGATCACGATTAAATTTTCAAAGCTCTCCACGAAAAGGTCGTCCGTGCTGTTCAGTTCCGGCTATACGAGGTCTCCACTGTAGAACGGATACAGTCACTGTAATATCAATTCATTTCGTCGTTGGTACAAAGAAAACAATGACTTTCGTTGTTTCTGACCCTTTGACGATTGAAGTTAACGAAGCAAAGTTTTCTTAATTTGTATCTCATGTTTATTCAATTGTAAATAAAAAATACAGCCAAATTGTTAGCAAAAATAAAAGTATTTAGTTCATATAATTATGATGTTTCGTTCATCTTTGTGGACTACAGCAGGTAAATTTTTAATGGATAAAACCATTTCATTTCGGTAGTAACCGTTGCTGAACGCAGTCCACCACACAAATTTATCCCCACTGTCTAATCGTTTTATCTATTTAATAATTTACCTGATGAAGTCCAGAAGATGGTTGACACCTCGTAATTATAGTAACTAAATATTAATTAACAAATTCAGTTGTCTTTTTTTATTTATTACACTTAACGTCAAATAATTTATTTTTGAATTTATCCACTTGTGTTGCATTCATACACAATTTATATTTTGACGAGACATTCTCAATTTAAATTTATAATTAAAATAAAAAACTTAGTGTCTGTGACTTCATCGTTCATTTAATTGTTTTTTTTTAATGCAATGGTTTGGTTTATTTCGAAACTGCTGTAGCGTTAGGGAAATTCGCCGTTCGTAAACAGAACTGTTGGAGACTTTCTCTATAGTAAAATAAACCAGAGAAAGAGAGAAAACTATAAGGATTCTGTTTTATGCAGTTCAGATAAATGTTATTATGAAAGGTAACATTTCGGAACCAATTTTTTCTCGATACGTTTGTACAGACGTTCAAGATACTTCAGGAAAGGACAAAAGTTTTCAGAAGTAGCTTTCTGTATCATTAGTATACTAAGAATGTATGAGAGAGGACACGATTGCATTAAAGAAAATTTAAACTTTTCGTATATATCATATTTACAAAATCACTCGTATATATAATAACGTATGTGATGTATGAAACACTTGTGATTTGGCTTTGATGACGTCATTTTGCGCGTGTATATATTTACATGTATGTGTACTCGGTGGCATTTCGTGCACAGCGTGTAGTTCACACGTCCTTGTTCGAAAGAAGTTTAAGAGAAGCTTTTTTTATCATCGCAAATAATATTTGTGGTGGCAACTGTTATAAAAGTTTTTTTACTGTCGAATTTCCTAAAAATTGGATTTGAAAGCTAATGAGGCCATCGAAATCATTTGAAGAGTTCGCGAGTGACTGCCGTTAGTTATTTTACATGTAATGTGATTATTTTTGCGTGTTTCCTACAGAGATTTGATCCTGATTTGATGATGCTGATGTCTATTTTGACTTGGAAAAATGTAATTTAATATTGACGATTCTCCGCACACGTCATGAAACGGCCAAATTAGTCCGGCTTGTAGGAAGCAATATTAATTAACTACAATATATATCACAACGTTTCGTTCCTATGTTGGAGCATCAAGTATGAACAATCACGAGATCTTTTTGGAGTGTTGAAATTATGAAGCAATCTCATTTCGGCACCTGAAGTTCTACGTGTATATCTCAAATTATCAATTCTAAATTCCGCTAAAAATATATACCACGTATTACACTCGAGAGGTATATCACTGTGTCAAACTCTTAATATAAGGAACTGGAACAATTTTGAAATCAAATTAAGAAGCTGTGCTCCAACTAGAAAGAAATTAATTTTCGAGATCTCGATTAGCCTTTTCAAAATTAAATTCAGAGCTATGCAAATGCTTTTCCTTATAAATTTCAGCCGGTGAATAGTTATGAGATGAAAATTAAAGTGACGTTTCGTTATTTATAGCTGTCCCTTTCGGCTTCGTTAAAGCACTTTAATTTTCAGAGAAAGTATGACGAGAGAATCCGGAAGTCGTTCGCTGTATCTGCTTAAAATTAATTTCTCTTATCATCCCGTGGCAGTTTTCATGAAATTTGAACTTGGAGGCTGTTTTGAAAAGAATTTGCTCTGCCAGGCTCTATGGCTGCTTATTATGAGGAACGCGGTTCTGAAGTAAATAACCAGATGGCAGCAGCCGTCAAGGAAAAGCCATTAGTTGGAAGCTCCTGCGATGTAGGCTACTCTGAGAGACAATCCCGAAGACCACGAATTTTGTTCTTTGGTTTTAATAATGGTAAAACCTTGATTCATTATATTGTCACTGTTAATAAATTATAAGAAAATTGTAAATTTAATTGGAATAATTTTGAAAGTTTAGGCGTTGAACCAAATTTATTTAAACGCAAATTATCTTAAATAAAATTTATTAAAACAGCTTTAAACTCCAAATTCTCAATTTACTTGTAATAATTTTGAAAATTTAGCGTTGAAGCAAATTTATTTAAACGCAAATTATCTTAAATGAAATTTATTAAAACAGCTTTAAACTCCAAATTCTCATAATGGTACATTATTTGAGTTATATTTATAGCCCTTTTTTATTTTCTTATATTTGTAGTGCAGACATTTTTTATAGAAGTGTTTGTTAATTGATATATTATTAGTTTCTTTAAACACTTTGTAATGTTTTGCTTGTATTTTAAAGGGTTTCTTTGTGTGATTACGCTAGATTGTTTCAATGTTTTAGTAGTTTATTTAACAGGATGACATTACTACAAATTAAATTTTTTAATTGAACAAGATGAAATCTTTCTCCCAAGGTAGTATTTTGTGGGGCAAATATACGATCAAGTTTCTGTAATCGAAAATTTATTTTGATTTATCTGTACTCCGGAATGTAATATAATTTCTTCCCTTCTTTCGCCTTCCGGAGATCCCTTTCACAATTACAAATACTACGTTCTGCTTTTAATTTTACTTCACTGATAAAAACTCCTTTCGTCGTATGTTTCCCAAGTATTTCCGTAGTAAACTAAATTTTCTTCTTTATTGGCCACGATCCCACAGCTACTGTCTTTCCCAACAAAATTTTCCTCAATTCTTACATATTAAATTATTAATTGGTCAGTTATCCTGGGACAGCACATCGTTACTCTAGAAAATCTTAAAATATGCTGCGTAGTTTGGTGTCCGCTCGGCTACTGTTCATTTTTACTGCCCACTCCGGAAAAGGGTCTCCCAGCCATGAATTACGTCAATCCTCTCCCCTCGGCCTTCAGACATCCCTTTACCAAGCTAGAAGTGGCAACATACGCAACCTTGCCCAGAATTTTATTTTCAAAAATTATCTTGGGCTTTCTCAATTTTACCTCGTTACAAATTCTTAGAGCAATAAATAGACAAAATGAACGGTTGCCTATGGCAAATTTTGTATATATATATATATTTCTTTAGAGAAGTCTCTGGTATATTCTCGTAGCTATGTTTGGCAAAAATAATGTCTGTTAATTTTGTATAGCTCCATAAATGTTTACATTGACTTTTCCTGGAGATTTCTTTCCAAGGCGTGCGTCCATAATTCATTCAGGAGATTGTAGCTGCCTCCAAGATAGAGATACTTTACTATGTATAATTGAACCTCTCTTTCACCGATTACTGGCACCGGGAACTTGCCTCGCCTTTCATTTATTATCTAACAAGAAATAGACGAATTGAACGCTCGCTTCTGGCAAAATCATGCATGTTATTTTCATTGTATAGAACGTTACAATGTTTCCATTTCAGATAAAATTTTATATCAGCTTCATCAATATTTTGATATTTTATAACTTACTGTGTTAATTAATTTCAAACATCTATCTTTCTCTGTGTCCTAAAGTCTTGTCCTTGGACTGTGACTATTGAAATTGTGATATACCTTCAGTTAAGCTTTAATGTTTGATTTCTTTTTAATTTCAGTTGTTATTATGAGTATGAAATTTGTAGACAATGAAATGGAAACAACCGATAATTTTTTTAATTAAATGTGGGTTGAATATTTTTTGGGAGTATAAGAAAATGCCAATGATGAAAGAAACTTGACGTGGCCGTTTTAGCCGTAAAGTAAATTGTGCGTAACTCCCAAGACCCTAAAACCAGCCTGGGCGAAGACCGTAACCTTATGTTGCTGTTCGATACATTGTAATTCGATTATATCAGCCGTCGATTACGTCACTCCAGGTCATTTGTGAAACATAGGTTATCTTTTTCTACCGTTGGGTCACTGTAATTAACGTCAGATTGTATTGCAAGTAATGTTTTGGTCGTAACCTGATTGGGATACTCTACGGTTTCATTTCATGACCATCCAGTCAAGTTGATCTTACAATAAATAGCCAAAATTCACAACTTCAATCAACTCGTGTGTTATGTACAAATTCTGAGTAATCATAGATGGTACAAACTTTAAATATGTTTTATTTTTATGAATACATTTTTTTTATTTCTCCAAAACCATACTATTGTCAAACTCCCGCGATAAAACTACCAAAGATCACTCTGCACTCGTCTTTTCTTCTTCTTTCTTCTGTACTTCTGCATCTCACACATGCAATATGATCATTAAATACATAGGGAAATTGATGAGCTAATATTAGGTTTTTAAATTGTCTAGTAAAATTATTTTAAAATATTTTTATTTTAATTAATTGAACAGTTATTTGTGACAGCTAGCGGAACATAATTACCGGAAGGAATGCATCTGAAAAGTTTCTTTCAGATGTTCTGCGTAAAATAGGTCGTGAAAGCGGATGTGTGAGGATGTCGTAGTTGTTTCGCAATACGAGACCTGTTAGCTGGTATCACGGCAGTTTTCTGAACTGCTCTCCAAGGAAGGAATGCGAGTGGTGATGCATTGCTTCACCTTCACTAGGACTCTTCTGTCTTTGTAACGTCCGACAAGTGAATGGAACGAGTACAACACAAATCACGCGTTTCTTTCCCCTTGGTTAGACTCGTTAATTATCCGACGCCAAACTAAAATAGAACGTCTGTGCAACGAAAGCTCTGATTTATCATGCATTGACAGTAAACTGCTTTGGTTCCTAATAAAATAATAAAGAAACACTTTAAAGTTTGAATCCTGCCTATTGATCATTATTTAGAGGTTTAGCGATTTTGCACTTGAAAAACTGATCACGGTTATCAAAATAGCTTAATAGCAAAACGGATTGTAAAAGCAAAATGAATGTACAGTAAAATTGTTTTATTTCCTAGTTAATAAGACGATGTCCATTAGTTGGCGTAACTCTGAAGAAGACTCAGAAAATATTTTGATGGCTTCTTTCTTGAAAAATCCCTTATTAGAATACAAAGGCATTAATTTTTAGGAAAGAATCGAATTTTTAGAAGGAGAGATAGCTGAAGGGATTGCCTGTATGTACGGATCAGGGAATGAAGCCAACTGGTAAATTTAGAATTAGGTAAATTAGGAGATGTCGGTTTTCCCCTCTTACAGTCGGTATTTTGTCACAGCTGAGCTTATGCCAACGAATGACATCAATAGACTTTCTCAATAGGTTGTACAATAGTGGATCTCTAATGGACAAGTGATATACCTGTGGAGTATTTTTCTCGTTTGTGAATCAATATAACATAGTCTCGTTACGTCAGCTGGTCAGGGATGCTTCGTAGTAAACCTACGAGGAACGACTAGTTTGTCTAAGGGATGGAAATTTTGAAGGTTTTTGACCTCTGCGGGTTATCTGGTGACGTCACTTATTCTCTTTTGATTTTTATTCTTTCTCTCGTGGTGACTGTTGAATCGGCACTGTAACACACGCACTCGACGTTTGTTTGCGAGCGTCTGGCCGCCAATATGGGAGCCATCTCGCGTACACCTGACCTCGTGAGTCTTGGCAAAGTTGGATCCTATGCCAAGTCACAATCGCCTGCTTCACGCCAGGATTCGCTCGACGAATATCACACACGCGTTCTCTTGGCGGAGACATTATGAAATCCGCCTACGCTCAACTATGTGAATCCGCTTCGAAGGTGATCTTGACTTGTCGTTTCACTATCAAGGATAACGTGCTGCTTCTTCAACCCTGACTTGCGCTCTTCTAAGTCATTAATCTTTGCTTTAATCACTATTACTGTTCTATGTATTATTAGTCATTAATTTTAGAAGATACTCTGCGTATTAAATTTCAATCTTTTGAAGGACTGGAAGGAAAGGAGATGGCACACAACAATTAATAAAGCCTTTACACTTTGAAGTGCGCTGCGGACATTGAACTCAATCAACACTGTTTTAGCTCTATTAATACAAAAGGATGCGCCAAAATTGTTTAATTAACAACATATTGAATTACATATAAGATAATTCGTTATTCTATCATCTATTTGTACATGCCTTATTTTATTTATTTATAATCGTCACAATCTGTTACTAATTTAAAACGCACGTTACGTTTTGTTACGCATCGCGGAATGACGTCTGTTTTATTTTGTCATAATTTCATAGTTCTTATAATTGCGCTGCGCTACTGTCCAATTATCAGATACATACATTTATGCATCAATTATTTTCTCTCCATTTTGTCTGTTTTTTTATGAGTAGTGCCTTAGAGTAGGTTTTGTCCAAAACAGGTATCCTACATGTGTTGATGATGTAAAATATATGTAATTAAGTAGAAATAGTTAAGAAATGAAATAAAGCGTCCTACCGGAGCAGAGAAGCCAACATAGTTCAAAAATAAGTTCCGACATTGGTCTTCGCTGTTGTATGAAGTGAGTGATGCGAAGTTCGTTGCCGTCGAAGCTCCGAGCCGTATTTCCTTACGGTTGGCCGATTTGAAACCCGAAAACATTATTTATCGACGGAACTGGAGCGGCGGAAAACTATTGACTAATCGCCCCGGACGGGGAAGATAATTGATTAATTCCAAAGTAGTTTGCTGCGATGATGGCAGAACAAGCTTGAGAGTCCCGTCCAGCCAGACGTGGGACTGATGCCTCGAAAAGAGAAATGGAAGCGAGTTTATTGGATAGTATGAAATGGTACATGTAAGGAGACGAGGGCTAGACGAATATGTTTTCGAGGAGCTCTCTGGTGATGAAGCGGTGCGGCGCTGCGGGGCTCTGCGCGCGGGGCTTCCCGTAGAGGCGCGCGTTGATGGCGTACAGCTTGGGGCTGAGCTCGCAGCGGACGTTGAACCACCAGTCGCAAGCCAGCACGGCCTGCTGGAACTGCGTGCCGTTGGGGCACAGGAACGACGCCTGGCGTCCGTCCACGTCGCAGTAGTGCCACGCCTGGCAGCGCGTCTCCGTGTCCGCGAAGAAGCCCGGGAACGCTTGCTCGTCGCAGTAGAAGTTGGTGTACGGCACCGCCGCCAGGATGGGGTAGTCTGTGCCTGGACGACCTGCAACGCGACAAAACACTAAATTCAATTCTAATCTCATGGGAATATTATCAACTACTATTATTAATCTGACTATTTTGAAAATAAATAAGTTGCAAGAGATTATTCATTTTTGTCAGACGACGACTAGAGGACGATTTTAAAATACATGGGTTCCATACACAGGAAGAAACAGTCGCGGTTGACATTGTCCGACAGTTTTTTTAGACGGTCCTCTGACACACGTTTCTGCTTGTCGTACGGTAACAGACGGAATTATGTCTCGTCCCACTGTCAAGACAGCACTGCGCATTCTTCCTGCTCCTTCCGGGTCCCTTAGCTTGTTACTGCCTTGCTTATTTTTTTTCTTTTTCACTAATCAAACACAAAAGACTTTTAGAGGTCTTCCTTGTGAAATTGAAAAATTTGTTATCGTCCGCTCGTAATTAATTAAGAAAATCGTTTGAATTTCTTTTAGTGTTATTGGGATGTTCCCATAAATCTGGAGCATTTTTGTCTCTTTCTAATAACATATGGCAATAAATAACAGCAATTGCATCGTCACGCTCCATCTTGACTGATATGATGAGGCGAGGTTGCTACAGACAGCTTGAAACAGTCTGTCAGCCCGAAGCTAGTTGTCTCGCGACGATTTGTCGTGACAGCTTTTTTTTTTCAGTCAGACATTTCGACTCGTGGCAAAGTGTCTCCGACAGTGTCGTCGCTTGCTGTGTCCGGAAATAAATTTAATAGGAAAAATTTAGTGCGAAAAGTAACACAACGTTGCGTTCCTTTCACTGGGACCTCTGCTGATGTATATTAAATTATAATTCTAAAAATACAAATAAAAATCAGAATTTAAAATATGATATACATAATTCACTTTTAATAAATAAAATGAGATAAAATTTTTGATTTACTTATAGCACATTTACAAACATACAGATGTTACACGTATTGTTCGAAATAACATGCGCATCCCTATTTTCATTCCTATGCTATTAAAGGGGAGGTGCCTGTTTCAGGATCACCCTCATGCAGCCTGTTAACTCCAAAAAGAATTACATTGAATGAACAAGAAAGTTTAAAGTATTACAGAATTACACATATTATTTAAATTGTAGGTGTCCTTATTAGACCTGATCGGAAGCACACTAGAAAATGACGCTAAGCTGTGGCGAAACGAATGGCGCTTCTAAATTTCGTTGCAAATGTATCGCAATTTATATTCGGTGTGCATTATTTGTTTTAACAGACATTAATCTTTACGTTATTTTAAACATATATTTCCTGTGTGTCCGACATCCGAGAGAAAGTATGAGTGTTTCGCAAATGATCTTCCTCACTACATAAATTCTACGCTTTCTTTCAGATGCGGTGATTAACTGATACCGAAATTATGTACACATTATTCATTGTTCGTATGTTGGCTACACTTCCGCTTCCTGAGCTCGTTGTTGGCGCCAACTGCTCATGTCTCTATAGTTATGTCGTGTATGTGGAAGCGTTCTATGAATTATTTATAGCATTATTCTACTTTCTCGGGTGTGTGTGAATAAATCTTACTCTCTTGAAATAAAATACACAAGATAATTCTTCACACAATAACGCTTTCTTCTTGTTTGTTGGCAGAAAGAAACACGTTACCTTTAACAGCTACGTGGCTAGTCCGTTTAGCTTGCCGGTTCTCCATTTTAAATAACTATCGTTTCCACGTTTATGGTCATTGTTTTTGTCGTTTTCCAAGCACGGTAACATTTATTCCGAGAAAAAGTTGTCTTTTTACGGTTGGCCTGAGGCTTTGTCGTTTGAGATTGTATTGAAAGTTCAGCCTAAATACGAATGTTTCCTATTTCCGTTATGCACGAGAGTTCATAAATTAAATCTCTTATAAATCAATTAATACACCTTATAAGTCAGAAAAAAATTAATATACGAACTACTGTTACTAAACAATTACAATATCCGACTGTTTGGAAATCAGTAAATAGTAAAATAACCTATTAGTCAGAAAAACGTTTAATCTTGACTTTATTAACAGTACTTTTAGCACGTTTCGTTCCTGATTTGGAATATCACATGGTGTAAACGAAACAAGAAATTTCGGATGAAAATTTAGATGAGCATATCGCACAAACGAAGAGGCGGAAATGTTTTTTAGACTTATAAGCCAAATAGATAATGTAATTAAACCTCATATATACGTAACTTTGGTGTGAAGGTTGGTAGAAAGGAAGAAAAATCCTCTACTACTCAGCTTAATGGTCGAGCTGCAATCAGAAGCCGCCACGTCGACGGCGTTTAACGAGACTTGATGAATACCCGAAATTTTCCATCTGCCGCCGTAATTTTTAGACGTAATATTTATTTTTACCTATCACCTTTCCCCGAATTATTTCTTCCTGCAATTTACATAATTTATTTCTTACTCATTTTTGTCATTCCCTAAGAACCTTATTTCTGCTTGTCTGGTGAATCATAATGTTTAGATCTTCATCCAAAAAGTGGAAAATTGGAATGTATTCTTCCTAAATTTTAGTACTACGATCGTTGTAAATAAATCAAGTTCGTTACAGCAGTTTCATATACTAGAAATGTTTTAAGAAATAGCAGTTGATGAACAGTTTTGGTTTTAATGTTTTGTAAATGAAAGATTCTCTGTAAAGGTATTTGCTCCAGATGGTAATGTTGCTCTGCGGTTTGTCCCTCACCGAGATATGCTGTAGGACATCCACTAACCTTGTACACATGACCAATAACGCTCTTGAAACACGCTAAATAATTCAATGAAGTGGCCTCACTGTCATGACAAACAAAACTGATTTAAAATAAGCAGCTTCTTATTCGTTTATTGCGTCATACTAATGAACGAAGGAATTCTTTTCATTTGTAAATATGGCAAAGAGGTATAAAATAATAATTGTAAACAGTTTTATGTTCTTAGAGTTCCCATACGAATATTGACGGTCAAGTAACCTAAATAAGTAGAGCAGGATAATATTACGGTTTTTTTTCTTTATCAGAATCATTTGATATATTTGTGATAATAGATTGGATGTCTTGTCATCTAGGTTATTTTATATAATAATTGTGAAGATGCCTATAATCTCGTGCAGTTTTGTGTAGTAAGTTATTTGGTGGCACGATACTCCTTCCGGATGATGTCCTCCCAACTTTCTCTGTGTGGACTGTATTTGTAACAGCGTTGCGTACAGTTGTGTGTATTGTCGAGGCGATATTGCGAATTGTTAGTCGCGCTGCTGAAGGTCTGTGACCCGTAGTTGAAGTAAGAGTTTCTCAGCAGCCATAGCCGTCGCCCTTGACCGACTTGTGACTCACATGCGTGAGTTCTGTTGTCCCTTTCCATTGTCTGCCGAAGCACAAATAGGAAAGAAGCAAATAAAAGGTTACGTCAAATAATGAAAAGGTAGGCTCCGGCCTGAATTCTGCGACGGTTTACTGCATCAGGAAAAGCGATTCCTTACTCCAGAATTTTTTCCCTCTTCAACTTTTGATGTTGGATACAGTTTTGTTCCGGGTAATTAAACGTCGGTTGGAAGACAGGGAAAATATATATACTTATTGTTAAGTGTTCTGCGTACTGTCAGGTCCTTGGACTAGGTCTGTAAATTTCCATCTCCTTCATGCTTCTTCCTTCATCAACCAATATCTTCTTAGCCCATGCTTACATTATTAATTAGATGTCACTTGAATAGTGCCGTGTATAAAATTAATGCTCGGCTTCGCTTCCTATAACTGTTTTATCTCAACAAATTATTCTCCACTGAAACAAGGAGCTAGTCATTTAGAATTTTTCGCTTTCTAGTTCTGAATTAATGCAAAACGATTTTCAAGTGGAGTCAAATTTTGATCATTGCTGCAACTGTAAAGCTCCAATATGAATGTTTCTAATTTATTGAATAGTCTCCTTAAAAATAACAATCACTACTATTTCAGTACATTGAAATTACCTGGGTCATTTATTGATCTGGGCGAGTTTCATGTTATCTTCACGTACAACTTGTACAATATAAACGAATATTTGTTGTTGGTGGCTTAAACTTCATTGCCATGCGTCTATAAATAAATAGTGTTTAGGGGTCTTAAATTTCTTTATAAAAACAGTTGGTCACTATGAGGTCAGTCAGGTATTAGAATACTCTTGCCACTGGGCTATTTACTGCGGCACTTCAGTAACCCTCGTTCAGTGTCTTCGGCGGTCGTTTCGAAATGTTTCTCTGTCGAATCGCCTCACGTAGTGCGATAAACGGACTCGTGTGAATTAACTTCCGATATGAATCGAAGTGGAAAGGTTACCGAGACGCGTATGTGGAGTGAATGTTCATGTCGTAACTGCTTCATAAAGATCGAGTGTTAGAAATCGTTCACTTGCCTTCCACCTATTTACCCCATCACTCTTCTAACAGCAACACACCAGTTCGTAATATAATTTTAGTAACCACCCTTGAAAGATGTAATTTTGGAAATCGATGCGTTCACTTGCAATCGTCTATGACTGAGGAACAACTGAGAATATTATTTGTAAACTAGATAAACCCCGCGACTTCGATAATCTGTCGTGTATTGATAAAAAGTTTTTGTTTGTCTTATTTTTCCAAATGTAATCAATGAATTTGAAAGTGATTAATGAAGCCGAGGTCGTAATTTGTGTTGACGGCTTAGGTCACATTTAATTTAGTATCATGTTAGTCGTGAATATATTATTGTCGTACTTGGGTATTTCAGCCTCTATCGAGTAGCAGTTGAAAAGTAAACCGCGTTCTTTGAAAGACGGTGGCCATGACCTTAATTTGGCAATAGGAACGACAAATGCAAGATCGTCTGGTAGTAACCTGGAGTTCTAAACGCTATAAGCAAAACACTTTTATTTTGCCGAAGAATAATCCAACAATAATTATATAAAATATGACATTGTGATTATGTAACGAATTTAAGCGAAGTATACCAAAGATTGATTGTTTTCAATAAATTTCATACTTGCAAGGTATTAATTTGAAGTCTCATTATTTCTGAATATCTATAACCATCAAAGCATTTCTGAACCACACTCAAATGTTTTATATATATATATATTATAAAATTATACTAAAAATATCTTTTGGTCAAAACCATCCGCTGTGACAGTTGACTTCTTGGATTGGAAAACTTCGTTGATTTTTTCGCTTCTTATTTATAAAACTCGTAGTTGAGTTGCACAAAGACAGATGCTTGCTGTAAAGCGTCTGTTGAGAACTGTTCGTGGCGATGGAAGAAAAAAACGTGGGAAAACTGCTTTTGTTGTTCTCTCTTCGGTGAAAGACGTGGAAATCGTATCTGATTCTCGGACACGGACGGATCTCACTTCACTTAAAGAAATGTAGCAAGGGGGGAAAAAAACTCGAGTTGATGCTCCATGCACGCAAGGTCCGAGCCTAGCATGCTGTGCCGCGGAAACAAACCTCCACCACTATTTGCTGACTAATACCGCTGTTTGCACTTCTCCGTAGTTTCTACTCTGTCGTGTCCTCGCTTCAAAGAAAAAACAACTTGGAGCCTAAGAAATGGTTTATTTGATTGATATGTGAAGGAGTAATTAAAATATTCAAATCGATCCCGACGGACTGAGATGAGATTTTTGTATAAAGATCCCATAAAAATGTACATGTATCTTAGTTATTTTATTAGTATGCAGAAATACGCTGGATTTAATTAAGTAACCAACGCGGGTGGTTTTTGACCCAGGTTAACATGCTAATGAAATGACCAACAAATGTCAAACCTCGAGACAATATTTATTTTAGAAATGTGTGATTCATTAGTTTTTATTGTATGTAATATTTACATTTTCACTCGAGATAAAACGTATTAAATTGAATTGTTATTTAAATTGTGAAATGACTTAAAATTTATTTTTAGCAGTACGTTATCTTATAAATGTGATAGTTAATACTATCTGATTTAATTGTTATAAATAACACAGCCAATTTAGTCATAACAAAGACCGAAGGTTTTCCCGGTGTATTTGTTATAGATAAAGTACTCAGGTGGAAACCCGCTAACTTGTTCTTCAATTTATCATAATTTAATTTGCTTTGTTATTCATTCATCATTTTTCGACTTTAATGTGTGTGCAAATCAAGCACACATATAGATTTTTTATGTTTAAATTCATGAGGTAAATTATTTATTTAAATATTTTATTGCACCTGAAGAAGTTCCAAAGAAAGGAACGACGCGTTATGCTGTTTTCAATGCGTTCTAAAAAAATTGATTTTTGTTAAGTTGACTTAAATTCTAAAATGTACTCCAACCAGCAGTATTTTACTGTGTGAACTTATGTAGCTGTTACCTGGTATTGATTTTCCGAGTTCCAAGTACTCCTGTACTGATGGACTGAGGAATCCTGGAGGGATGATGGCCTCTGGTTTAGGGACGTTCCTGTCCTCTGGATCCACGGCGCGGGGACGTTTCACTCGCAGACCCCCTGAAATGTTCACCAACATTGTAGTTAGCCTGCAACACCTAATCCTCATTTAATAACCTAATAAACTCCTTTAGGTGCGACCATTCACAGACGTACTGAACCCATTTTTCGTTCGATCGACTGACTTATTAAACACGTTTTTTTCCTAATCATGCGTCAAAAATAAAATCATAAATGAAAGTATACGTAATAGTTAATTCTTCATCGATTCCTATACTAATAAAAAAACAAATTACGCGACGCCTGGCCTTTTATTTGATACTAATTATTATTGCCAAATAAAAATGCAGTTTTGTATAATACTTGGAAGGTGGAGGACACCGTTGTCTAATATATTTTTCAGTTCTTTTATGATTTTTTTTCACACTTGTGAACGATTTATTTATCTTATACGAAGTACCATTTTATAATTGATATAAATATAATATTGAATTTTTGAAATGATATTGAAGTGTACGGTTGTCCGTGTAACAACATTTTGTATATATGCTTAATAATATCTTTGACTGGTTACTGTTTACTAACCTCTTTGAAAGTAATGCTTTGCAGTGAAATTAAGTGGGTAGTTTACATGCCATCGATGAAAACTGAAGGTAGTGGGATACAATTTGTACTGGTCCTTGAGACTAACCTCTTAATGAAAGACACAATTTATTGTTTATTTGTAATAAACATTATTGGCATAGTTCTTTTATAGATGACTAGTATTTTAATATATAATGAAGCTGTATAGTTTGCGTTTGAATGAAGACGTATAGTGTAGTGTGCAGCCGGATGCCGAGGAGGCAAGGCCACGCACGACGCGACGCCCACTCTTACGCGCCAGAGACGCCCTTCCAGACTCACGGTCCATCGCAGCTTTCTCTTCCCGCAGCACGCACTACGAGAAAGTGCTGTGCTTCATCGCACTTATTAGCTCTTTCTTGCGTTCGTTCGTTCGTTTGTTTGTTAGCGCCGCGCCGCGTGACTGATCATACTTCAGCGATGCCAAATGTTGAAGGTTCTAGAAGTGAACACGGTACTCTTACTAAGGCCTTATCCATACAAAATAGTGCAAAAGAAATGTTGGAGACAGTGGAGGAAAGACGGGGCAAGGATACGCTCTTTATTCTTAACACTTGTCTCCCACATTGAAATAAATTTATAGTAAACTACGTATATTTTTACTGAATATATAAGTATTTAATTTATAGGATGATAACCCACTTGAGAGGAAGAGAAACGGAATTTGGTTCCCTTCCCGACATTGTTGAAATACTTGTGAAAAAATAGTAAATATGTCTAAGGACTGTCATTTTAAGGTATCTACAATACACTAGGAGTATATTTGTTATTTAATCACTCATATTTATGTGGGAGTGATGTTTTAATATTCTTTTTGGATGTGCCGAATCTCTTTCAGGACCATCCCTAAGCACTTGTTTTTGTGCCAACAGATGTGAAATTTTTTCCTAGAACTTAATGCGTTTCTCGCCTGAACCTCAAATCTAAATTCGCGGTAGACATTAAATTACACGGTTTGGGAAACACATTTGGCTCAGCAGCGACGAACCCTGGGTTTCTTGAGAAGTGAAAGTGATTATTATCAGCATGAGACTCGGAGCAATCCCACAGGCAAAGGCCAACAATTTCAGCGCTCCGCCTGCAGACCTCGCACTGATGACACTTCCCTTCCAGAACGTCTTAAAACTCTATTAATGGTAAAAAATACATGTGCGAACACCAAAGAATTGCGGCTTGTGCTTCACTGACTATTGATGTTGGAGAGGGAAGTGCGCTATTTTCGTTTCAGAATGTAGAGGAACGTCGTCAAGTCCATTTTGTTGCCTGTGCTAACAAATAGTTTAAACCAATCCCGTATCATTACATGTACGATCACAGATAACTACATGCTGCATTACTTTAAAAGGTAAATGTATCCGTTTAAGCTATTCTCATTTTATGAATTCAGAAAATATTCCTTATGTTTTAAAATTCGTTGCCGCCTATGGAATTACGATACTTTAATTTCTATTTTATGGCTGGATTAAGTGTATAGTCCACACAAAATGTGGTCAACACAGCCGCTTCCAAGAACACGGATTCGAAAGCAAACACATTTGTTCAGGACATGCAAGTTTTTCATTTTTCCCAATTGCTGGAGACTCGAAATAATTTTCTTTTCTTGTTTTATTTGAAAGATTATTACTAAATTTTTCCACGAATATCGCGTTTATTTCAGACAGTTGAAAAGTTGAACATAAATCCACCAATCACTAGTTATTGTTACATAAATGACACGATTAAATGAAAACATTAGTCGGCAGACCTGAAATTAGACCGCTTTTTTTGCTCATTTGTCCTGAAGATTTGTCACTTTCGCTTGATCCTGCAAATAAAAGGAAGAATATCTTCGTGACCCTGACAGTAAAAATTCTTGTTGGGACCTCTCGGGTGCATCTTTAATGTCAAGGCAAACAACTTGAGTCTGGTAAGGCTTGAGCACCTGCAGCGAATTCAGATATTCTTACTTCTTGGCGTGAGGGCTAATTCATTGACACTATGGTTCGCTTCCTAAATTTCTGTTAAGCTAAGTATCTTATTTCTTCAGTCCATTGATTAAATAGATTTTCGTGAGTGCGCGTTTGAGAGGGAGTTAGGTCGTCGATCTATCACTTCACAGGAACTGCCTCCTCCCATGTGGATCAGTCCACAGCATCTATATACATTATGGCGCTGATAATTCGACTTGCCGTTCATCTTTATTCGTTCCAAGACGCCCGTCATTTTGGCTTCATTTTAATAATTTGATTCTTTAACTTTCTAACAATGCTTATCAGCTTCGTGTAATTATTTTATGGATCGTTTTTCATGTTTTCAGTACTTAATCCAGACCAGAGTTCCAAATTGATCAAATGCCTATTTTATTTCAGAATCATATCGAATTATATTCTGATGTTTTTCCTTGCTGATTTCATTGTACCATTCGACCAACTTCAATAAAGTATGGTAGACTTTTGGCCTTGGTTCGCTTATGCAAACGATATCCAATAGTCGTCCCATCATCAAAAGATGCAATTTCTATTGACAGACTCTGATTACGAGGATATTAATAATTCTGTTGTGGTGATGTCATATATGATAGAAAACGTAGTCCTTAGTATAGCATTTATTGCTTAAATGGAGAGATACGATTAGATCACTTATTGACACATATTTTACTTTCATTAGTTGGCGAAATTACATTTTTCCTCATTCTTGATGTAGTTGAAACCTCGTCCTTGATCAACTGAGGCAGGATTCTTCACGTTTTCCTACTTAACTTCCGGTTAAATATGTGGTCGATCGCGTGGAACGTCCTTCAGCTGCCTACTCTTCATTAAGTCTGTACCTCCTCAAGCTGTATAATGTATGGCTATTTGTTCCTGCCTGCCAAATTATGTCGTCCAATTTCTAAATCCACAAGAGATTGTATCGCTGCGTTTGGAGCACTAGAAAGCTATAACATATTTACATACTACGATAAGAAATCACATACTTCTTGTAGTATGAACAAGAGAAAGGCGTGAAAAGCCGGACACCTGTCTTTCTAGGTCTTGACCAAAATTTGTAGATCTACGTCCTTTTGAGTGCACTGATTCTTTCTCCCCTTTCCCTGAAGACGACCAGAGTTTCAAACTGTTCCATCACTCACTTCTATCAGTTCTTGTTCTTGCTGTTTATGTCAATCACTCGCTTTCTTTCAACCAATTTTTTCTTCAGTTGTCAGAGTTATTATTTCGTACTATTTATATTTACGTAACTCATTCTTCTGTATATCGCAGAAAGGGAATATCATTTTTAATAAATTTCAAATTCAGATTTTATATAATAGAATCGAATTTTACGTGACGGCGAAATTGTTCCAAACAGTATGTTGGCCTCGCCGTTTTCCGAAACGCACCTCAGTCTTCGGATACTGCTCAAGGCTAATGATTGCGAAGGCCAGCGAATGGCTGTAATGGGAACGTAACGCAGCTCATACCAGATCCTGCTGAAAATAAGCACATAACTGGTCAGCTGAGAACGACCGAGCCTGGCGAGTGTTCCAACCAATCTATAATTGGTCTGCCTACTAAAACACTGAGTAATTCATTGCATATAATAAGCTTTCCTATCCAGGTAATATTACTTTGGTGTTACATTAATTGTCGAGTCCGTTTTTCCTTTCACCAAATGTCCAATAACTGCCGGGTGTCGAAACTCAACTAAGTACTCCAACATTTAGAAAGTCACTTAGGCGTCGTATGCCGAGTCAATGCACCCTTCCTTCGTACTCGTGGGTGAAAAAAAGCTCGTCATGATCGATGGAGGAGTGAGGTAAGCTGTTCTGTATCTGATCCAGATGTCTGCATATTGGAGTGACGCGTGGCCTGCTGACCAATGTCCTCAGTTTCCAAGGTCAACGGCGTAACCAGGTGATTGATGCCAATGTGCCGATTCAGTTTTCATCATGCAGGGAAGCTCTTGCAAATGTGATATATTGGACCTTTTGGCGACTCCTGACATTCTGAAGCGAAACCCTCGAGAATATGAATAACCTAGAAGACGGTCATTCGATACATGGGAAAGAGGAAAATTTAGTCTAATTGAGAATAATAATTACATTAAATAAAGTCAACATGTAACGAAATTAAATTGCCTGGATATACTTCCATCGTCATCGGGCCATTTGTCATCGTTCAGTCTCCCTTACCATCGTGCCTGTCAATTGTCTGCAATTTTTGACTATTAATTACTCAGCGCCTTTCTGGACGGCCTCTTGGTCCTCGATTCTACATCCTTATACTCATAACCCATGTTTCAATGCGTCTTGCCCATTGCAATTTAAATGACTACATAGTGTTTACTTGCAGATCTGTACGAATGTAGAAATGGATCTTTCAATTAGAAATTTTCGTTTAAATTTTCTTCCTTCATTCGGATAATTTCATTTTATGACCTGTACAAGGTTAGATCTTTCGTCTACAGCCGAAAGTTGACTTTTTATGCTTATTATCCGTTCAGTTCTCTTAGGATCGTGTGATTCCTAGTATTCATCTATGCGACAAGTTTGAAATGATCACGGATGCAAGTCGTAGGTTAATTCGAGGTTACCTTATTTTTTTCAACTTGTACGGCACCTTGTCCAAGGATATTGAAAAGAAAGGGTCACTAATCCAATGGCAGGGCTATAATCCGAAGCCAATCCTTGAAATGTTTTTTGACTTTCCTCTGTCGTTCACGAAAAAGTAGTAATACAAAAATAAACTACATTAATATTTTGTATAACCTTTTTTGAGTTGAGTTCATTATTTATATAAAAGATAAGCAAACGTGAATTATTTAAATTAGTGGAAGATCAGACATTGTTAGCTAAATATCGTTCGGTACACAAAATTAAACTTCGAGTAAAAAAGTGACGTTTCTTCACAAATAGAACTATAATATAGTACATAAATTGTTAGAAGGAGGCGTAATCATTTAATTTGTGAAAGTTTTGGGAGGGGGAAGAAGTGCATTTCGTTCGTTTTCCGCAGTCATGAAAAGACTTTTTTTACTATTTCTTGTTCCTTATTTAATTTCTTCTCGTTTGCGACTGTGGTGTTTATTTGCAGATCTGTACGAATGTAGAAATGGATCTTTCAATTAGAAATTTTCGTTTAAATTTTCTTCCTTCATTCGGATAATTTCATTTTATGACCTGTTTCGTCTACAGCCGAAAGTTGACTTTGTTGTCGCCACTTCTGTTTTGGAGGAGAGAAGAAATCCGCAGTGTTCCGCCAAATAAAAATTCACGAGACCGTGGTACAACCGGAAACATTTCATAACTGTGTTACTTTCACCTCTGCCCTCCGCAAGAGCCTCGATGTGCCACGTCCTTCCGCAGTTGCTTCGGAATACAAACATCACTTCTCTACCGACATTTATGCTGACATTCCCCCAAGTTTAATGCAAAAGTAAGCTAAATTGGAAAAAGTGACCACACTTTCTGCAGTCTGTCGTCTTTGGAATTTCTCGTTAAGTTAGAAGGAAATGTGCGTTCCCGTCTCTTAACTGGCGCGACTGATAATGGACGTATGGCAATTGTTCATATGAGCACGCGTGTTTCGTGTTTTTGTTTACGTCTGTTAGGCGTGTGCGGACAAGAAAGTGCTTCTTGCGTGCTCTTAGCGATTGGGGACAACTTTCTCCCGCAACTTCCCCACAAACCCATCTCATTGCGGTGACCTTGCCTCAACCTCAGAGACCAGTGATAGTCCTCAGGAGTAAAATTCAACTATAACTATAAATTTAATTTCCAAGAATTCATCATTGAATACCTTCATTTCAGGACTGCTATTTCTCTTTCTTCACCAACCATCTATTCTACTCCGTGTGAAGACCCGTCTAGACGAACCTCATGTTAGTTTATAAGATATCTTAATTTTTGTAAATATTTATATATTTAATATTAATCGTTAAAAAAGGCCTCCTTTGTGAAGTAAAATCTAGTAAATCGTTGTGTATTTTAAATTGATAAATAGTGAGTAAAGCTATTTTTTTTCATGTATATATAATAATTCATTTTAAAATAGTATATGTATATACGTTTCGTCCCCAAATTAGGATTTTATCAGGTACAAATAAAGTTCTTTAGGATTTAATTTTTTTAAGTATATAATTAAATATTAATCTTGATGAAAATAGAGGTCGAAAAATTACAATTTTTCGTCACTAACAGTTATATCTGAATTGTGATTTTGAAATATTTTGAATTTTGAATCTCTGTTTTTTATCAAGATTAATTAATATTTAATTACTTATTCCCACACTTTAAGACCTGAAGAAATTAATTTGTACCTGATGAAGTTCCAAATTTGGGGACGAAACGTCGTGATTTAATAAAATTTGACAGTAAAAGTGGGCGTTTAGTTTATCTTTAAATGAATTTATTTTTATTATGTAAGGGTCAGGATAGATGAATCTCGACCGGGCTGGGGAATCGAACAGAGGTTAGATTCCCGGTAAGTGTAATCTAAAAATTAACGTCTTTAGTACATTAAAAATGAGTTACTGTCTTATTTAACTGACAAACCTTAAAAATAGAAATTAGATTGGCCCACATTTCGATGCGACATTACTACAATTTCCTCTCTTTTAGTATATTAAGTAACAACGGTCATTTGTCCGAAGCCGTAGTCTTCAAACACCGAGTCGATTATTTAATTATTCAGTAACGCCCAAAATGAATAAATCGTTGTGTTTGTGTCTGTTAATGAAGGCAACCGGGAGTTTTGCCCTCATTAGAAGTTTTGAATGGCTTTGCTTCGTACTTGCCCTTATCGCAGAGATACGAGTGACACAACACTGCCAGGATTGCGCAGTAATGTCGTGCCTGACCTCTTACCGATCAAACACATTAAGGACAAGACGGGGAGCCGCTACACCCTTTCCCAAATGCCAACTACGACGAACATCCATGGCATCTGTTCTCGAGGAAAATACACCAGCTGAGACAGTCCGATACAGTATCGCTCGGAAGAAAATATTTTTACTCAAATACCAAAAATTTTTCTAAATATTATATAGGTCAAGCTCCAAGTTGTGATCGCATATCGTTGAGATGACAAAACAGAGGACTGAGGAGGAGCACAGTCACGTATAATTCAAATTATATATATGCGTCAGAAAATGACAAGTTAATTAAAACAATTAATTAATTAACAGAAAGAGAGACTGAAAGCTGGTTTCTTACCTGAAGTTCACAGATGGCAAGCACCATCAAGGATTTCAGATTCTCGAATTTTCGGTGGCACCGCCCCCTTCATCAGATGGTTAGGAAAACATTTCGAATGACGGCCAGCTGGCCAGCGATTCCCAAACTATACGTCGCGGCGCTTTTGCATATTATACTGATATCCATTTTAATTAATACCTTTTCAATAAATTGTTTGTAAAATTAAAAAACTGTTCTCATTTACATTTTTAAAATATCCTAACTTCACTATCCGCAAACTGAAATGCATTCAAGAGACCAGTTTTTTGGATTCGAGCGTCGCCAAAAATTTGTGATTTGTCAAGGGCGTCGGGAAACAAAAATGTTTCGGAGCTACTTGTGTAAAGTTTTTTCTCCATTTAATAGCAACAACCATGACGACAGAAACATCTGAAGAGAATAAATCTTGTCCTTAATTTCGACCTCATCAGGTGTTTATTGAGTCTAAGTATTACAAATAATATGTAACTGTTGCCCAGTTATTTCGGTTATAACAGGAAAGTGCAGCCATATCAAGCCTATGATTTGATTATTTATTCCATTAGTTCTTTATTGAGGATACGTCCTTACTTAAAAAATACAGAATATTTCTTACATTCTACGCGATGGGTTTCATGGTCCACACGTGCGTCGAGATCTCCAAAATTGAATGCGGATTGCCTATATTCTTTATCTATAATACTATATATTTTTTAAAATTATAAACATTTCGTGCCGTAATTAACCTATCGTTAAGCGTTCAAAACCAACTGTGAATTATAAGGTTTACCCTGAATCTTAGACACTAAAAATAGATACTTAAATTATACCGCACTTTTTATATATTCAATGAATTCAACTTTATCAACATTCCTGTTTCGTTTTTTCGGGCAAAATATGTGCTACTTGTACAATTGTCTGTATCTGTGTAGTTTTCTGTATATATGTGTCAGTTCAAGGTATGAGTACTTTTCTTGACACGATTAACATACAGAGTCATTGCTGTGATTATGAGGGCATAAAATAGGGGGCGTGAAAAGGTAAATTTACAATAATATGACGCTCTCTGTGATGGTTTCATCGCGTGCTGGCAAAAGATTATTGTCGAATAAAATACTGTGTTGGGTTAATATAAATTTATTCCCGGGTTCCCAGCTAGTAAAATATTATAATGATATAAAATAATGCCAATAATAATTTGACTTAATTTATTTAGATAAAATCAAATTTTGACAGGTATTAATTTAAAAACGGGCCAATATACAAAAATTCTATTAGTATAACTTCAGTGTACTCCGAATGATGTCCTAACTTAAGGACGAAATGTGTTTAATTATATTTTGATCAGTCGCTTTCTTCAGTTTATTTATTGTAAAATTAAAATGTAATAATTATAACTTATGTGAATATATATTTTCAATTTAAATGAAATTTTAAAACTCTGTTTACAAGTTTTGAATGGTATTGTGACTTCAGTGATGTGAATTATTTGCCGTTCTTGTCACAAATGTAATTTAGGCGTTCAAGCCTAAAGCAATATTTCGACCAAGATCTCATACCAACCTATGAACTTACAATTAAACTGAAGCAAACATTTCAAATATGTATCTAGAAACACTGAAAATATGAGTATGTTAACGTAAAAGAGTTACACGTATTGATTTAGAAAGAAAGCAGTTCTTCGATATTAATTAGATATATGAAAAGGAAGCTTAAGGTCGAGACATGGCGTACGCACTCGTTAGTGAAAGGAAGCTTCCGGCTTGACTCACATCGCAATTGAGTCACGTAACTTGTAGGTTGCCCTTCATTTGCGAACTAGTCGCTTAAACGGGTGTGAATCAGACCCTCATGTTCGGTACTTCATTGTGAGGAAAGTAAAACACACGAGGCCGTTAGTTGATAGAGCGATATTATGAAACCGTGCCTATAGCAAGATTCAGAGCTTTTTGGAACCACAAGAAACCAGTCTTATTCCCTTCTAGTAAATTAACACTTTTAAATTTATCCAGTCCTATATTTTTAGTTCTAATTGGATGATGACCTACTTCGTTGCTCAAAACCTCTTAACTGTATCCATAATTTTGTGTGTTCACCGAGAATTTTTCAAATACAAATTAAAGTAAATTTACGTCATTTCTGGTGAACACAAAACGCCTCCTATACCTCTCCGTAATACAACCCACCTGGTCCTACGCCTCGTCCATATGGGGAACAGCCAAAATTCAAACAAATCATAACTTAATCCTACGCACCATTACAAACTCTCCCTGGTACCTTCGAAACTCCGTAATCTCCAAATCCATAACCTCCCTAATTAAAAACGCCTTCAACCACTCAAACCCCACGATCCAACAATTCCATGACAATCCTCCTCCATCACTACGCTTCCGTCGGCTCAAAAGAAAACTCCCAGTTGACCTCATCCTTTGCCCTGAACATTAAGGCACGTCCTAGCCCACCTTACCATCATGCCACATCCTCATAAATCCTCCAATAATCAGTTCACAGCCTGTCAATTCTCACCCACCCACGTCGTATGTCTCTCAGATACACACACACAAAACCTAACCCATCTGCCAAAGTACGCTAACCAAAGGACTAACCTACCTTCACGTTCACAGGTGAATTCTATACACTATTTTAAATTTGTTATTCATTATTTTAATTTCGTATGTACTGGAATAATAACTGTATTAACTGATAATCGTAAAGATAAAAGTTTTTTATATGAATTTAAAAAAATTCTGGTGAACAAGTCTGTTATCATACGAATATATATATCGGTGCTGGAGGATTCCTCGACACCCATTTCGTTCTCAGTGTAATAAAATGTCAATATTGATCACCCTGTCCTCAGTATACGTCTCTGTACACACGTATAGTATGAAAATTCATGTTGCCGTTACATGTAGTGCGGGTGAATCTTTAAAGCAGGCTCAAGATATAATTTGTACTTTAAAAACATCCGTATTTTCATCCCTTTTCTTTTTAGGTCTCTGTCATCTGTCTCGAATTCTTTTCAGCCCGGTCAACCTTTTAATGTAATTTCACAAATTTCGATTTTGTAAAGTGCTTTATCTAAAGTTTTATTGAATGAGCTGATTTTCAAAAAGGTCTCCATTAATCGTTCAAGAAAACTATGTGACGGCATTTTATTTAAAAATCCATTTTTCTTAGTATTCAGATCTTTTGAATATTTTCAAGTATCGGCCATTTTCGCGAGTGTAGCCTGTGAATTACTGAATATGTGTACAGGGCATCCTCGCTTACGGGAAAAGCGTGATCAACTTGCAAACAGGCAAACATCGGAAGACCGGGCAAGGACAACCGACGTCGATGGCGTCACTACGTACTAACGGAGAGACCAAGAAACTCTTTCGAGTGAGATGCATTGCGACATCATCCCATTGTGGCGCCTGCGACAAAAATGGAAGAAGAAGCAGGTGCAGCTCCTGTCGAGCTTGCCTCTTTGTAGAAAGTCAAACGTCACAGCAAATAACTCATTGTACCAAAAAAAAACTGCATTGGACAGAAGTAAAAAGCGTCGATCAGGAAATTGTAAAAGATGCGTAGTCCCGCTACAGGAACGTGGTTAACGTGGGTGGTATGACTTCTTAGCCAAATCATTTTGACTTTCACATAACTCATCCAGATTGATTCCCCGTTTCAGTTTGTATTTAAGTCCTTAAGTGGATGCGACTTGAGTGGCTTGCCTTGACTGCTCATCACCAGTCTTCCTGGGCACGCCAAAAATAAAAAAACGCACAAAACTGTTAACGGTATCCAATTTTTCTCAACTTCTTTCCACGATGACACATATTCCGTGTCTTGGGTGTAGCAATAGCACGTAGAGGCTCAGGAAACCAAGGACAGACCCACAAACGACAGATGAGGATTCGGAAATAAACCTGAATCTGTCCCTTCCCCGTGAAAACCGAAAACTTTATCCCAGACCATACTGTGAATAACCTCGAATCACTCCCACAGTTGCCTACGACTTTTAGAGGATGGCAAATCCTGACAATTCTGTGGAATTGCGGTTTCGTGGATTGTATTCGAAAATCACTCCTGTGCATCGGTTGAGGGCTGTTTTCAGCTATTAATTTTGAAATAATCTTTTGAACAATTGCTGAAGTGCAATATACATAGTTTAGAGTGCTTACTGAACTGAAGTTCCCATTTTGTGACTTTATGACATACAATAGCATTGAAATGCTAAGCAAGAAGTTTCGTTATTAAATCGCTGTTGTAATTATTCAATTTCATTGTTGGTGCATATTTTCACATTTTATTTTGGTGTTATTTATTTGATAAAACTAAAGTATTGTACTTTTAGAAGAATTTTTTTTCTCAGGTATTCCACTGTCTGTAATATATAATTGTGAAAAGATGATGGCAATATATAAAATGCTTGTTTTTGTTACGAAGAAGTGTTACTATAATCCTTTCTTATTCATCGATTCGGTTTCATGACTTATTTAACACCTATCTCCTTTTCTATATTTTCAGCTTACCATAGGTTTCATTTCTCATTTTGTCACAGACAATGCAATACTCCCCCCGCCCCCCCCCCCCAAAAAAAACAGTCGCGCGTCCCAAAATGTCTTAATTTGATTGTTCGCATCGCGGGAAGTACATCACCAGGCGAGAAAAAAAATATATAACCGCCCTCGTTGTCATTCACTTGGCTACGATGGATGGTCAGCAACTCACCATTAGAGCATAAGACGTGCGCCAGGAGCAGAAGTATCGTTGCGAGCAGGTGCGTTGCGTCCATGCTGCTGGTTCAGGCGGCCATAGTCGACTGCAGGACTTCTCACAGCGAGAGTGGGTCACCCCACTCTCTTCCTTCGTTGGGCCAATCCTATCTGGCGAGGGTGGCAAAACCCGCTGGAGAGAACCTTCCATCGTTATCGGTTCCGTTTACCATTTGTAGTCCTGGTTGCAAATTGTTCCGTTTTAATGGCATTGGATAGTAGGATGTTTCTTTTCTCCTCAAAGCTTTAATTTATATCACAATTCACATGATGATTGAATTGATACTTAAGTAATTTGGAAAGTGGTCAGATCACATTGTTACCGCTTAATTCCTACCCTTATAATAGTATTTCCAAAAAGAACGGCGAAACACAAACCGCTACCCTTGGGGTTGTGGGAGTAAAAAAAATTACCTGCATTTTGGGGATGTTTGCGAAAAGAAATGGCAGAATTAACAAGGAGCCTTTTTCATTGTAGTGGTAATTTGGTAAAAGTCCTGACTAGTTGCACAGGACCACAATTACAATTGATGAAATGGAATAGTTTGTGAGATTGCTGTGTGTCAAGTTTTATGTTTGGTTCTTCATATTCTGAGAAATGTATTAGGATGATCTGCAGAGCTGTGTTTTACATATAAGCAAAACACACTAAAGCTTGATAAGGGCCCCAACCCCCCAGAGTTAAAATATTTATTCTTCCACTATCATTATGCTACTAAATTTTATCCCTGTAGGTATATGAAAATCATATTTGTCACCAACACAGAATTACAAAGGGCCCCATAGTTCAAATAGCCATCTCATCAAGCTTAAATCTGGCCCTGATTTTCTATAAAATAATAATAATGTTGCAGACTTTTCTAGGAGTGAGATGCCCTAACAAATTTGTTTTGTATGTGTGATATTCGTGAAATACAGTTTCACTTAGTTTCACAAATGGTGTTATAAACAATAAAAATATATATACAAATTTTTATTGCAATGTATTCTATAAAGTTGAAAGTGCAGTAAGTCGTAAGAAATGCCTTAAATATCGAAATGTGAACTAATTAAATACAAATTCCTTTTCACTTCAATTTTATTACAGTAGCAGTAGCTTCACCAATATCCTATTTATATTTATAGAATAATTTGTTACAAAGTCTTACTGTTAGTATAAGGAATTTTTCTTTCAGGGTAATCTTCTGAAGTGTAATTTGATGTTATGTTTTTGCAGAAGGCTGGTGACATTCTTGAGATTCCCTCAGTTACACAAACTCTGTTTGTAGAAAAAGAAGTATCTAGTCATTTTTTATACCTTCATGGTGTTCTTCAACTTATGGAAGAAGAAATTATTCACCAAATCAACTCATATAAAACTGACATTTTTCATAATCTCAGTGTTGTCTTCCAACAACTAGAAGACAATATTTCATCAATAATTACATTATTAGATGAGGCAAATCAAGCCAGGGATCCAAGAGTCTTGCCATATGTAAATATGTCTGATATTATAAAAAGACTTGAAGAAACAAGCCTAATTCCATGTCATTTAGTAACAAAAATAAGTGGAGTACATGATGATCATAGGTGTGTTACATTTGAATTTCATATTTTTCCTTTTTGGATTATTAGTAATTTCTTCTCCTTATTACATCCTTACTAGGATTTCTTATTACATTATCACTACTTTTTTTACCATAATAGTTACTTAAAAACACATAACAAAAGCTTTACATTAAGATGGTAAATTCCACAGGTTCTTCTATAGTTATAGAAAATTGTCTCATGTTGTTTTGACACTATTTATTTATGCTCGAATTTTCTTAAACTATTCTTTTTCTCAGATAGTTAATGAATAAACAGTTAAAATTAAGTAGTACATAGCATTATTGCAAACCTTGTTGCTGTCTCAAGTTTTAAAAATGGCGAGATCTTTATGAAATGTTTTTTCTTGTTCCATCATTCTATCATGTATTGAAAAATAAAGGTGCTCAAAGACAATATCATTTGATGGGTAAATGGTGGTGTAAGTTCCTGGAATTAAATCAAACTTTGACATTTTCTACAGTGTAACCCTCATTTCTCATTCATGTCTAACATCTTATCCGCACCTATATAACTATATGACTATATTCCTTAGACTTGTGATTTTGCTCATAGCTTAATAGTTAGAGTGATTTGCATACACAACAAATGAACTTTGTTTGATTCCTGGTGTGCCAAATATTTTCTGTCTTTCCTTTTCCTCTAAATGCTTTGAACATATACTTTTCTTTGAGTGTTTTATTATGCCTGAGCATATTCTTATCATGCAACATCATCAAATCGTTAATAAAAATACTAAAGATGCAGTAACACATTGCAATTCGGACAAAGCTCTATTTATCATGCTGTAACCCAGATATTCATCTCAGGCTATATCTTTACAACTTCCATAAGCTATCAATTTTTTAAAAAGTTAAAAAGTATTCTTTCCTTTTCTCTTTCTCCTGTAATTTCTACTCTATTGAAGATAACATATAACTATTTTCAAGATGGGCATAATAGCCCTGAAAATTTTAATCTTGTCAACAACAACCGACACCAACTTTAGCCTCTGGAGTAGACACTAATACATCCCACTTTTCTATCCAAATGAGTATATGTATATGTTGATAAGTTAATACTTTCAGATAAAAATTAGTTCCCTGTAGTTTTTTCAACTTCTGTTTCAGGTTTTCAATTAATAAAACTTTTATGGAAATGATTGACTCGCATTGCAAATTGGAACTTCCGCCTAATGAAGGATATGCATTAGTTAATTCAGAAAATCTTCCTCCTGGTACAGATCTTGACTACTTTGAAGAAGTATCGTATGCTGATGGTATGAATTAACTACAATTCTGGTCTTTATTTGAAAATAGGATCTTCGACTGAAAATATTCTTATATTATTTAACAGATTCTTGTACTCCAGCTTCATCTGCAGCATCATCAACTACCTGTCTTAATGAACTACCTGGCTCCACAAAACTGAAGTTGGCTATAACTTCAAAATGTGATCCAAATATTATCACTCATGTAAATAATGATGTTGGAGAAGGTAATAGATATTGTGTTAATTATTTGAGTCTGAAAGTTGTTACTAGTAGTAATAACATGGAAGAGCTGTGAAGGAAATATCCTTCATAAATATGCAATATTGTTAACAGCTTAAAAAATAACTTTAATACAGACAAATCTTATGAACTATGAAAATGCATTAACATAATGCTTTAAGATATTATAAACAAATGTGTGCCAAATTTTATTTATTTCTTTATACTGTGAACACAATGTATACAGTATAGAATTAGAGCTGTTAAATAAATTGCACTGAACAATATTTTTATTGTTCATATTTTATTAGTGAGTAAACATCCTTATACCCTTAAAATCAAATCATTAATTGATCACTGCTTCAATTTGCTAAATCTCTATCATCTGTGATTTTTTTATTTCAATTTTCTATTCTACTTTTACAATTTTGTACTAAATGAAATGTTGAATATTAATTTTGGTTAATTATACTGAAAATTTTCTGTATTTATTGATTTTCTATTTCATAGGCAATCAAGAAATAGTAACAGTTTGCCACATTGCAAGTCCTTCTTGTTTTTATGTTCATAAAGCAAAAGATAAAATTGAATTAAATAATTTGAATTATAAAATGTCATTACATATTAAAAGTGGGCCAGCTACTCCCACTTCAGTTATTATAGGTATGTTATCTTGATATTTTATTAAAATAGTTTAAATGTAAGTAGACAGTTTTGCCCTCAATAATTCAGGTAATAAACTGGTTTTGTTACCAAAATAATTGATATAGATCGGAAAGAAGGATGGAGGCGTTAACTTATCATGAATCGATAGTATGCATTGCTTTGCTGGGAAGCAGTAAAATGCCAAATTTTTGAAATCCTGAGCCCTCTTCTTCAAGACATTTTGTCTGAATGGTTCAGTCATGTTGTTCAGACATACAGTCAAAATTTTGATATGTCACTGCAGCAGTTGGGAGTCAACTGGCTGGGTTGTAGGAAAACATAAAATTTTGATCACTTGAGCTCTCTTCTTCAAGACAGTCTTTGTTGGAGCAGCAAAGCAGAGTAATTCAAACACAAGTTCTTGAAGAATAGGACTCTGCCTTCACAAATTTGGCATTCTCTGCTGAAGACTGACAGTCCAGAGTCTCCTTATGAGGGGGTGGTTGCCTCTGAATTTTTAAAAACTTCAGTCTCACTATGGTGACTTCAACTTCAGGTGCCACCATTGTTCTTTCTCTCTTTCCTGTCCTTTGAAAAGGATATTGACAGAAATCAGTGTGCCAGAAAAAGCAATTTCATTCACTTTTGTGCAGAAATAATTTTTCATTCTGTTATTCTGACAACTTTGAAAATGCTCCCTGAAGTTAGTCTCTATACTTTGATGTTTTGCTGTATTGCAGTGAACAAGGTTCAGTTTCACACACACACAAGATTTTAGAAAACCCTGCAGCAAAGAAATACATATTTTCCTATTATGTTCACTAAAACTGCAAGTAAGTATATGTATGGTTGGAGTAAAATCCATTTGTCCTACTTTTATTTCTTGTCTAATTTTTATTCAAGTTAACATACAGATTTATTCATATTAAGTAATTGATCTTGTTCATTATAGATGGCCTTTATGCTGTGAAATATGGATTAGATAATAATTGGTACAGAGTTCGGGTAAAATCGATTGTACCAAAAAGAAGTCACTTTGAAGAAGATAAGATTGAAATTCTCTACATTGATTTTGGAAACATTGAAATAGTTCCTATTTCTAGGTAATATTGTGCTCAACAGTTATTACATTAGTCATAATTTTTGTTGTTAATTCATAGGAATAGCTTCTTCTTCTTTGGCTCTGTAGCCAAATTTGTAAATTTGTAAATTTAAGTTTTATTCACTCATTAATTATTAAAGAAAGTTTTATTTAAGAAGAAGATTGAATCAGTATAACTAATTATTTACACATTTTATTGATGTTATTTGTGACTTCGAAATTGATTTGAATTTGATTAGGTTACGGATAATTCCTGTAACGTTGGCAAGTATTCGTGTGCTGGCATCATGTTGCTGCTTATTTGGGATATCTCCCATTGACGGAGAATGGAGTGATGATGCCATTAAAGCATTTGCTGGAATGATTGAAGGGTAGGCTGACCTAAAATATTAGTGTCATCAAACTTTAAATGCAACTGTAATTCTCAAAAAAGTTAGGTGTACAATAAGCTGTTGTTTCCTTAGGTGTCCTGTCCTTATGGTTACTATGAACTACAACAACAATGTATACTATGTTGATTTGTGTGAAGTATCTGGATCCACTTCTAAAGTCCCTGTTTCAGTTAGAGATGCTCTTATATTTCTAGAGCATGCCTGCTTTCTGAATCATCTGAAGGAACCAGTGAGTATTATTAGTATTTAATATAAAGCTAGTCTTAAAGCTAATTTTACTTACTTTCTTTGTATACTCAATACCTTTTTTTAGTATTTCAAAGGTTTTAAGAAATACACAGTGAAGGTGTGCAAAGGTTTCTCTTTTACATTTTATTCATATTTACAGTGAATATTTTTATTAAACATCAGACTAAATTCTACAGATGATTATGTTGTGAATTAATTCATATTGTTTATATTAATCCTAACATATGCTCAATTTCTGTTTATAGGTGCGTCCTCCTTTATTTACAAAACAACAATTCTTAGAACAGAAGTTCAAAGAAAATAACATTTTTGATGTATGTGTTAGTAAAATTATTTCACCAGATAAATTTTTTGTGCGAAAAGTAAGTGAGGTAATAAAATTTACATTCTCTTAAGATGAAAACATAGATCCAAGACTAGACCTTAGAATAATTATCTTGAAAGCATATGCTCTATCGAAACAAGTTGATCATATAAATCTTTTCCATCCTACAGAAAGGTGCTCATGATCGTTACCTGACAAATCTTATGGAAGATTTATTGAGTGTATATTCAAAACCAGTTTCTGACTGGAATATTTTCAAACCCGAAATAGGTAATTAATTTATTCATATTTTGACATTTAAGAGGATTACATTTTTCTCTTACAAATTATTTATTTATCTACACTTACATATTTTTTATATAAACAAAACAATTGCACTGTAAATCTTTCAAAACATTACTAATTCTTGGATTTAAAAATAAGAAATTAATAATTAAGTTATTGTAATAGTTAAGATACATTTAAATCATAGAAATTTCTTCATGTTGTTTAGGAATGCCATGTGCTGCTTTTCATGGTCAGAAGTGGTACAGAGCAGAAGTCATTGGTCTTCTCAATAAGAGTAGAGTGCAGTTATTTTTTGTGGACTTTGGTTCTGAGGAAGAAGTTGAGTGGCATGCATTAAAAAAGTTACAAGAACGCTTTTTTAAATTACCGAAGCAGGTAAGAGTGCAATTAATATTTTTGTATTTTGATATATTGAATATTTATGATACTGATTAAGTTTGTCTTTTATGGTTAAATATAAATATAGTTATCTTAAATCTCTTATGTGTTACTTAATAATTAAACCAGTATTTGTTTTATTTGATCTAAAAATATTTTTACATTTATTGTTTAAGAAGGGTAGTAATTGCAAAGTAATATTTTACTCTAAACTGGTTCAAATTGATGTAATTGTAAATAACTTTATTATATTTTTACTATGAAATTGTAGTGTGAAGTTAATATTTTTGTATGAATTGTTTGTTAAGGCAATTTGCTGTGGGTTATCTGACATTAAACCTATTCTTGAACATGGATGGTCTCAAGAAACGCTGGACTATTTTCAAAGGAAGTCTAAAAATAGGCACCTAAAACTCCTTATAGATGCTGTGGAATCTTCTCGCATTCTTGTAACAATTTATGACATGCAATTTAATGTGGATGTTTGCTTGAATGCACTCTTGGTGAGAGAAGGATATGCTATTAGTACAGGAATGAGGTAGTTATATATTCCTTTCTTGTATATATATAACAATTACAAAGGACAGAAAAGAGAGATAGGAAATTGGTGGCTTACCTGAAGTGTACAGTTAGCAGGCACAGTGATGGCCAGCCTTCGATGACTGGTCATCATGCAGAATGTTTTTCCTAATCTTCTGATAAAGAGGGAGGTGCCTATGAATATTAAAAAGAAACACAACCAATGTGGTGCCTGCCAACTTCAGGCCCTTATTCATTATATATGAATGCATCTGTGTGTGTGTGTGTGTGTGTACTTGAAAACCTAAGATATATAGACTGAAAATGCTCGGTTGGTCGTACTCGATGTGGTGGCGGAGTGGATAGACGCACGCCCCGGCTCTAGGGGTGATGCACTGTTGTTTCGTGCACCCAGGTTCGAGTCCTGGCCACATCGAATTTTTTCAGTCTTTCTTCCTTCTTCCATTCTCTTCTACGCTCGACATATGTATTTCCTTGTGCATGATTCCATGCCGTACATATGATTTAATGAGCGAATTTCCTGCCTTTCTCCCAAATATTTCTATCTTTCTTTCTATCCAATTATCAAATGCGTGACTTCGTCACTTATCCCATATATATATATATAAAACAATTAATGGGGAAAGGACAGAGAGATAGAAAGAAGTGACTTACCTGAGGTTCATAGATGGTAGGCACCTTGTGAGTTTTTGGAGTTCTTTAAATTTTCTGAAGCATCAGAAAGTTAGGTAGACATTTCCAGTGATCGGCTAGCTGGAACCTCACTAGGTGCTTACGATCTATGAACTCCAGGTAAGTCACCTATTTTCTATCTCTCTTTCCTTTCCATATTAATTGTTTTAATATGACAATGTCATTTCCTGACATACATACCATATTGTATACGAAACATAGCTATTTCTTAAAATATATTCTAAATTTTATCATAATTCCTCCACTGGTCAACTTCATCAATAATGTCATCATTCTATTCTAATATGTTTTATAAAGCCAGATTTCAAATAAGCTCTAGAATGTATTTCTATGTGTAGAAAATATTAATGAGAGGACTGTCAATTTTTTATTTTTCTCAGATCGCAGTTGGTAGAATTTGCTTCAACGAATTCAATGGAAGAGGACATAACTCCTAAGAAGGTAATGGTTTTGTTTTGGCATTGCCATCAATTTTGTACAATCCCATGTTCTCTTCTTTTATAACAGAACTTACTAAAAACAAACTACATATATATATTACAATTGTTACCTGCCATCACTAATTACTTTTCAAATGAATGTGAAATAATATATATTTTTGCAGGTTTCCAAAAACGAAAACGCTGATAATAAATCAGTGCCTGTGTCAGGTATTAACGGGGAAATTATCAATTCAACTTGTGACTTAGATCCTTTCCGGATAAAAGTAAAAATTTTGGCTTTGGAGAGTCCTAGTTGTGTTTATGTTAGACTTGTTAATTATGAAGCTGCTCTGTCTGAGTAAGTATGTCTTGAAGCCAAAAAAAAAGTTTTGAGAAATTGGTTCTAATATTTATTTTAGCTATAATTTAGTAGATTGTAAATTAAGAAAATCTCTGTATATTAAATTTTTAATTAACTATTTAGCAATTTTTATTTTACATTTATTAATTGAATTTTAATATTAATATTAATCATATATTAATTGTTTAAACTTGTGTAATCTGTTTCAGGTTAATGACCGAATTGCAGCAATATTATACTACATCTATTTGTAGTGCTTCTGAATGGGCTGAAGGAACAAAATGTTGTGTTTACAATGATAAAGATAAACTATGGTATCGTGGCTGTGTTGTCTGCTTGCGAGGAGAACTTGTTGAAGTATGTGTAGTATACATTCTGTAAATAATTATTAAAATTGGAATTAAATTAATCATTTAATTGGCTCTTCATTTATGACTTATGATTATAAAATACTTTTAATACATAACATTTTTTCCTGTGAAAATTTTATTTTACAGTCTAATAAATTTGCTATCCTTCCACAGGTATTTCTAATTGATTATGCCTTACTACTCACAGTTCCTCCTGAAAAATTGCGAGAACTGGATTCAAAGTTTGCGTCTTTACATTTAACTGCAATAACTTGTCATATGGTGGACATAAAAGCAGCTGGTGACAGAGGAGACTGGCCTAGCTTAGCATGTGAATATTTGACCGAACTCTTTAGTCAGTACAAAGATATTTTTATAACAAAGAAGGTATTTCTTTGAAACTATCTGTATTCCTTTTGAGTAAAATTAAATTTGTTGTTTATATAAACTTTCTATTTTAGGGAAAAATTGAAAATAATTCATTGCCAGTAGAATTTTGGGTTAAAGATGTAATTGAAGGTGGTCCTTTGGATCCAACCATAGAAGAATGGAACACATTAAACAAAAAGCTCGTTAATCAAGGTCTTGCAATTCCAATTAAGAAGTGAGTTTATAAATTACTTTAAGCATTATATGTTATAATTATGATTAAAAGGCTTATATGTACTATTTAAAGTAATTTATAAAAGGAACCTCAAGCTGTGGGATAATACAATATCATAAAATTATTAGTTCTTAAAAATATAACTTTCTACTAAATTTTGATAAACCACACTTAGTTTGGTACAATTCAAAACCCAGTGGTTTGTTTTAGAAAATTTTTCTGCTAAATAAATATGGTAAACATTTGAGGTAGTGATTTCATTACTTGCACAGGTTCATTCGATAATAAATTTCTTGTATGATTTACAATTATATGGTGCTGATATTTATTTCATATATATTGCAGCACAAGTAGAGATGTGGTTCCATCACATGACATTATGAAAGAACTAGAAGGTTTAAAGGACGATCATTCAAAGAATAGGGCCCCAAAGGTAACTAAAATTATATTTTTGCATTTTTAATACATACATTTGTAATCTGAATTGATTCTGAAATGTGAATAGTACAAATATAATTAGCTCTTGTTTAATATTTGTGAGAATCATAATTTTCATTTCAAGGGGGAATCTAAGTTTTGATCATTTTGTTATTTTATTGAGAAATATTCTTTCACTAAGCCTCACAAATAATAAGAGCGAATGCAGAGAATTGAATTTAATATACAGGGTATCCATAAAAGAATGTCCCAGTTTAGTTTACACTATTAATCATACATTAAATTGAAGGTGAATTAACCTTTTCTTTTTTTTACATACTTCAACATGTGGACATATATCTATCCTAAAATCCAGTTTAATCCACTCTTTGTTTTACAAATCTGGAGCAATGGCAGCTATAACTTCTTCAATTCTGTGTCTCAATTCTGGTAGTGGTGGAACAAAGGCACAATCTTTCATAAAGCCCCAAAGGAAAACATTACACGGTGTGATGTCATGTAAATGATGAAAGCAGTGGAAAAGAGCTCTGCCATTTTGATAATTACAACCAATCCAATGGTCAGGGCCTTTGACGATCAATAACTCGTACAAAGAGGTGCCAGTGGGGAGGGCCACCAGCTTGTTGCCAAATAAAGTTTTCAGTTTCTGATTGTGGAAGATGCCATTCTTGCAGATGATCCACCCCTTTTACAGTAGCTTCAGTGAAACAATTGGGTCTATGCACATTAGGACTCTGCACAGAAAGCATTTAATTTTGGAGAATCTCTTTTGATATTGTACAAGTTCATGAGGATTTCCTGATCCCTATATTCATTATAGATATTTACCTTCCTAATCAGATGAAAAGTTGACTCATCACTGAATATCACACAATGAAAAAATTCATCTTCCTGCTGCAACACTTCTCACAAAGTTTTAACATACTTCATACTCATCTGGTTTTAAACCACCTTTAACTGGTATGGACACGTGTAAACATTTCCTTTTAACCTTACAAACTGTTTGCTTTGTCAACTGAAGTTCAAGGCTACAAAGGTAAAATTCTCTACCACTGTCAACATCCTCTTCAGTCACTTTTGATCATCCCATGCTTCTACTTTTACACACATATGCCTATACAATCGGTGAATGATTTTGTCACATAGGAGATCACAATTAAACTTTAAGGAAATGCATGTAAAACTGAAATTACAGATTCACTCTTATGAAACTGCAGAACATAAAATGCTTATGCTCGGTGTGTATGTAGCGCTGTAAGCGGGAAAACAACACAGTAGTACTCACACATGTGCTCATCTAAAACTGTTTGAGTTACTCTTTAATTGTGAACTAGACACAACACACTTGATGCTAACTGTTATAACTGTGATATTCTTTTAGAGACACCCTATATTTTTGTATTTGAATCTTAAATTGTAGATTTTTTAATCGTATTCACTGGTAATTTTAAGAAAATTCTAGACATGGACTATGTTTTGATCTTAAGCATAGTTTTAAAACATCATAAAGTTTTTGGTTGTTGTATTATAGTCGTCAAATTTAATTGATATGATATATATGCTTAATACATTTACTGATCAGTTGAAATCTGAATTAGTTTGGGTTCTTCAAAAGTACACTTTTCCTACCAGTTATTTTTTTTTAATTTCCGGAAATCATAATAGTTTAGGAAATATGTTACAAAGTAATACTTTGATATTCTCTTTGTCAGAATATAGTTAAAAACTATCCTGAAACCTCAATAAATGAATCAAAAGAGGATGAATGTGACTTACCTGAGAAGTTTAAACATTTAGAAAAAGCTGATCATCAAAAGGAATCAGATCAGCTGACTTGGTTGCCTGCAATTGATATTGAAAATGCCAATTTTACTGCAGTTCCCACTTATGTGGACAATGACGCAGCAATCTACCTTCATGACAAGAATGGTACAATTTTCAACTATTCATATCTGCTAAAACAATAACTCATGTATTTTTTCCTTTATAAAAATTCATCCCACATAAATATAATTAAGTATATTTTACTAAGTAGATAAATAAGTCCTGTGGTGTAGTGGCTAGCCTCTAGTTGCTGCCTCACAACCCAGAGGTTCCGGGTTCGAATCCTGGCATGGGCTTGGATGTTTGTGTTGTCATGGTTGAGAAGACCGGGATTAAGACTGTTGGAGGATTGATACGCTGACCACGTGTCTCTCCAAATTCGGAATGTGTCATGCAAAGTGACAGTCCGCAGGCGACTTGGTAGGCCCGGGCCCTTAATGCGCTGTAGAGCCATGGAGAAAGAAAGATAAAGAAGTCAATTAATATACAACATTCAGCTTTAGAGTTTGTCACCTTTTTTGTGTGGTCTGTCATTCTAGTGGTATTTCAGAAACATGGTATGGTATTTATTTTGTCTTCTTTATCTAACTAGTAGAATTTTTAACACAGATGTTTTATATTTTGTTTAATTATATTTAGTTATGAAATACTTATTTTAAGGATAAAATTTATAATGGGTTGATTTACTTACAGCCTGCACATAATTTTTCCTATACATCTGCAATGATTGGTTGATGAATGAATATTAATTGTAAAGATATATTAAGACAAATAAAAAAAATGAGATGTCATCAGATATATATATTTATTGACTCTTCAATAAAATGATTTAGGCAACTGAAATTGTCTTTTGCTGTGGTAGTTACATTTATAACATAGAAATTCTGAGGTTGATTTTATTTTATTTAATTAATGAGTTCATAGACATGGCAGTGGTTGATGTCAGCAGGTGCTGGCTGTTGGAACTTCCAAACAGTATTAGATGCCAGAGGTCTTCAGTTTTATGCCCTTTTGGAGATTCGAGTTTTAACATGCAGAATAGTGCAAGAAAATCTCAAATTCCAGAGTTTACTCAATAAGAACATTGTTGACCTGAGGTTAAGGAACCCCAAATTTGGTGGAGTTTAGCAGTGGAAACATATTATTGGTGGAATGTGGAAGAAAACCTTGTGAAAGGCAGTGGGAAAGAACTTGGAGAGGGATTAGATTTGTGGAACCATGAGTCAGTTGGGGAAAGGAGTCAGAGAGGAGCAGTGATTGAACATACATGCTACTCTAGTTGAGGCATCGTATTCCCTGGAGAAATATTGAGTTAGCATCACTACACTGGAGACCAGACAGTGCTATTTGAAAGACAACCAGCAAGCAGCTGACACAGGCCAATGCAGTCTATTGGGCCAGTAATGTAGAAGCCACATCATATGAAATTAATAAAATAATAGATTGTGTGCCACAACTGTAGCCAATTAAGCCTCAAAGCACATGGACACCCGTATTTTAGAAATACATGAATTTTGTTGTGGTGACAACGTTCATGAAAATAATTAAGAGGTATATTATATAACTAGAATGTTAGTTATATTTAACATGTGTAATCATCTCGCCTGACAGGCTATGTGAATACGTAATGTATCTAATTCAGAAAGTTGACAATGACTCTGGTGCCATCCAGCGATACTTTATACAACTGTGTGTTAGGAAGGGCCCCCCCCCCTTCCTAACACACAGTTGTATAAAGTGTAAGGGGGTAAAGAAGGAACCTAAATCTTCAAAAAATTAACAGAAACCTCCTCTGGGGTGATCACCACTTAACATCAAAATTTCAATTCAATTGGATGATATAGGAACACACAAGGGGCCAACATTAAAATTTATAATGTACTTGATTGAGGCATGGTATATGCTGCCCAGAGCACATAGCATACATTTCCTTTTATTTATATAGCTTAAATTAATTAATTATATAATTTACAATAAAATTAAATAGCATCACCTCATTGTTTCTCTACTCCAAATAGGAAAATTTTCACTTGGCATACATCTTTTCTATTAAATGGAAATATATTTATATTGATAATGGCAAACCAATTTTGCACTCATTATTTGGAATTATTTCTTTTAGAAACTGAATATTATTTAACATTAAAGTACTGAAATTAAGCATTTATACTTCATTGCTTGTCCATATTTCAATAAAGTATTTGTTATTTTTGCTATTCCAGATGAAGACAAATTAATCTATATTCATGAACAGTTGCAGGAAAAGTACAAAAATTCACTACCTCAGCATAACGATTTATACTGGTTTCCTGGTCAAATATGTGTTGCTCAGTACCACGCAGATCAATGTTGGTATCGTGCTCAAGTTATAGAAGTATGTGTCAATTTATTGTCATCATTGTTTTCTACATTGCATAAGCAATTATTAAAACTAAATTTATGTGGGTAAAATGAAAAGTGTTTCAGCAGCTAATGATTTGATTATACTTTCACTTTGATATATGAGTAACAAGGTTGTATTGTACAAATGGTAGGGTTATTACATCGAAATAGGGATTGTGATATATTTGAATAATAAGTTGAACATTCATCATTCTAATAGGAAACATTTTTCTTACAGACCTCCAAAATTCCTTGCTCCACAGCTTGATATCGAGCCTTGGCCTCCATGACACTCTATGTAGTGCTATTGTCCTCCAATTCATCAGATCCGTAGAGATTTCATTGCTTCTGGTTTAATAAGTGTTTTTATGTTCAATGCCGAAATATAAACCCGTTGCCTTTGCTTTAGTATTTGTGATTGTCCTTTCTGAGGCTCTGCTACCGATTTCAAAGCAGTCTCTTTTTTTTACAAAATACTGTAGTCAGCCATATGCTCAATCCCCAATCTGCAGGGCCAGGGTATCCCTCTCTGTGTGGTAGCTATGCTTCCACCAGTATAGCTCTTGAAATCATCAGATCACTCAAACCCTACTGCCACTTTAAGGTAGAGTTGCCATTGGGGGCAAAATTCCTTCTTTAGCTCACACTTTATGATTGCCCTTGTCATCTTTCACACACAAGCAAGCCACATCACCTTTCTCTCTGCTATCACAATCAATAATTTGCTATCATACACATATGATTAAAGGCCACCCTAGCTGATAACAAATGTGGGAAAATTAAGTTATTGTTATATATTTAAAATTGATATGGATACAAATTATTTTGAACATGTCACATTTGGTTTACTTTGTTTATGATATCACAATAGGTACCTGTTTACTGTAAAAACTATTCAGTTTCAATTATATGTCATAATTTATTGTCATTCACTGCAGGTAAATTCTGACAATACATACAAGGTCCAGTTTGTGGATTATGGAAACATAGAAGACTGTAAAGTAAATTTTTTACGTAAAAATATAATCTTGGGGGACTTTCCAATTGTGTGTCACAAATGTGTGCTGCATGGAATTAATCCAGTGAGTATCACTATACACAAAATATGTTGGTACCTTCAATAAAGTTATTTTATATGTATATTCTTTGAATATCTCCAGGCTTCCCCTACAGGAAAATGGAAAACAAGTGAATTAGATGTGTTACATGCTTCTATTGTTGAGAAAGTATGCAGAGTTGAAATTAAACAGTTTATGAAACCTTATGTTGTAAGTATTCTAATTTCAGAAGTATATTAACATTAAATCTGGACGTATTAGTAATTTTTTTGCAAGGTTACATCACTGATTTTAAAGTTTTGGGGTTATGGTGTAACATCTGTTGGTAAAGACGTTTAGTCTGTTAGTTGAATGGAATAATGGGAATGGTTTTCAAGCTAAAGTATT